>JAJLSL010000011.1:0-10265 GCA_030567555.1 Kuraishia hungarica
TCTCTCTCTCTCTCTCTCTCTCTCTCTCTCTCTCTCTCTCTCTCTCTCTCTCTCTTTATCTTCGTCTACCTGGCCCTGCAAGCCACTTTCTGCCACACTTACATATCTATACATGCGGTGCTATGGAGACGCGTGCAAACTGCTGCATGGCATTGCATGAAGTAGCAACCTAACCGTGTGGAGAAGGTGTTAAATGGAGTCTATTGGCTTGCATGTATTTCATGTATGATTCTTGAACCTTCCCTCGGTCAACATTGTTGCCAAGGAAAAACAAAGGATCGAGATGTTCATTTACTTGTCGAAGAATTGAGTTTGTTTGTGTGAATGTGCTCTTCTTTTCTTTTTCTTTGTTCCTTTCAATCTATGACAATTGGTGACTGCTGTGTGCTTCATCACTTGTAGGTTCGGTTTCCTGCATATCGTACGAGGTGGCTTCGATTGATATTAGCCCAAAATGATTGAAGAGATGGATGCTCTCCAAGGTAAGTGAAATGAAAGGGGTTCTCAGTAAAGGTATATATATATATATATATATACGATCAATTTCTCAGAGGCTACTTCTACCAGTCCCTTTCTCTCTCTCTCTAACCACACCTGCTAACAATATATTTGTATCTATCCAGCCAGTCGATGGCCAGCCTGGCCAATAGCTCAATTGCAAGACTTGATATCTCCAAAGCGTGGCATCTCAATTGTGGTGATCTTCGCTCTATTCTTAGTGGCTACAACATGGCTCTTGAACTCTCTAGCCCGTCGCTATCTGGGATTCTCATTCAGTTACTGCAGCTTGGGCAGGTTCCAGATCAATGGAGTCCACTTCGACACGTCTCATGCACAAATTCATTTAGGAAGTATCAGATTGAGGTTCAATCTCTTCCTCAGAAATCACAAGTTTCTCAACATCATTGTCAAGAGAATTGACATAAAGCTGAAGAAGGTCAGAGCAGCAGAAAATGGCATAGCTTCAGAGAACACACACTCCCCACCATCGAATAATAGTGAGGACGATATTTCTGATCCAAAAATTCACTTCCGATTCTTTCGTCATATAGAATGGCTGAAATCATTTATCTATTATATTCCAGGAATTGAGATCAGTCTTGAAGATATTGGTGTTTTTCACATTGATGCTCCCACCGTTGTACTGATTGTATCCAATGTACATCTCACAGCTGGTCTGACCGCTTCGACCATTGAGATCACAAAAGATCCCAAAGACCCCAAAGAGATGGAATTGCTGATATCCACCTATATCTCCCTGGCAGTTCAAGAGGTTAACTTGATTGTTGAAGAGGCAACTCATAAGCTGCTCATGAGCGTAAGGGTCAACTGTGCGGCAAACCTTGATCTCTCTGAAAATACATTTAAGGAAGTGGATTCGGATGTCAGATTCCACAGGCTTGATATTCCTGTATGGACTATTCTGAAGATCATCCCGCATTTTAAAAGCATATTCCCATCAGAATCAGAGCAGATTAAGGGTCGATCAGAAGGTTTCAATGGTGATCGAGAGCAGCCTACTTTCACACTGGATAACAGATCAAGGAATTCCCTTACGACTTTATCCTACTTCATATCTCTCACCAAATCCGTCTTTTTCAGTGCAGATAAAGTGTCTCTATCTGAGGTGCCATTTTCACTCATTGTTCTAGGATCTCGTTTTCCTCTTGAAAAGGGAGCTTCGCCAGACCCAGTTTTCCTATCTCTGCAGCTGAATTCTGCCCAAGCCGCCTTTTCTCAAATCCTACCAAACTATGCGGGTTATGACCTCCATTTTGCCCAAGATGATCAACCTCATCAGTTTCTCATATCTGCTACTCAATCAACGGTATCGTTAGATCTTTCTCGCTATTTGAGGAGTAAAGATGTACATATGTCATTCCCTTCTGTTTCTGAAGTGGTCAGTATCCCTGGCATCAGTCTGAGCGTGCAGTCTAATCTTTCCTACCAGTTGTTGAAAATGCTTACTGGAGACACTTCTGCTATGACTGGTGCTCTATTGAAAGCCGACTGTTCTGTCTCCAATCCTGTTATTGATCTCTCATCAGCACAGATTGCAATTCTTTTGTTGAAGCTACATGAAATTTCTACCAGCGCCAATAGTATCAAGCAGAAACGAAAACAGACCCGCGAATTGTCTTCGAGTGGGTTCATTGATGCACTGAAGTTAGTCTCCCACTTGTGGCCCATAATCAGCCTCAAATTCCTAGTAGAAAAGCCTACGTTGATCCTCAAGGCTCAGGATCAGGTTGCCAATAATGTTTCAATGGTTGTTCTAAGTGCAACCTTGGTGAATTTTGACATTCATAGCTTTAGAAAAACCAATGCGCAGAAGGAGGTGCGATATTGGACAACTACACGTGCTGACGTCTCCAATATCTCGGCTGTGGTCTCTCTCAGAGACCATGTTGGGGAGTCCAGCTACTCTTCAGAGGAGACATTAGCCTCCATTAGAGATATCAACCTAAACACTTATATTCAGATCTTGCCTACAGTGCATATAAGCCATGAGGTGGATATAGAGCACTTCTATGTAGAATTGGTGGATATCGCCTCTATGGAAGCTGTAGCTGTTATTGTTGATGTAATGGTTGATGTGTATACAGGCGCTCCGTTTGCTTCATCTGCCACTCAATCGACCTCTGCAGCAGGTGAGAGGCGCCCTCCTAAACTTGAGTCTCTTTTGTTCAAAGAGTTACCATGGTGGCTTCCCAACCTGGAGGTGAAGGCTAGTAATTATCGTATTCTCTTGGCTTCTCGTTCGTGTCTTCTCCCTCATACCCTTGTAACGAAACTAGGGTTACCCGAAGTGATGGATAATGGAAATGGAAATTTGAGGAATATATCATTTGCCTGCCAGAACACGTATTTAACACTTCTGCCTAATAATCATGTTAAATCACATGGAGAAGATGTGGCTGGGGATTCTGTTCCCTCGCCATCAGAGAACTCGATGAAACACTCGAACTTCTTCTGGTGTATGGACCTCGAACTTCATCACTCAACAGTTTCTGTCGGTGTCGAAGACTCAACTTCCTCTTCCACATTGGTACCCAAGAGGATCATGAAAATGCCCTCCGTGGGATTCAGTTTCGCTGCTGCAAAGAGCCATTCTCATAAGGATGGTGATGATATTCCTTCTGGCCACCTCATCCTGGGGTCTCGCATAGAAAAGGTTGTAATTGATTATTCCGTTGTTTCCCATTTTGTCATTATATCTTCACTTCATCTCCTCAGCAATACAATTCTATGGCCTGTATCCAAAAGATTCTTTGAATCTAGGCAGAAGGAAACCCAGGCTCGTTCGTATCAGAATGATATCGAGCTTCATGAGAGTGAAACACGCAGCAAAAACGCCGATCTCATAGGACAGTTCTTGGAACTTACTTCTGTAAGCATGGTGGTGAACCAACTCTCAGCAACTATGGACCTACCGGGAAACTTCAGAGTGAAGAGTGATGGTCTGAGGCTGGCCCTCAACATGTCTCCTGGACAGCCATTGACATTGAATTCCAAAGTAATACGTTTACATGTACAGTCGCCTACGACTCCTGGTCACTGGTGCCGTTTCCTATCTCTTTATTCTACAAAGACCTCCTTGGATATCCAAAGCGTTCTGCACAAAGACATCTATAAGTCATCTGAGATTGTTGAAATTTCCAACACCTATATTCGCCTTAATATCCCTCATCAGTTTATTTTCCATCGCCTCTTTGATAGCATTGCCATTTCTGTAAAAGTGGTGAAGCAGTTGCATCACTGTCTTATACGAAACGATCCCTCGTCTGTTATATATCCGAAAGCTGATGATGCTCTACGTTTGCCTCAGATGAGGTTAACTTCTAAACGAACTGCGATTACAATGGCTGATGACCCCTTTGAGTTTGAGTTGGGTATGATCTACCAGCTGGGTCTCATTGAACAACGTGCTCGTCTTGCCAAGCAAAAGGAGTTCGCGGATAGGGTAGCGGGAGAGATGGCTGAAATGGCGAAGTTAGACATCCTTCAGAACTCTAACGTCATTGTTGCTAAGGATGATAAAGGTGATGTTGCTGAACAAAAGAAGAGAAGTAGGTGGAAGAGAAATAGCCGCATTAGCAAGAATGGTGAGGATACTAAGAGAAACAGCGACAGCAGACATAGTGATCGTAGTAGACGGAGGGAGTCTGTGACTAGTGGAGAGGTCACATCTGGTAGGGGTAGTGTTCACCGAAGCAACAGTCAAACTTCAGTTTCTCCTCTCCGTCGTGAAAAGAGTCCCAGTCTCAACCGTCACCGTTCTTCCGATTTCCTTTCTCCTTTTTCTCCTTTTAATTCCCTCCATCATAGCAATTCTTCTGTGTCTATGCGTTCGTTGAGTTCCATTGGTTCTTCTCTTTCCAGGTCACCCTCAAGGACTAGAGATCTGGAGGCTGCAAGACGAGCAAGATTTGCTGAGCGATCAGAAAAGAAGCAACATCTTCTGAGACGGAACTTTGAAAGATCATGGATCGAAACTATAACTTCTTTCAAGAAGAATTTGAGGAATCATGTGGTGAGAAATGGTAGATATATGTGGTGTGCTGACAATGAGCAGAAGTACCCGGCAGGTTTCAACGACAATTTACTTGAGCATGATGATTCACCTCCTCTGTTGAGCGTTATCTTAGAAGACTTGGATCTGATGGTAAAGTCACCTGATTTCCCATTGGAAGATCTGCCTCAGTATATGCATGATATAGGCAAGGGAATACCCTTAGATACCAAGTACTCTTTCATAATTCCCACCTATATTCATCTGAATATTCATGAGGTAAGGTGTCATATTAGGGATTATCCGCTGCCGCTTTTGAACATTCCAAGAAGGCGTGATGTTGATCATCTTGGCAATGCTGGGAAGGACTACCACGTCTCATCCACATCGTCTATAGAGCTTAAGGGTAACTTTGTGATTGCAGAGCAGTTCTTTGACGGTGAGGATAGTATTCGTTTCGTAAACGTACCATTGATTCCAAATGGAGACAAAGACACCAAATATTTCTCCCTTGAGATTCCAGGAACAATTAATTCGGTGAAAATGTTCAGTAACCTGGATGGGTATGTTAAGAGTAGCGAACCGACTACTATAACATGGTGTGTGGCATATTCCCATGCAATCCAGCAGTCCATGTTGAATCTGGACTCCTTCTCTAAACCTCAGTTAGACCCTAGCGAGAGAATCGGAGTATGGGACAAAGTACGTTCAATTTTCCATGGAAGCCTATCATTTGCCTGGATTGGCACTGGTGACATCAGAGTGTGTCTCAAAGGCTCAAGAGATCCATATCAGCTTCTTGATAAGGCCGCTGGATTTGTACTTTCCTTCAGGGATAACGTATCCATTGGAATAAATAAGACGGGTGATTCACGTGATTTCCTTGTGGTGAGTGCCAAAGGTGTAGTATGGGCAGTTCCAAACTTGCTACATGAACCACTTCTAGCTTGGTGTAATGATAGTGATACGGTGGTAAATTTGAATGAGCAAGGAACACTCTTCACTACTTTGTACGGATATTATCTTCATGCCGGAAAGGTTGTTTCATCGGATAAAGCCTTCAGATCGTCTAGGAGACCTTTCAGGCAACCTTCAGAAGAAATAACTCCCCATTTAAAACCTCACTTGGCCCTTGGTCCATTCTTCGAAAAGGTAAATATTGCTCTTTCTGGAAACGTTCAATTTAAGATTGGTTTCCTGTTTGAGCGCAAGGCTGATTCACATGGTGGGGAACGTACAGATAAGTCTATGCCTCACTACAAAATCAAACTCAGACACCCTGATCATGTCAAAGATATTAAAGCTTACGATGCCTATAAAGGTTTTAGAAGTGACTTTGTTCATATGGCTTTCACGCTAATTTCTCCTAGTGGCCCATTCACTGATTCCTCATCTCCACCGCAGACTACTTCGTCTTCTAATGCCCTGTATCTTTCTCCTGGAACTTTCTCGATATTCTTTGATTGGTGGAAGCTGTTTGATGGCAACATGACACTTCCCATAAGGCATGGTGCACTCTTTGGCCCCAATTTAAAGGCTACCAAGTTTTCTACTCATCTATACACTATTAAATTCCTTTTCATGTTGGAGCCTATTTTTATAACACATACATACAGAGGGGAGTCCATGAGGATTGGAGAAGATAGTCATGGCAAAAATGCTGCAGTGGGGATGAAGGCGAGAATAGACAGTTTCACCGTTGACCTTCACCAGCGTAAAGAACTCATGCTGAAGAGAAACCCTGATATTGATAAGGAGCAGAAGGTTGCTAAGATGAAGATGAACGTTGGTAAAGTGGAAGTGAGCAACATTGACATACGTGCTATCGAGTGTCTATATAGCGATGAGCCAGTGATCGAACTGCCTCCAAGTAGAGAAAATCTCGGGGACGATGACAGGTCCTTAGGAGAAGATGTTATGCCTGGTATGAAGAGAGGGGTATTCTTTTCCACCTTTGACGGAAATGATGACTGGTTTGATCTACAGGACTATGAAGAGGTTGGGTTCTCCTCACTCAAGAATATGGCGATATCCGCAGCTGCGATCCCCGTTCTATTTGCACCATCCCTGGTGTATATAAGAGAGACTGAGCAAACGAGGCAGACACAGATTGATCCGCTGACCCAAAAGCGGATTAGACCGTTTGGGGGAGAGGATTCTCATGACTGTATTCTGGAAGGCGATAAGACGGCTGGAACACAGTTCCAACTATTGGATGCCAGGAGAAATGAAATCAATAAGGCAATAGAGGAAGTTGAGAAGCAATTGGAGAATATCAAAGGCGGCCATCGTAAGATTCTACTTAAAAGGCGAATTGAGGGTCTAACGGTGAGTAAGTGTGATATTGATAGAGCCATCACCTTCCTTCGCCAGCGCCGGGAAGATCAAGAGAGTGAAGGAATTGAATCAAGTGATTTGAACCCTGATAGTGAACCAACCCCTGGTGGTGAGACGAACGGTGATTCTGGTGGTGATGATGCTGATGATGATGATAAGCAACCTACTAGAAACTTTAACAACAAGTTTCTTCTCAACAAGATCCTTTTCAAATGGAGCCGAGATTCTAGGAACCTCACTTTATCGTACATTCATGCATTTGAGATGAGAAGAGCTCGCCTCCATTATTCCAGGTATAACACAACTCAGGTACTGCAAGAAAAGCCAATGAACATGTTAGACGGTGTATCGACTTCTCCTGAACCTGAAGAAGGAGTACCATCTACTCCCATTAGTAGTGCTATCAGTGATACAGATTCAAGAAATCATTCCGATAAATCCAAGAGGTCCTTCACCAAAGACACTATATCATGTGAGGATCGACTGGCTCATTTTGAAGATGATCTACGCACCATCTCTGATGCATTCAAGAAAGAGGGCAAGGGCAAGTTTGTCATCTCTGACGACTTCCGGGTTCAACTGGTTTCTCCTGAGATCCAATTATGTACCGATGAAGAAGCTGAATCGTGTGTTCTCGTGACTGCTCCCAACATTGATCTTCAGATAGTATCCATTGATAAGAAGCTACAACAGGGTGATGATAGCGAGATTGACGAGCTCAACTCACAGTCCATAGAGACTCGGTTTGGAGCTCTTCTCAAAGATGCCAATATATATGTATTCTTCAAGGAGAGCTTTGGTAATGAAAAGCCTGATGTTGGCCACACTGATGACTCGGGTCTTTTGTCGCCTCTCAGTATTGATCCCACTAGAATTGTGTACGGGACATCCAAGTCATGGCCACCATGGATGGGCGGTGTAGATGATGAGGAGCTTCGGACCAGGTGCCGACTGTTGCAACACACCTCTATGGTTGTGAGGTTTGACAAAACCAACTCATTGGCCACCTCCATCTCCAGAGATAAGAGAGATATGATCACATTGGATGTGGCCAAGCTGGTTGCCTCGTGTGACTCCAAGCAGTACTTTGCCTTCTACATGCTTGTTACCGACCTGCTGATGTACTCTGAACCTTCGTCTAAGAAAATGCAAGGCCTAATTGAAAAATTCAGGCTAAGTGTGGATAATACGGATTTGGTAGATATCCAGAAACGGATTACCCAGCTGTGGGAACATGTCAGCATCCTGACACTGTTGGGGAGCAATTTCAAGTATAGGAGGGATACACTTTCAGAAGAGGAGTCATTGGCCTATGAGAATATTAAGGGAATGATTGATGAAATGACAACGGAATTACACATATTAGTCAGGGTAGCCACTTCTGAGTCATCAAAGAAGGATGAACTGGAATGGAGTATCAGAGCAGATGAGATCATCCTTCATATGTTGGAGGAGAGCAGAGAACCATTGATTGACGTTGCTCTTTCCAAAGGCGGTTTCAAGCGTATTGAAGAAACCAGTGGTGCCACATACAATGCTATTGAGATATTTGCGATGGAGGCATTCACATTGGGTGAAAAGGTGTTATACCGTGAACTTATCAAGCCTTTCATGGATGGTGAGGCAAGGGAAGAGCATAAGAAAGCAGACAATCAGGTTAAGATAAGATGGATTATGAGAGAGCCTGTGGGAGGTATCAAGATACTAGAGGATCTGTTGATCGAAATGCTGCCCATTAAATTGCAGTTGGAGGCAGTGACTGGTTCGCGGATCATGGATTACCTATTCCCAGAATGGTCTCGCGACGATGAAGGCAGTAGAAAGATGGCATTAACCCATAGTCAAGATACCGGAGGTGTCGAAGAGATGGGCGTTGTAGCAGGATTACAGGAACAATTACAGAACATGACTTCGTCCCAGAAACCCGAAGGCTACGTTATCCCGAGAGAATCCCACAATATTAGCGGCGGCAAGGATGATGATAGCGACAGTAAAGACGACACCCGGATTAGTCTCAAAACAGAAAAGAGTGGTGCTGAGGCGGATGAAACGTCCTCTGAGGACACCTCTGAAGATGATGAAGGTGAGGATTCCTTTGCAGAGGGTGATCTCAACTCGATGGTTAAGCGTGCAGCCAGTTACTTTAGTATACTCTCGGTGAGCATGGAAGCAGTGGTGCTATGTGTGACGTATCAGGGAGAAGGGCTCAAGAAGCTCATCAATGTTCGAGACTTTGTAGTGAGATTACCTCCAGTCAAGTTTCAAAACAAGATATTTGCCATGGTTGACCTGGTGAATTATTTGAAAAAGATTGTTATCAAGACCCTGCTTCATCATACTGGGTCTCTTATAAGCAATAAGCTCAAGATGCGCAGGAAGAGAACGTTTGCCAAACCTTTAGAGCAGCTCAAGTCTTTTAGACCTTCGCGGCTTCTCAAAGATAGTGGGAACACTGAAAGTGTAAGTGATAGTGAAGATGAAAGTGGTCAATAGGGAGAATAGGAAGGAGTCTCATAAACTAGAGAAGGAGGATTCTCTAGTTTATCAGTGTCAGGTGATGTGCATCAGACAGTCAAAAGTGTTGTTGAACACTTTGCTCTGACTGTTAAGTTCTGCATTTATATTTACATATTCAGTTCATATTGTATAGTCATCATTATAATTTAATGAAGTTCAATTCATAGTTACAAAATACAAAATTGTACAATTGGACAGAAAGAACATGAGTCACAATCCTTTCCCTTTCTCTCTCTCTGTATGTGTGTCGCTTACACCTTCATTTCCTAGCACCACCCCCTAACATTACACTGCCCTACTATTACATTATATCCACAACAATTCTGTGCCATTTTATCACTATTTGTTTTTTCTGTATTCGCTCTCTCTCTCTCTCCCTGTGACATTTTCAATCGAAGTGAACTTGAACATGCCGCCTCTTTGGCTCACTCTCTGATGGAGAAACGGTCTGTGTTCTCTTTTTGTTCTTCTTATCTACATTAGTTGTCACCCTCATCCTATCGTCAATTGCCAACCTGGCAGCATCAAAGCCCGGAATTCCCTCGGGCGAGCTCTTCTCAAAACCGAGAATCTGTCGTATGTAATCCTGTTCAAAAGGCTTTATCTCTGGCTGTTTGCCCTCTCTTGGGGGGCCAAATACGATGGGTGAAAGGTCTCTATCTTTAGGTATTTCGTGTTTCCCAGGCAAATCAACCACGTGATTTTTATATGACTTTCTCAATTTCACACCTTTTGAACCATCTGGGTTTGTTCTCGCCACAGACTCCGCTACTTGGCCTAAACCGTATAGTTGAATTAGATCCTCCTGGAACGATGGAGAGAGATCCTCATATTTGCCTAATGGTGGAGAATTCTAGAGTTAGTACAAAGTGAGGGGGGGGGGGGGGGGGGGGGGGGG
>JAJLSL010000011.1:10275-434258 GCA_030567555.1 Kuraishia hungarica
CCCCCCCCCCCCCCCCCCCCCCCCCGCTGCTGATGTTTGTAGGGGAGAAACGGCATCTTGACTGCATGGATATATAGGGATATATAGTCATATATATATATTATTTTGCTGGGTAATATTGGTGAACATGATAAATCCGTCACTATAGCTCATTAAGCCGTGCCTTCCCATTAGGCCATGTATGCCTTCACATCCTCCCTCTATTATCTACTCACGATTGGCGTCCAGAAAGTAATGCTCCTGGCGCTTTCGCACTTCTGGGTATGATGAGCCTGACATTTATTTAAATGTTACAAAAATCAAGCAAAGTGATTCCATAAATATATTATAATATGATGGCTCGATGTAAGTAACTTCACAATTTATACAGAGTTATACAATCATCCCACTCATTCTATCCCACAATTCTATCCCACAATTCTATCTCTTACTACCTACTGTATGTACTATGCAGTCTCCACTATCTACACCATGTAGCCCACAGTGCAGTGGAGTGTATTCCCATTATGTAATCTACTATGCAATTTACTATGCAATTTACTATGCAATTTACTACGCACCTTACTACATATGGTATGTCCTTGCCCGTTATCTCTCTCTCTCTCCACAGATCAGTTGGCTACTCCGCGGGCAGGGGTGATGAGGGCTTGAGAAAGTGGTGTGCCTACTAGAGGGTCTTGTGGGAGCGCCTACAGAAAGGGCATACAGAATGGGCGCCTACAGAAAGGGCCTACAGAAAGGACAGGAATGAAGGACAGGAAGGAAGGACAGGACCAGCTCAGCCTAGCATGTCGTGCTGTGTTATGTAGACTGCGGTAAGGGCTACTTCACCTTATTGGGGCTCTCACTTTAAAGTGCCTCTCATCTTGTTGGGGCTCTCTCTAAAGTGCCTCGCGCCTTAGAGAGAAAAAACTAAGTAGGCTCCATATACTTAGTCTCCGGTTGTGGAGTATAAGAATATCAGTTGCTTAGGCTCATCTCTCGTTACATATTATACTACATGCTATATAGATACTAAATCATGGATGAATAACTTGACTGTGAAACTATAGCAAAACAGTAGAAAAAAACTTAACCAGTATATTCCCATCACACCAAGAATGACTACATTGGACATTCTTGAGAGACTACTTGTTCCCTTTTATGGACCAATCTCCTTTTCGGGTTTCTCAACTCTTCGTATGCCAACAGTCCACAGAACTAACGAACTAGCTGAACTGAGACTGCCTACCTGCTATCCCTCCTCCCACTATCCCTCCTCCCGTCTATCGCTCCTTCCACTATCGCTCCTCCCCACTATCCCTCCTCCCTAATGCCTGCCTCCCTAATGCCTCTATGTGTACATCCAGCTCCTAAGGTATTCCATATAGCCACTACAGCAGAAGAACTACTCTCCCACTAAGAGCACCTCTCCAGACACTACTGTAGTCGTGTGGGTGTCTTCTGATTCCTGGTATTTCCGTTTCGTTTCTGCAGTTTCTGCACGTGACTTATCATAGGGTTACACCCTATTGTTGCACTACCCTTTGAATGCAGTCTCATCTCCTTAAGGTGCACCTCTCTGTTTTCTCATACATTGAGAGTAGTGTAATCCCCAATACATAACCTCCTCTTTTTTCTCCCATACGGGTAACCTCACACCCAATCGAAGCCTTTTCACCTTTACTCGCTTTACTCACTACTTCCTGCCATCGCATAGTGTGAGGCTCTCTTTGCTTAGTAGCTAAAAAGTTTCATTAAATTAATGTACAACTGTTGAACCATATTTGTTCTGTAGACTCAGAAAACAATCACAAAGGTATGTAGAAATATAACAGGATGTTATTATGACCATGTTATCATTCGTATTCCAGAGGAGTTGTTGTGTATTTGACACCACATACCCATCCGTCATGAAATTCCCATCGGGTATCGAAGAAAAGGCTATGAACAGCAGCCACGGATTTATGGAGGAAAGAGAGAAAGACTCAACAGCAACACATATCAAATGAACAGTAATAATCTCATCAAGATTTCATATACAACCATTTCGTAGAGTGTTTGTGTGCCCGGATAGTTTGAGACTTACTGTTCAGAGGTGATATAGTGGCTATAGGCTGATCATTAATCATTACTAGTATAATGATGAAACGTCATTGAAAGCATTTTCCAATCACCAAAAGTCAACTACAACACATGAAGAGTAGAATTAATAACCTCCACGAGGAAATCGATCTCGTGTAAATGATCCTATGTGGGAAGGTGCCAAATACAAATGGAATACTGAATGACCGGCATGCTCTATCAAATATGTTTTGCTACCGATCAGTATATACTAACTCTAATCTTCTTTAGATGGCCGCTTCGCTCCCACACCCAAAGATTGTCAAGAAGCACAACAAGAAGTTCAAGCGTCACCACAGTGACCGCTACCACCGTGTGGCTGAGAACTGGAGGAAGCAGAAGGGTATTGACTCTTGTGTCAGACGTCGTTTCAGAGGTACCATCTCACAGCCAACCATTGGTTACCGTTCCAACAAGAAGACCAGACATTTGATGCCATCCGGCCACAAGGCTTTTGTTGTCGCTAACACCAAGGACCTTGAGGTTCTCCTCCTCCACACCAAGACCTACGCTGCTGAGATCGCCCACAACGTTTCTGCTAAGCACAGAGTTGAGATCCTCGCTCGTGCCAAGGCTATCGGTTTGAAGGTCACTAACCCTAAGGGCCGTCTTGCTCTTGAGGCTTAAGTGTTTAGTGTATAAAATCTAAATAAAATTTCGGTATAATAACGCCTACTCTTGTTGTAGATATGGTGAATGTGAATAACGATAAATGAGATATATCTGAACATATTGATCTTTCGGCTTTCAGTAATTCAGTATAGTCATAGATGTGATATAGTAGACATTCTATAGTGGACATTCTATAGTAGAGATTATCATAGTGCTATGTTACGGCAGAAAAAGAGGAGCTGAATAGCAGCTACCTCCGCCCGCTAACTAGGGTCTCCGGTGTCGAGTCGAGCAGTCCGGTATCATGGTATCGTCAGGAGTTGTCACTGCTGGACTGTAGTCTCCCTTTCCCTTGATGCACCTGAAAACGATACGCTTAACCTAAACCCATTTACCTGTTTCACTGTAGTTCAAAAGCAACATCCTATTTGACTTCTTCAATCCAACTTTTCAATCAGTCATTCTCCTTCTGCATAACAAAGTTTAAAGTCAAACCATCAACAAGCAAGCGCGAATGGTTTAGTGGTAAAATCCATCGTTGCCATCGATGGGCCCCTGGTTCGATTCCTGGTTCGCGCATTTTTTTTTATATTTTTTGCTACCCCAATGTTTATAACAATAATGGAAGGTTGGCTATTTTTTAAAAATAAATTTGAAAATATATAAAAACAGACACATTTACCTTTACAAATGTGATGTTTCCATTTATTTTGCATTACTAGATTTTAAAATCATTACTCTTAGATATTATTGAACACAAATTATATATGACGTTTGCTGCTGAGAATATTTAGAAGAATAAATCTGATAAAATTAAAAGGAATTCTAAAAATAGTAAAAACATAAATAAAACCCCATTTGCGAATTAAACAACCACAAAAAAAAAATCAGACTGTACAAGTAACTCTCCTCTATTTTCCATTAGATGGGATATGCTTCTGTTAGGTTCGCCTTCGGAAGAACCCACCAGATAGTCCTTCAGATATACCAGATAAGATAATTAAGGTTAGGTAGGTCTCACAGGATTTTGTGTAAATTTCAGATCTAACAATATTCTTATCAGGATATGACCAATAGAATAGAGACCCGAGGAGGAACAAAGAGCTTCTTCCTTAGCCCTTGGCTCTACTTAACCTATACGTACTTACAAACATAGACGATTAAGTAATGTAACTGGCTATACGCATTAATTAAACATGACACAAACAGTAACTCGTACACAGAATGGGAAAAGTGGACCGAAAAGTACCAGCAAAAAGTAGAGAACAAAGGGATCAAAAAAATGTCGACGGAGAAGAAATGGTTAAAAAATTAGCCGGCATACAAGAGGCCAACAAACAGATGGTATATTGTCCACATATTGAACATGTTCAATCACACACAATTGCCATATTTCAGGCAATAACGGGATAGTGGCGTTTTAAGTTGTCATGTTACAGTCATGGCAACAGTAATTGAGCATATGAGGAATCGTTGGAGGGGAATTGGTGGTGAGGAAACCTTGAAGATGGTACGTAAAATGAAGGAACAAAATCAACTAACAAAAAAAAAACACACTTTATGTTTCGATGCGTTGGTTTTTTTGGTTTTTTATGTTTATTTTACGTCACTTTAGATACTCTCGTCATCGGCGTTCTTCTGGTTTCTTCTGATCTTGAAGAATCTGATACCACCATCGTTAGCAGATGGAAGTGTTCCTTGGTTCTGCTGGGATGGGGGCACAAAGGAGGACTGGGTCATCACTGGCTCACCATCCTGCTGAATACCGGTAGCAGAAACGTGGTCCTTGTGGGTCTTGTAGGCTCTGTTGAGCGAAGAACAGCTTACAAGGAAGAAGGTGATAATGAGGGCGGCGACAGAACCCCAAGAGACACCGAGCAAAGACTTACCAAGAGACTCGTCTAAGCTGGCACTCTTGAAGTCGTTTCTTGCAAGGACAACAGCGGCAGTCTGAATGGCAACGGCAGCAGCGTCAAAGAGAAGAGCAATGCACACAAAGAAGATAAGCACGTGTCTCATAGAGGCCCAGCAGCCGTGGAAGAGGGAGCTGACGAAGCCGACACCGCTGAAACAGAGAGAAACAAGGAAGAGAGGGAAAGAAAATCTGGTGAGGTAGTAAAAGACATCTCTGTTGCTGACAAAACCAGATGGAACACCAGTGGTGGTACCAAAGTTGTCCACTGGGGAAATTGGGTAGGCAGGACCAAGGGAGCTACACTGGCCGTTGGTGCTTCCGGAAGGTTCACAGATACCCCAGAAAGTCCACCTGGAAACGGATGGAGCACCTGGAATTCCAGAAGTGTCAGCCTGAATCCAGTAAAAGTGGTCAAATGGGAAGTGGTCAGTGGCACCAGAGGCAACGACAAAGATCAGCAAAAGGGTGGTACCCGCAAGCAGAATCACCGTTAATAGGCCAGAAAGAGCTCTGAACATTGTGGAAATGGAGTTGTTTAGTTTGTTATCAAAAATGAATTAGCACGTTGGTGATGTGGCTAGTTTATGGCAATATAAATAGCAGCACTAGTAGCGACACAACAGGTTGAAACAGCAGTAATTATTGTTGTCTGCGTCAAAAGAGGGGGGTGGGTGGGGGATAAAAAGTGGCAGTGTTGATGCTGTAAATAGCAAAGGGGTTGCAGTGTCTTCGATTGAGAAGGAGAAGGAGTTGCACAACGACAAAAGGAATATACAGTAGTGGAAATACTTCTGTTATAAAAGAAAAACAAGCCCTACAAGGTGAGAAATGAATTAAAAAAATAATACATACAGCAGCAACGTTGTTACCTTCACCCGCAGGGTCAGGAGAACAAAAAACGAGCATCCCCGTAAGGGACGAAACTTGGGGGCAGGCAGGTCTTTACACCCAGCCGCATTGTATTTTGGTTTGTCCTAAACCGGAAATAGGTGCTGAATAATTTGGGGAATTGCTATGGCAACGATGCAGGCTCTTCTCCAGATTAGGAATTCTGCCCTGCCAAATGCAGCCAGCCTTTTAACGTGACAGTACTATGAAATTCGAGAGCAGTTACCCGGTGGCGCATATGAAATTGGGATGGGTGAAATACAGCTGGCCACAAATGTGTGAGCTGAGATGCAGGGGAATGAGAAGGACGAGGTAGGTACCTAGACAGGTAGGTAGGTGTCTTGACCTCTGCACCTTTCTGTCTGGGAGGGAAGGGCTCTCACCATCTTTACAGGAGGAATGGAGAATGTAAATAATGGGAGGCTAATTGACTGCATGATACATATTCACCTAATAAACGAAGTATTAAAGTTAATAAATACAGAAGGTGTACGTTATTATATATCCTAAACAGGCTGACTATTATTGTGGATGGTAGAAGATGGGGTCATTATTGTGCATGGACCGGTGGGACCCCAGAGACTCGTGACTTCCGAGGCGGATCCATTACTTATGGCAGGGGAGATGGTGTAAATATTTTCAAGGCGCTATACATGAAGCTGTCGGCGCTTTCATAGCGTACATGCTCAACGATGCAACGTGTGCCATTTCAAGTAATCAGCGGAAGGCAGCATAATTGGGTTGGTAAGTAGTCAAACGGCAAATAGTTAGGCAGTCATTAGTTGGACATTCATCAGTTGGACATTCATTAGTCGGACAGTCACTAGATCGATGGGAGACTCAATCTGTAATAGCAAAGCGGTAAAACAGCATCTGAAGCAGCACCATCATCAACCAAGTCATCACGCTGATGACATGGTACAGGCATGTAAGCTGTCCTTGCAGTGTACATGAAGTATACCGACCAACCTATCAACGCAAAATCAAATCAACGAGTCCATAAGTGGTGATTGTATATCCTATTTTGGGGGATGAGTCTTGTAGGTAGGACACATTGAACCACATACCAATGACTATATTCTGCTGACTTTATTCTAGAGGCTGTATTCTACAACCGCTCACTTCTATTGATCTCACCTAAGGAGAGTCAGCCAGCCAAGTTGGGCCTGCTGATGCCCACTTCCCTCACTCGTCCTGGCGCTCCCACCTAGGCCACTTGGTCTCTCTCTGTGGAGGCTGCTGTGCGGAGGCTGCTTTGTGGAGACTCCTCTACTAAGAACTCCTCTACTAAGGCCCCTCTGCATTAATGACCCTACCAGTTACTTCTGTGCAGCGTCTGTCAGAAATATTTGACACATACAATGGGCAGCCTGCATCTCTGTTACCTTACATAAAGTAAGGAGAAGAACAACAACCCGTTATGCTGCGAGGCTGCCAGGCTGCCAGGCGCCTCTGTGTAAGTGAAGTCAGTGGGGGCTGCTTAACGTCTGCGACTGCTTAGTGTGGTGGGTCGTTCACGCACGTACTTTATGTATGGAATAACGGCGGATATATTTGTAAATACACATTTGATTTCAACACGACTGGAGGGACTAGCAGGACTGACAGCAAGTCTCCACTATGGGATTTGTTAAGGAGGGCACCACTGTGAGAGCATCACACTAAGAGATGAATAGGAGCCAGGACCTAATGGGCGGATATGGGAGGATATGGGAGGAGGGGGGATATGGGAGGATCACCACTTATAGAGGAGGATAGGGTAGAGTAGGTATGGATGTTTGAAGTATGGATGTTTGCAGTATGGATGTATGAAGTATGGACGTATGAAGTATGGATATACAAAGTCATGGGCATATCCTCTAAGAAAATAAAGGTAAAATCAAAGGGCATAGTTTCTAAAATTGGGTTGATTACATATTATATAATTTTATAATGTAGTCATACTGAAGGTATCTTTGCGTTGTTCCACTGTTCGTAGACTTTTCATCTCAAGTACTACGATACTCCTTAGTAGATAACCCTAGTCACATTTCGTAATTGCCTGCGAATCTATGGAAATGTCTCCATTTACAAACGGTACCGTCAGCTACAAGGCGTACTCCCGGAAGACTCCCAGTGGACTTTATATTAGGATGATTCTACTAGTATCTAGATGAAGACGTTACACATTATATCACATTATGTAACCATGCTATTAATAAAAAATATGTAAATATGCAAATGCTTGGGTCAAAAGGTATATCCAGCCACACACTCCCCCCCTCTCTCGAATCAATCAACCCTCTGCTTCTTCTCTCCCCTGAGATCCATATGAATGCGCCGTTTATTAGAAAGAGAATCCTGCTCTTCCAAAGTGTCAATTTCCTCATCGGAACTATTTTCATTGCTGCTCACAACAGTTCCACTACCTATGTTCCTGGCATTAATCAGCTCCCCCAGTGTGATGCTGCCCTTTACCCTATTCTGGTTGGTATGGTTGTTCTGCCTTCTATGGTTGTCTTGGTTGTGTATAATGGATAGAGGGACCATACTGGGATGGAAATGATGCGGGGATGGAGACGATACAGTAAATGCATACTGCTGAGGAAGTCTACCACTCATCCTTGCCTCTTCCAGCTTATCCTGTATTGATATTTCAGCGGCATCATTATTGTTACTCCTCACTAAACCTCCTTCGTTCTCCATTTCTTGTAATTTCATAGCCAGTTGTTCATCTCTTGATATAGCGGGAGGAGGAGGAGGAGGAGGGGGTATATTATGGGTGTTCTTGGGCCCCTCCTTAAGCTCATCCACCTCAATATTATCAGATGACGACTCTCCCGTCAGTTCACGATGTTTGTTCAGGGCCCATGTCTTGACATCTTTCCCCTGCTCTAACAAATGCAACACATCATTAACAGCCTCCAAATACCCCTTATGTCTATGTAACGTACCCTTGGTATTGGATAACCTGAATAACGCCGCCACAGATTTGGCTGCATTCTTAAACTCCCCTGTTATCTCCCTGTTCAGCTCATCTATAGCCTCTTCCGTTACCGGGGATGTGTTTGGCAGATTGCTCGATAAATTAGAAAGATCCATTATATCAAAGTGTGTTGTGTGGTTGTGGTTGTGCTGTCTTGCTGTGTTGTTTTAGTGTCTTGTTTGTGGTGATTACTGGCTGCGTGTATATAATTATCCCTTTGTTTGATATGACTAAGTGCTGTAAGATCACTTCACACCAACTCTCCTCTTCGGAACACAGATGCGCCTTCTAATAATTGTTTTAGAACGTGCCAAATGCAGGAAATGGTATTGGATTGACTACCACCTTCTAAAGGAAAGAAAATCTCCCGTGTAATTATGTCTGTTTAGGATACAGTTCATTCCCCGGAATGGCATTCCGTATAAATAAATATAGATAGTGTAAGAAAATGTTAGGGAGTGTCGTGTATTTAATAATTAAGCAGTGCACGGCAACGCTTGCAAGAGATTATGGCACTAAGCGCTCTCTGCACTATAAGGTTATCTTTCTAGCTGGCGGCTCTCGGCAGGCGAATTCCACTAGTAGGAGGTAAGGGGGTAGCAAGTAAGGAGGAGGACAGGCCAGGTTTTGTGGCTAAGCGAGGAGTGTGGATCGGGGATTGTGGATCCCAGATATACTTATCTGGGAGTTGTTTGTGTTACAGTTATCTGTGTTACAGTGCAAGGGTAGATTTGTGTATGTGCTCTCTTTGTGGTGGTACTCTTGTACAGTGCCTTAACTCTCTAGGTTCCTCCTACCTGACACTCAGTGTAGTGGGTAGCGTTGTACCTCCTTAGCGTGCGTGGTTTAGTTAGTACCTGCCACCCATGGGAAATGGCCCACCTCCGGACACCTAAGTAGTTCTTAGATGGCACAATCTGATGCAATCCACGGTTGATCACCACAAATGCAGATGGCCATCTCTCGCCAGACATGACCGCAAAAAGGGTAATGCTTTGCGTCTCGTAATCTGAGGTAGCCACTACTGTTCATTATAACGCAGAAGCAATGGGTATATCTGTCAACTGCGTGTAAAAAAACTGCGTGTGGTTAGAGGGTGTGGTTTAGGTAGGCGGCGGCTTTAGTATGCTCCGGCTAGACTTGGCCCTGCCCCTTCCTTAGCATCCGCCATAGTTAGCTAACCTGCATTAGACTCAATAGGTTAGCCCACTAAGCTAGAGGCCCACTAAACCAGAGGCCCACTAAGCCAGAGGCCGACTAAGCCAGAGGCTCACTAAGAGGCCTACGACTGGCCCTGTGCTCTCCTTGGCCGCTCGTCTGCATATTCCCACACTATTGCCCACCAATAACCCTTCACCATACTGATTAGGTAACCAACCCTGTATGCACTGCTGGCGCCACAGGCCCACAGGCAGACCCACAGGCAGACCCACAGGCAGACCCACAGGCAGACCCACAGTGTAGCCGCCTGTATGGGCTAGCCGACACCGCAGAGAATAGTGTATGGGCCAATCTGAATTAAGATGGCTGGCCATGCATAGCCAGAAATGGTAATAGCTACCAGAAGCAATTATGCCGCCCACCCAATGCCGCCCACCCACGACCGCTCACCCACTACCACCACTCCCCACTACACTTTTCTTCTTATGCAGTAGGCAGAGACCCCTTATTGGAGACCCAGCACCACCACCACCAATTCTGGCGTCTGTTTACCACACTCCTTAAACTATAGTGTGCTCCTCACCTACTATTGGCGAAGAGTTTTTTTTATGTGGCACTCATAGCGACATCTGCAGTTACTTACTCACCTTCTTCGTATTGAACAGTAGGTTTACTGCAACTAATTCCCGATCGTGTCTCTGTACAGAGAGGGAACTTACTCCCCCCGGTTCCCTCCCTCAAAGGCATAGAGGGAGGAAAAGAGGGAGAGAGAGACACAGAGAGAGAGAGAGAGAGAAAGGCATTACCGACTTTGCTCCGGTTACATATATAGGGACATAAATCCCTGTGTGGGACCTCAACCAAGGACCAGGCTAGTGCCATACGATCAAGCGGTTGTTACTAAATTTATTTATTGGGCCAGCATTTATTTATTCTTATATACAGGCATATTCTATACTATATATACTATACTATATACTATACCATATACCATACTATACATTAGCGCTCACTGCAAAAACGGTTCCTCTACGTCATCTCATCGAGGCCCGCTGCCTTCTTCTTCTTCTTCACTATATATTTTTCACTTTGACATATACTGAGACGCCATAGTTAACGGTCGCTTGCACGCGTCAGATAGCAAAAAAAAAGAGAAAGAGGAGTAACCACTCACACTCACACATATAAAGAACACTGCTTGAAAAGCAAATACCTTCACTTGCGAGACTATAATTCAAGAAAGCGAATATATAATCACAAGTAAAAAAATAAAAATAAAAAGGCATTTCGGTATCACCATTTAATCAGTTGTTCAGTGAGGTGAATGAATCTTTTTGCTTTCTTGTCTTAGCATTACCACAAAACCAGCAACTGGCATAACCACAAAACTGGCATAACCATATTCAAAAAAAAGGCACCAAACCAAGCTATTGCATAATATATCGCATACTTTACCTTCTTTCACTCTGTGCCTGTCTCTCGCTCACAAGATGTTTTATCAACCCACAACTGCTGAGCAGCTTCTCAGCTCCCCCAACACCAACAACAACGAGGCACCACTCAACCAGAGGCCTTTCCCCAAACCAAACACAGCTATCATCTCTCCAAATGCTAGGAGGTCCAAGAGAAGATTTTCCAACGAGGATGAAGGGATAAAGAGGGTCAAGCCTCCAATGCTCAACACCACCCAGAGCAACGAGATGTCTGCTTCCCCTTCCATCAGTCCAAAGACCCCATCCAATATCGAACAGCTCAAGTCAGAGTACCCTGTGTTCCACCATCCGGATGGTGGATTCATCCAGTTTACCCCCCATGGCAACATCAGAACCATGGTGAAGGAAGACAACACACAGGTTTCCATCATTGAGCACAAGTCAACCTTTGACATCAACAATATTCAAAATGGCATTGATGGCTACAACCTCAACATGGGAGCTGCTCCCTCTGTTCAAAACGATGTCACCAACCGTTCCATGACACCTTCAACGGAGGCTGAAGGATACATGATCAATGGGTATGGCAATGTTCCATCTGCCCCACATTCCTCATATGGCAACGACAGCTTTGGCGGGGCTTCATCCTCAACTGGTTACTATTACTATGCCTCCGGAGAGGATAACACAGCCAGTCGTCTCGACTATTATTTCAACGATGAGGATGACGATGAGTTTGACGATGAAGATGAAATGATGGGTTGATCATCTAACCAAAGTGCTGGTTGTGAGTGTTTGTGAGTGTTTGTGAGTGGCTTGTATGGCTTGCATGGCTTGCATGGCTTGCATGTTAGCTCAATACGTCCATATCGATCAAGACGATGATAAATCATCTTGATGTGTATTCTTTTCTCTTTGTTGCCATCTTTGCTTCATGGGTTTATGGTTTCTATTCTATATTATATTACTGGGTTTTGGTTTCGCATTGTTTTATTTATTGTTTGTTTGTTTAATAGTGTACAATATACGTTGTTAACATAGTATATTTATTTTAAATGTCTGTATATGGATATAGATATATATATTTACAAAGTGGTTTATTCTATGGATTATTTATTTAGTGACTTCTTCTTCAGGCTTCTCAGGGCCATGCTCTTCAGTCGCCCTTCCCTTGGATCTTCTTCTTGGGTCTTCGCCTTTGGCCTTCTGGCCTCCTTCCTCCCAACGATAAGCGATGCCCCCTCAGTTTGGCCGTGCCGCCTATCTGCCTGCCGCCTACCTGCTGCCTACCTGCTCTCTGCCTACTCTCTGCCTACTCTCTGTCTGTTCTCCTTAGTAGCTAGGAGTAGCTAGGAGGATGGATACTGGAGGGCCGGGGAGTAATATACCCCTTATCCGCAAAATTGTATTATCTTCTGATGTGGTCTGAGACTGTGGGGAGAGAAGGGTCACAGTCAAGACTCAGAGCTTGGGGGAGCGATAGATGCATTATGTAGTACGTAGATCGTTCTTAATAGGAGGGAACTGTAAACCAGATACCTTTAAGGTGGGCGGCGTTGACTGGGCGAGTACCCAAGTGTAGAAGATATACCAAACAAGGAAGGCATAGGACACAAACCACGGAAGGTGGAGTGCAGAAACTGGGGAGAAGAGAAGCATAGCGGTAGGAGAAAGTGAGTACAAAAGATGGAGTATCCAAACCACAGATGAGCTGCTCTGAGCGTTAGGCACACCGTCGTTGAGCTCAAGTACTTATATATAATAGTATACAATTACTTTGATTTTTTATGTAGAGTATTAAACAGATGTAGTGATGATGGTCCTGCGTTGTGAGAAGTGGATCACCATGCTCGGTGTATACCTGCTCAGAACTATTGATGTAGCTTGGAATGGATGATAGCTTGGACTGGCTAACAGCTCTCCGCATGAATAACTACAGGCAGACCATCATCAAGCGACAAAAAAAAGATCTAGACGATTAGACAGGAGGGGGCATACAGAACAGAGAATCACCTCAAAACAAGAACATTAGGCAGTAGAGATCTGGAAATAGTTTGAGATGGGACAATATTTTTCACATTTATGGAACAGCAGAACAGCAGAACAGCAGAACAGCAGAATAGCAGATCAGCTCATGCAGCAGATGTAGATGGTGTAACGGTATTACTGCCAAGGAAATCTCACCACGAAGTGCGTCCCGCCAAATCAGCTGTAATACCCGGAGGAGGTGTATGTGAGCTGAGCTGAGGTAATATACAAAACACAGACCACCAAAGAGTTAGGCAGAATGATAATCAGATGATAAATTTGAGATTCAGTATATGAAACAATAAGGCATACATAGGATCGGCTAACTGTGATGACCGTTTTCCAGTCAGAATAGGAATTTACCAGGGTGCCGGAAAAAGCCAACCATCGCAACGGCCGTTACTCCCACATAGGACGTACTCCTCACCAGCTGATCAGATCACCCAAGCCGATCAACCTTCTAAAAGCATATCGGTGAAAACGAAGCGATGACCTCGATGGCCCCGATGACCTCTACTATGATATATCTGGTGGGCAGTAAGAATGGCTTAACGGCTGAGGAAAGTTGAGGTGTGATAAGAAGAGAAGGGTGATCAGAATGATCCGAATGAGTGAGTATATGGGAGCAAGAGAGGGTAGTGGTGTGCTTTGCGTCTCCTGCACTTTGCGTCTCTTGCACTTTGCGTCTCTTGCATACAAAAGATTACCCGTTTGGGCAAGAGTATGCAAGGACAATCAAGAGGGGCGTCTGTCGGTGCAGGGTTAGTGGGGGGGACGTTGGCATCTCCGTCATGGACGAGACGATACACGGAGGAGACGGAGTATTATGGGAAGGCACGCCATAGGCAAGTGAGTATAAGGGAAAGTGTAAGAGGTAATCTGAGAGACGCATTGCAACTGATTTGGAGCAACTGATTTGGAATAGGTTATATTACATCCCGGGAGGCAGAGATAGTTGCACCACAATATGATGAAACGTGGGCAATACATGGATGAAAAAAAACACAGACCATCGGATAATCGATGAACTTATTGAAGCGATCTATCAATAAACGTATGGACAAACCTGTTGATCCACAATCGATGTCAGTTTACTCCCTCCCTCATCAAGCCAAGCCAGGCCAAGCCCACTGTCACCCGTCACCGAGTTCACTCTCTCTATGTCTAAGAGGGGTATGCCCACTTAATCCCTGACCTGTTTATCCTCTGAAACCCCTCCCCCTCGATCCAAGCAACAAAAATATGCATGTAGTGCGTATCCTGCATATCTGCCAACGCACACTGCCCGTTACCAAGCCAATCACATCACCTATGGTCTGCCTTTTGTTTGCTGAGCGTGGAGAAAATGCGGAGACAGAGTGGGGTTTATAGGGAAGCCGCGCCAAATCGGCACCCACACGCCTTGCATGAGGGTGCCTGCTAGTTAAGTTCCTGCTACACCGTTGTTGCTCTGTAATGACTATGGAAACTCCCCTCACGACCCCAAGCCTACACGAGATACGTAGTGGGCCCAGAAAGGTCCGTGTCATGATATTGGATTGATGGGTGGTATGTGGTGGGTGGTGTGTTGTGGGTTGAGCTAGCTATCTTTGGAGGATATATATACACTCGGAGGACGTGTAGTGTTGTCGGAACACAGGCCCGTGGCATGTTTAAGCTGAAAGCTATTATTGTGTAGTGAGCCAGTGTGGTTTAGACTAGTTGGCTAGCATATCTATATCTATCTGTTGGAGACTTTGCTGCATATAACACACTGCATGTATTATACCCCAGATATACACCCCAAACATGTCTCACAAGTTAACCACATCAGAGAGATTTTTGATATCGGCGTCAGATCATAGTCCTCCTTCTTATGAAGAGGCTGCCATATCTGTGCCTCGGTTCCCATGCTATTCTCATCCAGACGAAGGGTTTGAAAAGCTGCCCAGCTATAAACCCACTCTCGTTCACTATGGAATAGTGTTCCATAAACCGGAGCTGCTTACTCCATACGAGAGTTCCTCGTCACGAGTATGGGAGGCCGTTATCATGGAGATCAACTCCACACAGCTCAACATGTATGCAATCAAGGATAAGAAATCACGTGAATATGCTGTTTATCTCTTCAACAACATGCAGTTGTCCACTGTGGATAAAGCATTACACTCTCTCAACTGCAAGATCTCACAGCAACAGCAACAGCAGGATCATCTCCATTTCCTCCAACAAAGGATAGAGGAGAGAAATGTGGTGAACCAAACAAGACGAGGGAGTATTTCTAGTGCTCACAGCAGTCATAGCCATAGCAGTAACGGTTCATCTTCTACTTCAACAACCAAAGAACTCACATCCAAATTGTTTTCTAAACTAAGAGGTGGTAGCTCTGTAAAAAGCATCAAACCAAAGGACTTGGAATCCCCTCAGTTTAAGCTCATTCACGACCTGGTATCCTATAGATCTCCTCTAATTTCCATAGCGTCTACTTCATCATTACCGGATCATATGATCAAAAACTATCAATCACTCAAGGGTGATCTCATCAAGTCTTATACATTACAACGTTTACACGTTGGAAGTGCCACGGATTATACCAAGAAGGCTTTCACGTTGAGACTACGCATCGAAATGGGCCAGTTTCTCATTTCTTGCTTCAACTATCAGTCATTTATTGAGTGGTATTTCAAACTCCATTATGGACGTGACTTGTCGTTGCCTTTGGAAATGAGAGATATCCCCATCTTGAGGACTGTGCCTAGACGTAATACTAGTGGAAGGGATAGAGAAGGCGGAAGAAGAAGAAGAAGCAGTAGAAGGTCAACCGTTCCTCAAGTTGCCACGAATATTACAACACAACCACCATTAGAAGAAATGACATCATTGACTAGAACCCAAACACAACAACCAACTTATAGTGACTCTTGCTCACCAGAGGCAGCCAGGTTGAAGCCAAGGCGTAACACCATATCTACATTTGGACATAAAGAAACAATAAACGAGGTGGCCGAGGAGGACAATGAGAGCCTGCATTCTCTCACTCTTGAGATGTCGGACACTGGTTCCCTCTCTCTTTCTCATGCGCCTTTACCATTATTAGCATCTCAGTTCTCTGTGCCCAGTTTGACATCTACCTCCAGTTCTTCGTTTGCCATGACAGCCACGGTGAGCGGGACTTCAACAGACGCAACGAGTACAATGAGTAGTGGTGAAATTGAAATGGATGCTCCTGAATGCAGGCTAAGCATGAGTGGATCTTCATTTGAAGCTATCGAGGAGGAGGCGGATGAGGTGGAGGACAACAACCACGAGTCACTGGTCAGCGAGGGTGATACCACAGCTGAATTGAATGATCTAACTGGGCCAACTATAACCGAAGACCATCTGTTAGAGTTTGACTATGAGGAAGAAGAGGACGCTGATGACTTAGATGGGTATGAGAGAGATCTTGTTGAGTATAACGGTTCGTTCAGTGATCCCCTTAGTAATACAAAGAGTCACTGTCATGTGTTATCCTCCCTCTCTGGCTCTTCACCATCATCAGCTGTTGATAATTATACCGAATTGAGAGATCTCAAATACATAGCGAGGTGTATGCGTTCCTTAAGAGGAAGCCATAATTGGGTTGGCCAAAAGATGGTTTTATCCTCTGAAACCGTAGAGACATACCGTGATGCCTCAATGGGGTCGCTTTGGAGTGCGGCATTTGGACTTAATAGCACTTCTAAGAGCAAGTTCAACGGACGAAGACTTGATATTGGGTATAGACTAACAGAGCAAAGACACCGTTGTAAGGAGTATATTGCAATGCCTCATGGACTGTGTCTTCTGGTGCCATGAAACGTATTGATTCAATACCCGAGCATGTTAAACTAGAATAACAGAGCATCGGTTTTTTATTAACTAGCTATCTATTGCATACTGACGATTGGACGAATTGTAGAATAATATATTTATTTATTTGATGTATAGCATATTTGGAAAGATCATTAATTTTCATGTAGCATATATGTTTTAGGAGAGCCTCTTTATTTGACCCACCCTCTAGAAGAATCATTTTCTCTTTAAGATCTCTTGTCAATTCATCACCTGTAAACTAGAAAATCAGAAATCAGTAAATCAATTGACCAACCATCCTTTTAAGAAAATAAAACAACTCACAATCTTCATCTCCTTTCTCTGGAGGGGATGGCATCAGGAACCGTTGACCCTCCTATTTGCAGCTTAGACACAGATGGAACATCTATAGTGCCATCACTGGCACAATCATAAGAGATTACCGATCGTACACTCTGGTGGCTACTATCAACACTTTGACTAGCAATACTGGAAGTACTAGCGCTGTATGTGATACTGCTATTTGTTGCGCATGGGTCAAAAGTAGAGGGCTCCTCTGACGTGTTTTCATATGGTTTTTGTTCCTGTGGTGGCTGTTCCGGTGGTGGCTGCTCTTTCTCCTTCTCCTCTGTGAGTAAGTCAAAATCTATGCCTAACAACCTAGCGATCAAACCAGTCTTGAGATCAGCCATTCTTTGCAGGTCTGAGTCCTCATTGATGGTGATTTCACCAGTCATCGTGTTTAGTGAAACACACCTCTGCGAACCAATGAGAATGGTATACTTATTGGGGAGCACAGGTCGTTCAGTATTGGCTGCTTTTAACACGGGACTACGTGAAGCTCCATTGGGATTATACAGCATTCCATTTGCAAAGTCATCAGGCTCCACCAATTGAGACATATCGTTTACGGTAAGAAGGGGCCGTTTAAGGTGCGATTGCAGGATATTGGCAGCTACCAGCCTCCCTGTCATCACTATACCACTAACGGTGATATTACTAGGGGAGACGTCAAATACTTTGTTTCTCTCCATCACTCTGTCAAAGTTGGAGCACTCTCCAACGGAAAAGAGATTAGAATGCGGGGATATCTGACCACAATTGTTGACGAGAATCTCTCCAGTTATAGGTGACACGCACGAAGCGAGCTTGGACTTCTTGAGGGGGATATTATTGGGGGCATCCTTGGTACACCACAACACCACATCAGCAGGGATCAATTCTCCAGTAGATATCAATAGTCCTCTCCCGCTATTATTACTACCACCATCTGCATACCTAGAACTGCTATCATCCCCAACATCGTTGTCTTCGACATCGTTGTCAATACTTGAATCTGCTGTAGTGATTGAAGAGGTATTCGCAGAGTTATCGCCCCTGTTGTCATAGTCATCGTCATCTTCATTCTCCACAAAAGTATTGCCAACTTCCTTAACAGCAGTTGCATTGGGCCACAATATAACACCCAAATCGGTCAATTGTTTCATTACAGCAGCCTGAAGGTTGCCAATGTAATTGATTGTAAGGCGGCGTGGCCGTGTTTGGGTTCTCTTAAAAGGTTCAGGCTTATTCTCCTCATCAGCTATGACATTCCCATTATCCTCAACATCAGTATTTACATCATACTTAAACGTCTTTGTAAACACTTCAGGCAATTGAGGGGTCGTATTTGAGTTGAACGCCAATATAACCTTCTTCTCGGGGAACCGCTCTTTAACCATGGCTGCAACCTCCACTCCTTGGACCCCGTTGTCACCAACAACAACACAGACAGTACGAGCATTGAAGATATCTGTTGTTGTTCTATACATCTCTTCTACATATGAGTTCTTGGTGAACCCTCTGGGGGAAAGCGGGTACCTCTTTGACCTTCCAGCAGCATATACGCAGTAGTCAAATGGCATATCATACAAGTCACCGTCCATTCCTTGAACAGTGGCATATTTCTCATGAAGTGCATGGCACCATCCTTCCACAGACGCAACATCTATCGAGGCCCCATTGGGCAGCGGAGCCGTGCTTCTTTTAGAAGGTGTGAAGCCCGAGCCCCAGCCTGATCCTATGGGTGTATCATCATTGAGTGGGGCCAAATGGAGCTGGTCAATGGTTGCATACACTTTTGAAGCAAACTGCGGATCCACAAGAGCCCTTGCGGTTGCATATGAGTTGATAAACCCTTTTTTAGGGTCCAGGATGACGATTTCAAAGTTGTGCTTTACATGAGCGAGTTCGGGGTCGTCAAGTGGTGATTGGAACACCTGGTCACCTTGAATCTTTGCTATCAATGATTTCACCACACATATTCCTGCAAAGGAGGTGCCAACCACCAAGATTTTCACGGGGGCGTTTGTGGTTGTATTGTTTGTCATGATGAAAAGCGGATTTGTGTAACTTTTGTGTTTGAGCTGTCTGGGTCACACCTTGATGATTGTGCTTCTCTGTATATTTGGGTGAGACAACTGCAGATCTGATTGAGGGTTGAGTGCTCTGCAGATCTGTGCCTTTAAAGAGAAATCTCAGATATGATAATTGTATTCACTAACCACAGACAAAATTCAAGTGAGTCTAAGCAAACTTTGTAATTATGTACTTCTATATACCAACCCTCTACACGGCTCTGTTTGACTATGATTGACTATTATGCAACTCCTCCTTTATGCACGGGGTAATGTCATTAATGTCATCCCATAGTTAATCTAATCAATGCAACAGTACCAGGCGAGATGGCCACTGACGCTGCGCTGCACGTTACCAGATGAGGGAGGCTACGTTCTTATAGGCGTCTTGGGGTAGTTCTCCAAGGTCAAGAAAAGGCGTGGAGGTGTTAGGATAGGCAGGTTGTGGGTGGATATTGGCGGGCCCTGGATGGGACCGGACAGTCCTAGTACTAGTTACTGGTAGTTTTCTAGTTAATGGTAGTTTCCTAGGTACTGGTACTCTCGTGGTTACTTCTACCGCCGTAGCTACTGGTACTGATACGGCTCCCTCGGTAGATGGAGGAGCCTCAGAAAAATCAATGGCTTGGCGGTTGGGGTGATCATATGAGGAGCATCATTCTAACACGGAGTTTTCTAGAGGGCCATGTAAGAGGCTCTCTGGATTGATGACCCAAATGGAGTGATGTCCCTTTTTTAGAAGTCATGACCGAGACTCCGAGAGTTTATCTAATGAATAAAGTGCACGGTTGTACCAAGGGCATCGGAAGGCAACAAACTGCCTTTTTTTTGCTCTCACCTAATGATCCCATCACCGAATGACCCTTGCCAGAGGGTAGCTTAACGTCCTGCACGGATGCCTTTCTGTGGCGTGCTTTCCCCCCCATGACGCAGGCACTTTCCCTTCGCTTCCTGAGTTTCTAGACGCTTCCCGTGGCATTCTCTGCACCTCCCGCCGGGCGGCCGGTGAGCTTCAGTTTACGTTGGAGGTGTGTACTGAATGGGCAGGTGGCGGCCGGGCAGTTAAGGAATCACCTTCATCACCCTGGTGGTGAGCAGTGGGAATATTTTTTTTTGGCTAAGAAGTGATGTTTTTGACAAGATTTGTTATTATGACATAATTGACATGATCGACATAATTGACATGATTGGCATAATTGAAGTAGTTGAATCGTAGCTGATCGGCTGATCAGCCGTGTTATTCTTAGTTTCTTAGTTTCAGTAGATGCACAGCATTGACTTAAATAATATACACATTGATATAAACCTCTCACACATAGGATGATCATCCCCTAAAGCGAATCCAATTATCTGTAACAACCTCATGAGCCTCCTCCCGTGAGCATCCAAATATCTCGGCCATCTCTTGAACCACCGATTCAAGATCCTGATTATGCTTCAATTGTTTGCTCTCAAGATAGTAACGATCAACTCCTAAATCCGTCTCAATCAGAATACTACCCTTCGGAATACCTTTAACCAGGCTATTCAGCTTATCTCGCTGTTTAACACCCCTAGTACCATCTATATTGATAATCTTTGAAAAAGAGAAGAAAACCCTATTGGAAATTGCCTTCACGTACATCTTGGCCTGGTCAACAGATCCACTGTATGAGTGAAGACACACTTTGGTCGATGACTGAGTAGAGTTGATATTGCTTGATATCGCATCGTACAGAACTCCATGACACTTGACTCCATGGATTGAGACATTTCTATTATTTGACAATGCCAATTTCATGAGCTCTTTAAACACCCAAATCTGATGAGACATGGATGTTGTGAAAGAGGACAGTTTAGAGCCTTCCGACCTTTCCCCTTGACAACAATGGCTATTTCCAAGGTAACCAACATGGGGCAACCGGAACGCCTTATCGAGGCCTATTTCCCCAACCATGGCATGAGGGAACTCAGACAACAGAGACTCAATGGTTTTGATTATCACCGACAAAGGAGTTGGGGTTGGAAGATTGGAGAGAATTAACTGGTCAATCGAAGCGGCGGCGGGGGATAATACATTACTATAGTGGTGTATCTTCACCTCTTGATCAGTCATCGTTGAGAATTCCCCTTGGGTATAATCTATTTCACTATATAAATGGACATACCAAGGATGGAGTCCAAAGCACGGGATTACGTTGGCCGGAGACTGTCTGGCTAACTGTGCCACCAATTGGATATCCCAATGATTGGTAGACATCACATTCACCGTAATGGGTTCCAGGGGTTCCACGGGTCCCATGCGCTCCATGCTCTCCACGGGCTCCATTGACATCTTCAACTTCTCAGACAACTCTCCAACACTATCACCTCCATTTAGACCAAACCATGGCGAGAGATGGCAATGGGCATCATACATAGTTGAAGGATCTCATGGATGTACAATGGTGGAGAAATTGGAAACTAATGCCGTTTTTATCTATGACATCTGTGTGCATATGAAATATGCAGCTTTGACGATAGGACAAACAAAGATGGACCTGCGAGGAAAGGGCGTGAGGTGAAAAGGACGTGAAGAGGTTGAAGGGCAGGCAGGGCATAAGTAAAGAACTGGGGGAGGGTGGGGGGTGATGAGACGACAGAAGGGAGTTGATGTAACGGTGGGAGAGAGATTATAATATTGTAGGAAGAGAATATATTCAATTAATTCCTCAATTCTTGATAGAGGAGTAGTGATGCTTTTGGTGCGCGACCATATTATATGCTATAGATATATATATATATATGCTATAGATATATATATATATATCTATATATATTCATAATAAAGATAGGCATTTTATATATCGGACAAAGTGTTCAAATATTCCCCCATAGGAATATTTGTTTTCGACCAATTCACGAGAACTCTTTCCCTTGCCAATTGAAGGCTGTCCCTTGCCAATTGAAGGCTGCGGTGGGCGTATTTCTCTTCAACCACTGCCCTTCCATCCTCCTGGCCAATCCACCTGGCCCTCAATCTACCTGGCTCTCCCTCCTGGCCTTCAATCCATCTATCTGGCCATCCCTCCCCCCGCTACATCCATGCTGGGAAACGCACCACTTTTCCTTGCCCCGGCCTGGAAGGGGCCAAAGTTAAAAAAGACACCACCCCCCACGTAGCAAGCAACCTTGGAAGCCCCTCGAAGTCCGCCCCACCTCACCTGCAGGTTGGAGATGCGTGCAGAAAGAGCGAGATGCGTTGCATGCGGAATCGAAGCCCAATAGAAGGATAAGATCAGGATGGAAGGCTGTGGAACACGTGTAGAGGATGTTGTAGAAGTGTTGTGGATATAACATTAAAAACATTGTGCAGCCAAGAGGAAGACAGAGAAGGATATGCAATTGTTGTTCCCAGTTATTGTTCCCAATTATTGTTCTCAATTGGCTGTTGGCAACACAGTTTGGGTGTCACATCGTTACACCGTTCGCTACATCTGCATCAGTCTAAGGGTATTCAGTAGAAGCTGAATCTGAACCCATTGGACTTCATCGCGGGCAACTGTGGGTAGTGGTAGCATTGGTAATTAAAATCACCTCTTTCAGGATCGCTTTCAAGGAGTATTAGAACCATATTCTGGTATAGCCAGTGAGATCACAACAAGACCATCAAGCTTCCCCGCAAATATGACAGTCATCGTTGCATCTCTGTAGGTAAAGAAGTTAATATAGCATGATATAGCATGATATAGCATATTTCTAACACTCTTTTCTTTAGGTTTCTCCCATATTCCGTGGAGTTTGAATTGGAAGATGAGTCTTCCCTCGCCTTGGTCGATGACTCGGCATCGTTGGCCTCAACCATCCCAAATAGGCCAGGGTTAGCCACCTCAAGGTCGGGCAGTTTTTTGGGCTCCTCTTCAACCAAACCTCTGAAACAACAGGACTCAATTCTGGTGTCCATGGCTGAAAAGGCATCTCTAAACAATGGTAGCAGCACCGCTAGTCTTACCAGAAACTTGTCTTCTGCCGCATTGGCCCCCGACTCTATTGTTTCTTCAGCGGTTTCCTTGCCTGAACAGCCAACTGCAATAACAACCCATCCAGCCAGTGCAGCCGCGGTTTCCAGGTTGCCAACATTCGAAATCTCCCAGTCCAGCCGTCCCGCACTAGGTGCAGTCAACTCGATATCAACCACATCCAATCCTTCCAACACTGAGGTGGCCCAGCATACTGGGCCCATTAGACAGTCCAATAAGTCTTTGTATCACTTGCCTGCTTCTTCTTCCTCGGTGGAGGATTTTTTCTACATGGGAAGCCATAGCCGCAAAGTTACACAGCACACGTTGGCTGCACCCGAGGATGAACAAAAGACCATTGTATATGAGTCCAGTGAAAGAAGACATAGTAATCTGTTGAGACTCCCCACCGTGAATGTCACTACTGCTGCCAGTCCCATTTTACCCTCCGCTGTTGCACCCTTAAAAGAGAGATTGGCCATACAACCGCGGTCTCGTGTATCTTCTCCACCCATAGGTTCATCTGTGCTTGAGAAAAGAACAGTTGATGTTTCTGGATTTGCCGGCGTGAAAGTGGTCAATAGGCCCATCCCAACAACAACAGGTGGTGTGTCCATTGGTGCTACATCTAGTAGGAGAATACCGAGAGTTTCTTCGTTTAGAGACTTGTCAATCAGTGAGCCATATGCTGAATTTGACATTGGAGGAACACAGGATTCCCTGCACGGCTCCATCCATGGTGGTGGCCCTCACAGCGCTTCCCATAGTCTCCATGGTGGTGTCCCCTCTACTTTATTTGATAGCACATCACATGACCTTGACTTCGTTGATGACAACAACAACAACGGCTCGAATGCATCTGCTTCCGCAGCCGCAGAACAGACGTATATTCACGATAAAGTTCCTGAGTTTGGTGGGTTCTCAAAGCCAGATTATAAGGAGCGGTTCCATAACCAGGAGAGTTTCTTCGCAACGGCACCTTGGAAAGTTGTGGAATTCACAAAGGGTAACGGAAGTCTTCGTAATGCGGTCAAACTGGCCAGACAGAAGAAGGTGTTTGATAAAGCCACATGGGTTGGTGTTTTGGGGATCCCCACTGATGCCTTACCCACAGAGGTTAAAGAACAGATTGTTACCAAGATGCATTCAGAGTACAATTCGGAGGTTGTTCAAGTTGACGATTCCACCTTCACCGGTCATTATACTCAGTTCTGTAAACAGATTCTGTGGCCGACGTTACATTATCAGATCCCAGATAATCCCAAGAGCAAGGCATTTGAGGATCATTCTTGGAAACATTACAAGAATTTGAACCAATTGTTCGCCGAACAGATTGCCAAAGTGTACAAGGAAGGTGATACCATTTGGATCCATGATTATCATTTGATGCTTGTGCCTAAAATGGTGAGGGAATTGCTGCCGCATGCTAAGATTGGCTTTTTCCTCCATGTTTCTTTCCCTTCGTCAGAGGTGGTGAGGTGTTTTGCCCAGAGACAGGCGTTGCTGGTTGGTATGTTGGGGGCAGATTCCATTGCTATGCAGACAGAGGAGTATGTAAGACATTTATATCAAACTTGCAATCGTTTATTGCTGGCTGATTTCAGTTCAGATGGTATAAAATGTGATGGGAGGACTGTTTCTGTGGATACCTTCCCCATTGGAATCGATGCGGAGTCTCTTTCAAATAAACTACTCAGTGATGAAGTGGTTGAATGGCGTCGGTTGGTCAAGGACAGATGGCGTAATAAGAGGTTGATTGTATGTAGAGATAAGATGGATAAGATTAGGGGTGTAAAACATAAACTACTGGCGTATGAACGGTTTCTTTCCGAGAACCCCAATTGCCTCGAAGATACTATAATGATCCTTATATGTTTGGCTAGTGATGAAGACGAAGAACTGGAGAATCAGGTGTTGCAGATCGTTGAGCGCATCAATGCCAAAACCAATTATATTGCTGTAGATAAGCCTGTAGTGTTCCTCAACCAGGATATCGAGTTTGAGCAGTACCTTGCGTTGTTATGTGAGGCTGACGCGTTTATTGTCTCCACTATGCGTGAGGGGATGAACCTTACCAGTCATGAGTTTATCGTGGCTACACACGAGAAACATTCTCCCCTGATTTTATCCGAGTTCACTGGTAGTGCCTCTGTTTTTACAGAGGGGGCCATCCTCATCAATCCTTGGAATACCAGACAGGTTGCCCATTCCTTCAAGCAGGCCCTCACCATGGGCGATTCCGAGAAGTCAAAAAGATGGAAATCCATGTATAATGTTGTTCTCAAGCAGGACTCCCAAAGGTGGATCCAGGATTGTTTGGAGAGCATTGACAGGGCATGGGAGCTGTATAGGCAACAGAGCCTCAAGAGAGAGGAGACAAAGACATGGTTGACCCAGGACACTTTCTCCCAGGCATATCATAGGTGTGATACTATCAGTGATAAGGGTGGAAAGAGACTCATTGTGGTTAATGTGGGTAATCTCACATCATTTGTGGTTGTTCAAGGGTCCAGGATGACCCCTGTTCAAACCAATCGGATATTCTATATACTGGGAGACTTGTTGGCTGACCCGCATAACGTTGTGTATGTAATGAGTTATCTGAAGAGGTCAGACCTGTCCAAGAAGTATCGCCTTGTATCCAATTTGGGGCTCATTGCCGAAAATGGTGGGTATATCAAGCCTTCGTTTTCCAACAAATGGATCTCTGTGGTTGACGAGACGGTGCTTAGGTGGATGATGCCGGTGATCGAAGTTATGGAGTCGTTCAAGGAGAAGATGGAAGGGTCATATGTAGAAGTTGAAGATTGTACTGTAAGATTCCATGCTGAAAAAGTAACTGGTGATCCAGTTCGTAAACTCAACCTTATTGGGGAACTAATTGCCCATGTGAACGACCGTTTCGCCCAGAATAAAGTACATGCCGCGTTGTTTGGTGATATTGTAGTTGCCCAAGAGAGCAACTTGGCTGCGAGGGCAATCTCATATATCATCTCCACTATCAACAAGAGTGACACCCATAGGTTCAATGGGCCCCTGAGGACTTTGCCTTCCTCTAGTTTATCATCTCCTGTGGGGCAACCTGATGGTGAGGTGATCAACAATAATGGAGATGTTGGAGCCGCCTGTAAAGATACTGAAAGGGTGGCCCTTCTTGCCTTTGCCGGGGCCTCCTCTCCCACAGATGAAGAACTGTATACATTCTGTGAGGATTTATACAAATCAGGAAGAATTGAGAACGTGTTGACTGTTGAAGTTGGCGCTTCTGTAGAGCATTCACATGCTCAAGCGAGACTAGAGGGAGTGAACGAGTTGTTCAATCTGTTAGCTAACGTTAGGAGGAGCATCTAAGAGCCATTATATTGCTGTGTTATTGTTAGAGTATAGCTTCCCATCACCAGTTTTGTATTTTTTTGCCGTTCGGATTCTACTGGTTATTACTTGCTACTATTTTTTTGCCGCTATCCTTTGCTCGCGTATATAGAAGAATATATATATATATATATATTGCTTGATATTATTACTATACAACTATCTACACCCTTGCCCTCTTTGCTGTGTTATCAACCTTTTTGCCGGAACACAACTCAGCCATTTCATTCAACTCCTTAAGCATGGTGATGTCCTCTTCATCTAAAGGTTTATACCTATTATATATGGAATTGAATTCCTCCTCAGAAAAGTCGGTGCCTGTGCCTGTCCTTCTTTCCACAACCCAAAGGCTCTCCTTGGCCCTCTTATGCCTCTCTCGATCAGCCTCCATTCTTTGTAAGATCTGCTTTGGAGTGAGGGACAACTTGGAGGTAATGGGCTTGCCGTTGGAAGAGGTGGAGGCGGATGCTTCTCTGCTCATTGGCTTTTTGGAATCTATGGGAGTGGGTGTATCCAATGAGGGAGAGTACACTGAAGACGGCATAGTGGCCCCGGCGCCCGTTTCTACTGTTCTCTTCAGAGGAGAGTCATCCTGAGTAGGACGAGGAGCAGGCGGAACAGAGGACTCCTTAGAAAGCTCGGGAGGAGTATTCTGTGTAGAACCAGGTATTAATACCTGGGAAGATGCCATTTCTCTTTTCTTCATTAGTGATTGCCAACCAGTTGTCGATGATTTGGATTCTGTGCCATAGAGAGAGGCAGAGGAGGGTAGATCTCCACCATTAGGCGGTTGTTGTCCAGCACCTCTCTTTCCAGCCTCCTCTTCCTCCTCTTTTCTCTTCTCTGACAACTTTTCATTCTCTTTGTTTCGCCTATGAATACTTTGCCTTCTCTTTTCCAGCAGATACATCCACCCTTTATAGAGAGAAGTATCGGTTATTGAATTGTAGTCATTCTTATCGTGCACTTTAGGACTATAATGGCCATCTTCTTCACCATCGTCGGCCGTGTACTGTCTTTCATATTCCTGTGGTGATATGTTTTTATCAAATAGCACGCAAAACTTGTGGGTATCACCAAATTGTAACAGGTTGGATATATTACGGTATATACTGGCAGCAATGTTAAGGGTACCAAATCCAGCAATCTCCTGTAGTTCCTGCAAGGATAAGTGGTTTATATCCGAGGGGACTGGAACCACTTTAGAAAGGATGAGTTTCAGATCCCTCACTATGTTTGTTATATATGGTATACTTTTCAGTTGAGTATCCTTCGATTGACCATCTGATAGGTTTATTATGCCTCTCTGCTTGAAAGCCTCCACCAGCAACACTTCAATAAACTGAAATATGTTCAGTCTGATGTTCAAATCAACCGTGTCTAAAACCTCTATAATCACAGAATGGAAATCTTCCTGTAGATCTTTGCCTTGGAGAGCAAATGTGGCACATTCATATGCCTGTTGTGCGGATGCCGTCAGTGTCTTGAGCTGACGGGAGAAGAAAATCCGTGATTCCAATGGGTCCATTGACATGGTGGAGGTGTTCTGGTATGCTGAGATCTGGGAGTGGAGGAGTGGGGGAGTGGGTACTGTGTAATAACGGAAATGATGACTGTGTTGTGTTTTGTAGTGTTGTGGGTTGTGGTGTGTCTGCTAAATCTGCCTAACAGTGATAAGTCAAGTTTTATGGTGTACCTGACGAGTGAAATTTATGGTACACTGTGGATGGGAGCACCAGATAGGAGCAGAAGATAGGAGCGCCAGATGGATTCTGCTTGGACAGTAAAGGGATATAATTGTTCAATTAACCAATTACACAATATTTTGTGTTATTTTCAACTTCTCAGCAGTGAGGAATATCCAGTAACCAATCTGTCTAATCTGTCCCATCTATCTAATCTGCCTCGCTACACCTCCCAGTGTTACCCACACGGTGTAATCTGATACGGTTATGTCATAGAGACGATGAGCATGCGCCACGACTACTCAAAATGACTTACTTACTCTCCCTATAAGCACTGGAGAGATGCACTAGCCACACTAAGGGGGCACAGTTAACTTGTCAAATTTATAGTACAACACCATATAATAAATGAATAAATGAAAATTATACACAAAAAGGGGGTGGTGTGATATAATTCTAAAGTCATTTGCTAGCGCATTTGCTAGCGCTATATAATCGAACCACCGGTGATAGTGATACCCTTTCGATCACTTGTGGCTGGTGTGCCTCTCTAGCACTTCACGCTCTCTAGTATGACGTGTCCTGCCCAAAATCATTTTCACCTTTTTTTTCCCCTCTGGTGTGAAAAATCCGAGTGTAAGGCGTGGCGGCGCGTATATGAAAGGGTCAAAGTGTAGTTGTAGATAAACAATACAGCATACCATCTCCATATAACTAATTACTCACAAGATGCCAAAGAGTAAAGGAAAGGGCGGAAAGAACCGTAGAAGAGGAAAGAACGATGGTGACCACACCAAACGTGAGCTGATCCTCCGTGAGGAGGGCCAGGAGTATGCCCAGATTGTCAAGCTGCTCGGTAACGGTAGAGTGGAGGCGGCTTGTTTTGACGACATTAAGAGAATTGCACATATCAGAGGAAAGCTCAGAAAGAAGGTGTGGATGTTCCAGGGTGATATCATCCTTGTTTCCCTCAGAGACTTCCAGGACAACCAGTGTGATGTGGTGCACAAGTACAACGCCGACGAGGCCAGAGCCCTCAAGTCTGCCGGAGAGCTTCCAGAGTCCGCCAAGATCAACGAGACCGATGCCTTTGGAGGTGATGATGATGAGGATGTCAACTTTGAGTTTGGTGCTGCTGACAGTGAGGATGATGAGGAGGAACAGGAGCTTGATATTGATGATATCTAAGTGTGGAGTAGACTCTGAGCTTAAATACAGTAGAGGGGGAGTAGGGGGGAACGAGCACTATTACCAATGCTTGTTAATAGCACTTGGTGCTTGGTGCTTGATCCTTGGTACTTGATACTTGTTTAGTGTTGACAGGTGTAGTCCATATACCCTGTATAACCCGTATATCCAGTGTGTCCCCCATGATAACAGATTATCGTTTTGCTTGCGGGTTTTTTTGACATTTGTTTCATATATGTTTATTGTTATAAATTCTTTGCATCTCGGTCTATGAGGAGGGATATATACAGAAACGATGTGTGTGATTATCACAATACTTTGGGGCGTCTATGAGGCCTGATGGCATCTGGTGTATATATCTAGTGTATATATTAAATATATACTTTCTTGGAAGTTTTGGTGAGTGTAGTTCTGTAAGTAAAGGGCGGATAGACTAGTTGGTGGTTGGGTCATAAACTGGACTGGGTGAATGAACAAGCAGATCAACAAGACAAGTTAATTGGTGGTAACCACATAAAGGCTATTACAATACAGCATACCAGTTGTTCACGTACCGTTTATAAACAGCTAAATTACTCAAAAACATATATTTTATATAAATAATCTAGTTCAACACCCTTTTAAATCATCACCACCTTTTGTATCACCTGTCTTCATCACTTATTTCAAAACTATCAACTCTGCGCAGCCCCAAACTCTCTTCTGTATCATAGTTAAAACTGCCTACGGCACCACCAGCATGGCTGCCTCCCCTGTTCAACTGCATGGAACGTCTTAACTGGTAACCGCCAACTCCGTTGTCAAGAGGGATATCACCGAGACCATCTTTGGAAGTTGCAAACAAAGCTTCGCCTTCTGGTGATTTACGGGAGATGTTTAACAAGTACACACCGGAGAAGATGATTAAAAACCCACAGATGAGGGAGATGATGTTGACTGCGGAGGTTGTGTTGAACCCTCTAAACAGGATGAAGGAGGCACACAGGGTGGCAGTGGTGAAGGTGACGTAGTACAATGGGTTGACAATGGAGGTGTCGAACTGGTCCAAAGCCTTGTTGAAGTAGTTCATCTGGGTCATAATACACACAACCACAACGACGATAAAGAGATAAGTGCTGGCATGGGTGAACTGGTTATTGCCACCAAGGGTGAGCTTGAGGGCGATTCCAAATGCCTTGATGGCCATAACACTAACACTTCCCACGCTTGAGCAAATGGAGATGTAGACCATTGGGTTCTTTGCACCATGACGGGGGACCACTCTGTAGATCATAAAGAGGGAATAAGCCGCCACGGCAAAACAGTAGAACATGAAGGCTGGATGCTCTGCATACTCCAAGATCTCATCAACAGTGGTGATGTCTTTGTCCGGAGGGGCATGGAGGACAATGATGACCGATCCCAATAGACAAATGGCACATCCCATCTTACCAAGTGTGCCCAACTCCTCTTTCAAGAACACAGCGGCGAGTACAGCGCCGATAATCACCGACAGAGCACCCAGTGGAGTCACCAGAATGGCCGGAGCAAATGTGTATGCTGCAAAGTTGGCAACTTCACCCAAAGCCATGGTGATCATTCCGGCCCACCAGATCGGGTTTTGCAGGTATTCATGCCCTTGAACTTGTGAGTTGCCTTGTTGGCGGGAAGCGATGATCAGGCCCTTTTTGGTGATGATGAAGGAGGTTCCAATTGCCAACGAGGAGGACATTGCAAGGGCAAGCCCGATGTATTTTTCTTCCACCATTTCAAACATTTTGTGTGTCGTGGTTTTCTGTAACTGTATTTTGCTGTGTAGAGGGTTATAAGGATCGGTGCTGTAGAGTGAGCGTGAGCGTGGGCGATACTTTGAGTAATATATATGAGTTCCCTGGTTAGAGGTAGGCGGGAAATCTTGTGCTATACCCTATTGTTGAAGTGTAACGTTACTACACCTATTTTGACCTATGGACCGAATCCAAAAAAAAAAGAAATAAACCAAGGGGTAGAGGGATACCCGTGTTACCTAGTGACAGTGAAGAAATAAACGTTGTGACTCTAGAAAGAGTGGATTTGTATCGTGAGAAATAATATCTATGAATTATATATATATTTGAAATCCATTTGAAATCTATCAAATATATCAGCTGTACCCATGAAACGAGACATCTGTTCTCCTCCCCTCGACTCAGGTTCCGTTACCTCCCCTCGATCTGCCTACATGCCCGGCCTGTCCAGTATGCTACGTGTTGCCGGAGATGCAAACATATCAACAGGTGCGCGAAGTGCCTGGCGTAGGTTGGCAGTTGACGGGTTGGCAGTCGGCAGGTGGGAGGGTTTGCAGGTTGGAGGGTGTGCAGGTTGGAGGGTTTGCAGTGGGCGCAGTTTCGCTGGATGGGCAAGCTGGGTGCAGGTGAAACTTGTTAGTAAGGAGAGCGTGGTGTAACCGTTTTGGTAGCGGGAACGTGTAATGACTACATTATAGTATTGGAGGATGGGGGTTAAGTAAGGGCGGTAAGGGATGTGCTATAGGGAGGGGGAGGGAGAGTCATAGGGAGTGTTATAGGGATCACTGAGGGGTCACTGCCATTATAATGATCAATAGGAGTTCACTAGGTATCCAACAAGGGGAACTATTATAAAGATATTCACTATATTCCCCTCTTGGTGTGCGGAAGGCAGATCAACATAAGATCAGATCAACATAAGATCAGATCAGATCAACATAAGATCAGATCAGCATAAGATCAGTGTATAGCGAAGGTTGGACGGAGACCTTAATGGTGGACGGAGACCTTAATGGTGCACCGAAGGGATCTGCAGCCACGCTTTTTTGTACCGCAGAGTATGCACATACCGTAAGGCGCTATACAATCTGCTGTGCCTCGTTGGGCCTCGTGGGCCCTCGTTGGGAGGGATGAGCACAGATAAGGTTAGTGGGGAGAACAGAGGTGAAGAGAAGAGAGGTGGACAGAAGAGAGGTGGGGGGAGGGTAATAAGACAATGGCAATACAACAATCTTATAATAGATTGATTCATGTTCAATAAATAATGTTTTGTTCTTTAAATAAGAATTATGTGTTGTTGTGACTGTATAAATTTTTGTGAAAGGAGGCACAAGTCACTGCAACTTAGATTAAACACCAACCTATACTTTGTTGAGCCACCTGAACTTTGTGGAGCCTCCTGAACTTTGTGAAGCCACCTGAGCTTTGTGAAGCCACCTGAGCTTTGTGAAGCCACCTGAGCTTCGTGGAGCCACCTGAGTGTTGTGTTTGTAACCCCTTGTAAGCACACCAATGCTTCACATTGGGGGTGGTATTTATTATATTTATTATACACACCTCTCCTTTCTTCTTCTCTTCTTCTCTTCCTCTCTTCCTCTCTTCCTCTCCTCGCCTCGCCCTGTGCTCTGCTCTCCCTTCTGCTTTGCGCTCCTTGGTACCCCCCGACCTCAGCCCTGATCCACCCGCTGAGACCCACCGCACAGTAACTACCGCCCAATTTGGAAGTCATCTCGGTCTCACACGACATAATCTTTTTTTGCTAGCATACGGTGAAAAATGTCCTGTAAGCTAAGTAGATGCACCAGATGGAGTATACTTAAATGGTTATAAGAGTATACTTAAATGGCCATATATATATATATATATATATATAACTCCTGATTTGGTTGTAGGTGGTGCAACAGAGCAAGAGACAACATTGGTTCATTGTTGGTGGTGGTATTGTGTATGCTGCTACCGAGACGCTATACTACTGCACCACTGTACCACTCATCACCTTAACACCTTAACACCTTAACACTCAACATATATATAATAATTGGCATTGGCATTTCGTCACCATCACCTCCACTCATTCAGAAGCAGCTGAAATTTCACTCTCACTATGTCCAGTCCACACCAGAAGGTCAACCCTCCGGAGGTGTATCTACAGGGGAATCCCACTTCTTCCCCCACACAACAACAACTCATTGATCTCAAATCGTACCTGATATCTCATAAGCCACTAGAGCTGCTTCACCCTCAACAGAACTTTCCAATCCCTGATATCATGGCATTCACAGATCTCCTACCATCTTTTATTTCAGCTCTAAAGTCAACTTCAGGAACTGGAGAATACACAATTTCCGCCTGCGATGCCTTGAGCGTATGGCTCCTAAGAGCTTCCCAGCTGATATCACTACCCGAGTCTTCACACATCACACCACACCTTAATAGCACCCTCACCAGCGAAACCTCAACATACCTTTTTCATTACATTCTGGATTTCTGGAACGATTCAGGAGCTCCAATGGGCAATTCTCTCAAGGAGATGTTTTTGAAATTGCTGGTTATATTGAATAAACTAAAGCCACAACAGGAGAGATCCCAGCTATTTGAACAATGGTTGAAACAGGTTTTGAGAATGCCTTATACCGCCAGAGTGGTGTACTTCATGGCTGAACATCTCTCTAAGGAACTGGATCCTTTGTATATCTTGGAAGAATCTCCTGCTTTCATGCCCTCGGCTCTATCTGTTATGTGGTCCAATGCCTTGGCCAACCCCGCTGGAAAGGCTCTGCAGACTATATTCAAAAGCATATATACAAATTTCAAGAAAAGTGGTATCCCAGATGGTGAAATCGATGAAAAATGGGTTTCTCTCTGGAGCGACAACGTTTTGCAAGGTTTACAGGATGTCCGTAGACGTAAGAATATACAACTGTACCTCTTGCCTTACCTTTTCCGCATTTCTCCAGGCGGGTTCAAAATCTTTGTGAAAAACCTCTCCCGTGCTTCCTCGCATAATGAGAATACGCTTTCTATCCTGCTGGGTTGTCTTCGTATTGGCCAGGACCAAGCTCTTGTTATTGAGCCGTTCCACAAACTTGATGACGAGCCTATTGTTTCGGTAGAGCTTCTTACTCAGTTACTGGCACATACCAATAAACCCTTGGCAACTGACTCCTTTGCTGTTCTGACTTCATCTCCAAGCCTCTCGAGGCCGGTAAGAAACTATATATTTGATATAGTGGAAGCAAGTCTTGAGATTCTGTTTACTGAAGACGATCTTGAGACACGGAATAACCTGTTTGCTCTTTTCCGGCAATTTCTGATCCGCTCTAGAGACTCTGCTTACGGTCTCCAGAGAGACAGTGAAAAGCTCACTAGGAAGGGGGAGAAGTTCATTGAGGAAGCAAATGAGAAGAGGTCAAATGTAGAGGCTGCAAAGAGATTCTTTGAGAACGTTCTAACTTATGTTAATTCACAGATCCGTCCAGGCTCTTCTTACCAAAGGATCACATTTGCATACAAAACATTGACCACTCTGGTTAGACTTGGCTTGGATTCAAGAGTAGACAAAAAGTTTCATGACAAACAGCACATAAACTTCCCCTTTTCAGTAGACTTGTACAGACCTCAGCTGGTTAGGCTTTTGATAGATAACATCACCAGTGACTTCGAGGATCTGAGAGAGTCTTCTGTTCAGATTTTGCTCATGTCACCCGTTTCGTTCGCTGATATGCTCTCTAAGGAAGAAGTTGATCTCCTTCTAGATAGGAGTATGGAGATGCTTAACGATATGAAGGGCAGAAAGGGTGACGGTGGAGCTCGCATAATTGAGTTTGTGTTTAACATTTTACAGAGAGACGGGAATCTTGTGATGTGTAACAAAATCATTGATATGATAGTGAGTCGCCTGGATTCTTCTCTTCAGTTTGCTAGAACAGACTTGGTTAGAGCTGTTTATGAAATGAATATCCATGGGTACTTTGCAGCCATCAAGCTTGTGTTACAGAGCGTCAATTTCCAGCAACATTCCAAAGGTTTGAGTTCTTTATCCATCCCTCATCTCATTGGATTGGTATTTTCCGCTTGGGATGTAGTGAAGGATATCCTTTCCCATGATTCTCCTGAAGGCAATCTCCCTGAAGATTTTGAAGCATCGTACGATCCAGAAATGGCTACGAAGTACGGACCAGCAACTCAAGTGGTTCTAAGTTACTCCTGGAGAGCTGCCAAGGAGTCTACTGGGCTGGTAAGTGCCATCTTAAGGAATGTTCCAGATAGTGATCTTCCTGAGAATAATGTCATGGAACTGGGAGAACTATGCATGGAGCAACTCTCTACGGTCAGACATAGGGGTGCCTTCTCCTCTATTTTCCCAACCTTTGTGACCTGTTGTGAGCGATGCAATGTTTCTGAGAGGCAAGCCTTGAATGCTTTGCCAAGGAAATGGCTCTCAAAGAATCTTAAGCTCATCCAAACAAAGGCACAGTATATCACTAGGAGATCTGGAGGATTTCCATTCATGATTACAGGTATTTTGATGGCCGACCTCAACGCCGGGAAGAGAAAGGTCAAGAGGACAGGTAGTCAGCAGAACAGCCGAATCTCCCACGATCAACTCTTGGAATCTACAATTTCTGACTTGTTATGTATAGCTAGAATTCCATTTGTAGAGACAGGTGAAGAAAAAGTTGATCTTCCACAGGTGCACGCATTTAACAGTATCAAGGCTATATTCATAGAGTCCCAGCTTGGAGACTCTACTGGACGCTTTGTTGATCAGGCACTCGATCTGGCGCTCACAAGTTTTGGATCTCCAACCTGGTCTATTAGAAACTGTGCCATGATGCTGTTCACAGCTCTTCAGAACAGGCTGTTTGGAACACGTAAGATCGGTGATAACTTTGCCCTCATATCGTCAAGGCTATTCTTTTCCAGGTTTAAACATATTAGACAGATTCTTCTGGACAACCTGAAGAATTCCCTTGATGGTGTTCAGCTGACTGACACCGCCGTCATCGAGACTATTTTCCCCATCTTGGCCATCTTGGCGAGATTGGAAGCAACTCCAAATTATGATGGACTCAAGGAGTTCCAGCCACTTTTGGACTCCTGCTTGGAGAGCGCCTCTTGGAAGGTGAGGGAAATGGCGGCTCGTGCTATGCCATGTATTGTTCAGGATGACAAGATCCTGAGTGTCTGCCTGGATCTTTTAGAGTCATCCAAATGGCAGTCTGAGAATAGATTGCATGGATCTTTGATATGCTTGAAAGAGCTGCTATCAAGATGTCTTTCCCAGTCTAATAACTTGAGTGCCAAGGGTGTACCTGAGCAGGTATTCAACAAGATGAGCAAGCAGGTTGTGTTGATTTTGGACTTTAATATCAGTTATGCTAACATCAAGGTATACATTGATGTTCTTCAAATGTTAAACGACGGCCATGTGGCCCAAGGCAGCGCCGAATCTACAAGTTCTACAATCGGCACCTGGTTTCTTACCGTCGAGTCTCAGCCTCTTGATCATATTGATGGTTCACAGCAGCTGGCCCTTGCAAGTACTATAAAGTATTTGCTTACGGTTTACCACAATGGAGGTTCCCCACACTTGAAGGAGCTGATTCAAATCGGTCTTCTCTCCAAGTATTATGAAGTTCAGCTGACGGCCATGAAGTTCTGTACTAAGCTCTTAAGCAGCCAGAACCTCACCAAGACTTCAACATTATATGTGTTTAACGATACTGAATTTCTGAATGCTGTAGTTGGCATTCTTTGGCAGTCTATCTTACAAGAAGGTAAGTCTGAGGCATGGAGCTATATTCAAGAATCGGCGCTTGTTCTCCTTGAAGAGTTGGCCAAAATATCCAACTACAATATCAATAGGGATACCGAGATTGAAGCTGATGATAAGATCACTAAGTTGTTTGCTTTTGTTGACGGAGTCCATAGCGAGAATCTAAAGGCAAGTGCTCTTCAAGCTTTGGGTCCATTGATAGCCAAACTAGCCAAGAGAGATTGTCAAGACCCACGTGTTGAAGGCATATTACAACGCATTGAGGTGTATGGATCTGATGACATGGCATATACTTTGAGGGATGCAACACTTAGAGCTTCTATGAGTTTGTCAGGCGGAGCCAACACCAACACGGTGACAGGACTGGCTATTTTCAGAGTATACAATTTCCTCTTTGACGATGATGATGAAATTAGAGAGGCTGCTGCTGGGTTTTTAGGCAATGTGATGGGTCTCAAGTACCCCTCGGTAGCTGTCTATGTCCAACGCGTATTTGAGGATGAGTACTTTATCAAAGTATTCGGCAAGGTTGGCTTCCAAGTGTTGCAGAAATCATTGAGCAAGCCATTTGGATGTCCTGAAACTTTATTGAAGGAAATTGTCTCTAAAGACGAGGTGCTCTTCACAGTTGAGAAGAGCAATTTCTACAGAAACGATATCGACCAGGCAAAGGCTTTTACCAAGATGCTCGTTCAGTGCAAAGAGTATATGTCTGAAGCTGACAAGTCGAAATTTGTGAGTAACATAACTTCTGACTGTGAATACGTTCTGAAAATTATACATGGACAATCTTTTGATGGGGTGCTTGGTTGGACAAAGGAGGAGAATGTGTTCTCTGTTCTTGGTGTCTGTTGTGAGAATCTCAACAGAGTCAAGGAAATTTTAGGTGCACAGGTAAATGTTGTATATGCCGGAAAGATTGAGGGGATAATCACACAATTAAAGGAGGTTTTCGTAGAAAAGGGCATTCATTCAACGATCAGCAGTATTCTGTGAAGGGAAGGAATGGCTTGATAGAGGGATATAAATAGGAGGAAAGGGGGGTGGGCGTCCATGACAACTGTACATAACCATGTAATAATAATAATAATAATGTTTTAGAATCTTTTCCTACTACAATTTATGATGTGAACATTAAAAATACAGCTCGATTCTGTTTTCAGATCGTTGTGAGTAAAATCAAATGTTTTCTGACAAATATACTCTCCTCCTCCATTATTTCTACCCAACATCTTCCCCAACACCCTCCCCCCACGGCATCGAAAAGCCTCACGGCCCACAGGGCGATGAGATGAGGTGGAAAATTCCAAGTGGGTGGAGGGCTGTGGCAGCTCCAACAGTGGGGGAGACCAGTTCCACCGATATAACCGGGCAGGAGTGAAGCTGGTCACATATTTAGTTGTTAGACTTATATTCTTGTTCTTTTAATATATTTCGACATATTTGTTTGGAGGTTCTATGGTATGGAGGGACCTAGAGGGATCTAAGTCAAAAGAGACAGCACAGTGTACTTCAGGCAGCTCAACTCATTTACCACCCACAGGTATTGGTAGGAGAAGAAGTATCCTCATCCACATATACAGTCACTAGCTCACAACAGACACTTCTACCTATGAAAAAGTTGGTTATCTACTTTGTTTGTTTATTTCCCTGCATTTCGTCATGTCAAACCAATCACCTTCATTGGAAGGTCTTCCTGATGACATCCTCAACAACATAGTGTCTCATCTGCCCCAACAGGATGTGTTCAATCTTCTGTTCACCAGCTATAAGTTCTATGTACTAGGACTACCTCATTTATATAAGTGTGTGTGTTTGAGACAGAGAGCTCCAATAAAACCAGCAGCACCAGCAGCAGGAACAGCCCCAGACAATGATATCCTCGAAGATGAAAAGTACACCTTCCTCAGTGGGTCCTCCAATATTCTCGTTAAAGAACAGACACAACGCCAGATCTTTAGTATCAGACAACAGGTTTTGCTGCAGTCCTTGAGCATTAACGAGGAATTGTTGGGGTATATTGAGAAAGTTGTGATTTTTGATCGTAATGGTACATCTGACTCAGACCCCGATAGTGCTATCAACGAGGAGCTGGCATACCTCCTCAAGACTCATTGTAGCAATATAACGGCTTATGAAGTTTACAGTAGAAACAAGAAATTGCACCTCACAGAAGGTGATATCCGTGGCTTGCCAAAATTGCGCAAATGTGTAATTGGCGATATTAAACTTATTCCTTCGCTTCCTGCTACCGTCAGAGAGCTGAGGTTTGGGGTTCTAGAAGAGACTTCTAAGGATGATTTGGCCCAAATAGATGAGCAGAGCTCTATTGAAGCCCTTTGTAGGCTTGACTCCTTGTACTTGCCAGCAGATGAACTGTCAATCCTCTATTTCTTGGAGTTTGTGTTAGAGAACCTTTTTGTCTCGTCCAATGCCTCATCATCATATCCATTTGCTTTTAAGACGTTGAGACTCATCCATTACCACGGGTTCAATGACTATAACAGTATTCTCAGAGACTATGTGACGCGATTTCTTTTCAAACTATGTGATCTTTCCAAACTTGAGAAACTTGAGATGGTATTGGGATGTGACGATATTCTCTGTGAGTGTCTTTGTCAGTTTGTAGATGAGCTTTCCGGTGCCGTGTCTGATATCAACAATGGTCATAACTTGCCCAGTAACCTCAACTCTATATCGCTGATTGAGAAGACTGCCAATAGAGACCATAACTTCACTGAAAAGTTTGAAGTCAATATATGTAGATTACTTCTTGCTCTGCCCCACGTGGAGGATAACCTCACCTTCTTATCCATCAGACATACTCCTCCTCTTGATGGTGCAATGATCAATGGGTTTGAAGGTAACTATATAAGAAGGAGAACTTTGTACGAGAAGACTCTTCCCAGACTCAAATCTTTGGAAACACTCATTTCTCCTTCCTTTATGCAATCATGTGCATGCTATGAAGTGTTGCCCTCTGATTTGCTTTGGAACGGATGTACTTGTGAGTTTTGTAATGACCACATTCCTCTGTTTGATGATTATCTCATGCACCATTATTACTATGATGTTTCTACGGGTCTGGTTAAGGATATTATTTCCCCCAGGTTCTTTGCTGCTGGTGGAGACTCTGCTAGTAAGAGAATGTTGACGTACGACGATATAGACGTTGGTGCGAGCGATCTTGATGGGTTGAGGTTCCCACCAGGGCTTTCATCATGGGATTTCCATGGCTATTTCAACTTTTCCCACAAGGATAAGTACCCATGTACTATTAACCAGAGTGTATTCAATGCGCTAGTGAAGGTGATGTCGCATTTCATGGATGGATATGTGGAGTATTTTGTTAAGGAGATGCCCAAGATTAAAAAGACTGTATTAAGTGGGGTCTATTATGAAAGGCACACAGGGGACGAGGCAGTGAAGGAGGAGAACAAAACAAAGAGTGGGTATATCAGTGGTGGGTTTAAGTGTGTTTATGATATGTGAGGTTTCCACAGGACTAGGATGCTAGGCTAAAAGTTTGAGATTATTATGAAAAAGTTAAGAGAAAGTTAATGAAAATATTGTATGAAATTAGTGTATGAAATTAGTGTATGAAATTAGTGTATGGAAGTTGGAGAATAACTAGATAAGATTGATGCAAACAGCACCTATAGATCTACATTACTGGTTAATCGTCAACAGCACCTACAGCTCTATCTTATTGGTTAATCGTCAACCACACCTACAGCTCTATATTATTGGTTAATCGTCAACCGCACCTTCAGCTCTATATTATTGGTCAATCGCCACATATATATAATATATCACTTCCTCATCTCTTGGGCTCTCTATGCCCGGAATTACATGAATGCCTTGACATATCGAAGTATTAATAACAGTTAGTCCTTCCAGTTACTTCCAACTCCTCACAGTCCACCTCCTCCCAGCCCGCCGCTGGCTCAGGCCCAAGACCTGCACGGGCCGCCAGCCATTGTAAAGTGCCATGACGCGTCCCAAGGCCCTACGATCTCCAGGCCGGCACGCCCTACGTCCCACGTCCCACGTCCCGTTCCGCGTCCCCACACAGAAAATTCAAAGGTAAACACAGGGCGTTTCTGCAGAATTAGTACGAAGGCAGGGCATCGGCAGGGCAAACGTTAGAGGGCTAGTGGAGAATCAGAGGAAGGGAAAGTTCAGGCACTTAATGGGAATGAAAGAGGAGCGGAGAAGCTCAAGGGGGAGATACTAAATTTAAACAAGTGTTTAATCAGGTGTTTGATAAAGGTCTACCATATATATATATTGACATACACTTCAGTTGGGCAGGCAGAGTACTATCTTCGTAGTGACCTGTTGGAGTTGGAGTACATCGTCATAGGGCAATAGGCACTCACGGTCCTCCCCATGGATCACAGTACATATCATACATATTCACATACATTCACAGATCTTCCAGTGCCAAGGAATAACTACATTACCACACAGTGAAACTGACAACTAATATACACGGCCAATCATTTATCCTTATTATCATTACTCACCCCACCTTTCATATCATGGACACCTCACTCCAACGTACACCCAACCTGTTGGAGACACCTACTCGTCTCCACATGCAGTCACATCCACATACCCCCACAAATGGCACTTTCTATGGTGGTGACGTTATTTCCCATGAACTGGTTTGTGATTTTGTATTCCAATTATCAAAAGTTGTCCAGGAGGCAAGACAAGAAGACAGAAAGTGGTTTTGCTCAAGAGAAACCATCGCTACCATAGAGACATTTGCAGCTGATATAAATGAAAGTGCATTATTTGTGGTGAAGGAGCTAATTGAAGAAAAAGGTGAACCAATTGAGATAACAGCTGATAATTCTCATAACAATGAATTGGAAATAATTAAAACCTATCAATTTAAGGTCAGTACTTCGTTATCACAATCACAATCACAATCACAGGCCCACTCAGATAATAATGATTTGAGAACAACTTCCCCTATATCGATTCTCGCCCTAATCAAGTCAAAACTCCCATTATCACCACTATCACCATTGGACACTCAACTACAAACGATTCATCTGTCACGTGATTCCTCTGCGGTCCAATCGAATGACCCTTCCAAATCCTTCCAAACCCTTCAGTATCTGGTGAGTCTTGGAGTTGCTAACTATTTTGATGCCTTTGCCCAATTGGGCACTGCTGATGGTACCAACACCAATACTACCGGCTCATTATCTATTGCTCGCAAGAAAATATCCGATCTTGTAACATCGCTTCAGCATTTACAGAGCACTATCCATGTACCTGATATTGTAGCTCAAGCCCATCCATTTGTTGCTGATCTCGTAAGACAGGGTTGCACCTCCACCACAGTAGCCGACTATGTAGATGAAACTGTCCTGAGTGATACCCTTATGCTCAATGGACTACAGTCCAGCATAAATACATGGGTTAATTCTGTTAGAGAGGTGAGTATGATGTCACGTGAGGTGACTGATGGCACAGCTACAGATGAGGTAACGTTCTGGGCCTCTTTGGAATCGGCACTGTCAGAAATAAAACAGCAATTGGAATCGCCAGAGGTGTTGATCACATTGGAACTACTGAAAATGGCCAAGAGGTTCCATGCCACTGTGAGTTTCCTCTCTGAGACGGGAATCGAAGCGGCATCGGACGTGGCCACCAGGTATAATCAGCTCCTTAGAGAGTTACCTGTTGCTGATCTCTGGTCATGTGACTCGTTGGAGTCTGTGGAAAGTGTGGTAACCTCGGTGTTCTCACATTTCAGGAAATTGAGGGGTTCCACTTATCCTGTAGAGAGGTCATTGAAACTCGTGGAGGTGTTTTCACGTGACATTTCGAAACGTATAGAAAGTATATGTACAACACACGGAGATATCCTTTTGGAGGATTTCCACACCTCTTTTAAAGTTCTGTCAGAGCAAATAATATCAGTTGTAGATTCTTTTGATGATCATGTGCGAGAGTTCACCAGTATGGCAAGAGAAATTGTACGACGTCAAGGTGATCGATTCATATCGGTGAAGGTGGAACCCAAGACACGTGATCTCAAGGAGAGAATTGAAGCCGTTGTTATATTTCGAAGTAGTCACGAAGACCTTATAAGCGTCCTGGCCCAGTTAAGCGAAAGTGCTAGTAACATAACAGAGGTTGAAGAATCTGTTGTTGAAGATCATTCTGACGACTCTAATGTTGTAACCCCTGTAGTAGAAACCATTAGAAATGAACTGGATTCTGCTTATTCTTCTGTAGCTGGGATACCTGCTCTTGATACCTCCTCTGCTGGAGCTTCTAAGTGGGCCACTTCTCAAAAAGCCTATGCAGTTCGCATCGGTAAAGTGGAAGTTCTACTGTCACGTGTTGTGCGAGCTCATTTCTCTAAATGTGACTCCACAGGCGACTTATTTGCAGCCTTTGAAACCTTTTCTTTCTTGCTGACTCGCCCGGGAATTCGTAACTCCCTACAGGACTACCAAATGAGGCTGGTTGGCGATATCAAGATGGAGATATCCCACTTGGAAGAGAATATCTCATCCTCAGAAGGTACAACTGCCTCATTGGTATTGCGCTCAAGAGGCGTTCCACCAATGGCTTCGTCCTTGGCTTGGGCTTCCCAACTATGTGGCCGTCTTGATTTCCTCATCACACGTCTGGAACTGGCACTTGGAAAGGATTGGTACAAATTCCCAGAGGGTCAGAGACTTTCAGGAGAAATAGCTATTCTGAAAAAGAGAATAGGGGTCGATCAGGTATTTGAGAAATGGTGTAAATCAGCAGTTGCAACCTTAGAGAGATTGAACGTTAGTGACGAGCATGTTATTGGGGTAGAACGTAATAGCAGGGTCGGTTCTGGTTCTGGTTCTGCACTCCGCATTTCCGTCAACTTTGATCAGCAACTACTTGTCTTGTATAGAGAATCTCGATCCTTGAAATCCATAGGATTTTCAAGTGATATCCCAAGTAGTGTAGTATCTGGCTCTAAAATTGTAGCTAAAGTATATCCTGATGTAGTAGGCATTAGAGAAGCAATTTCAAGCTTTGAAAGAGTTCTTGAAGACAAGCACAATGGATTCATCAGCGGGTTTGAGTCTCTCATCGAATCTGAGCTCTTTGATTTCCTTGAAAATGGCATATCTCGCCTCAGCGATGTCACCTGGGGTGCTGTTATTCGCGCTCACGACCTTCTTTCACATGACCATGCGGACATTTTGTCCACGTCTCCAACTCTAACCGGTATTGGTGAAATTCAGCAGAAGGTTTCTATAATTTGTTCTCAGTATGAGACTTTGAAGAGATTCAAAGGCGAAATTGATGTTATTTGTGCTTCGATATCCTCTTTGGTGGTCCAAGAAGGTGATTCTTCATACACATATCGTACCATTGAAGATGACATAGCCCGAATTCAAAAGGTTGTTAATTCAATTGTTCTTGCAGGGTTTGAGTCTATGGATAAATTTGTTGATTCACTGAATAAGAGATTGGAAGGTATATTTGTTGAGGTGTGTCGCTCAACATTAAGGCAGTGGATGGAGAATTTCTCTAGTGGGAAAGAAAAGGAAATCCCAGAATCAGACAATTCTCCTCTGTCTGTATTACTGCCACTCGAAATTGTAGTGGCCAACGGTGTTGTATCAGTCTCTCCCCCAGTAGAGGAAGCCAGGATAAAATGGGTTGCCTCAATGCAATGGTGTTTAAATGTTGTGTGTAGGCAGAAGAAGATCACATCGGATTCTTTCAAGACCAACGTAATTGAGAACCACAACGAAACCTCCTCTTTAGACAATAATATCGACTTTTTCAACACAATTCCGTCGCTTGTTCAGTCTGATGTCATGGAATGCCTGGATCATATGGATACCGCTTTTAAAGAGGCCAATGGTTATGTGGCTTCTTGGCTTCAACTTCAACCATTATGGGATTTGGATGGAGAAGATGTGGTTGCCCGTCTAGGAGGTGACATTGAAATGTGGGTTGCGTTGTTATCTGGTCTACGTAGAGCTCGTCTTATGTTTGATACAGCTGATTCTTCTATTACTGTAGGCAATTGTATAATTAACTATGCAGCAGCTCAGAGCAGAGTCACTGCAAGATACGAATCGTGGCAAAGTCAGCTCACATCCAAGTTTGGTGGAGTTGTAGCCGAACACTCCAGAAAACTGTCTGAGGATATACAAATATCACTTAGAGAGCTAGAGAATTTGGGCAGCAGCAGTAGTGCAACATCTGGCACTTCTTCTCTGAAGCGAATTGTTATGCTTGTGTCATGTCTAGATAAAGTAAAAACGCTGAAGGAGAAGTGGTCAATTGACGTTACTCTTCTTTCATCGGCGGAGCAGCACCTCAAATGGGGTCGTTTCAGGTTCCCTAAGGGGTGGATATACTTCTCCCAATTCTCAGATGACATGTCTGCGCTCGAGGAAGTGTTCTTGCGAAGATCCACCGCCGTTTTCGAGCAGAAAGACACAATTGCTCAACAGATGGACGCAGCAGCCTTAAGACTACAACAAAGGGCTGACAAGTTGTTTGGTGAATGGGAATCTCTCAGGGCTGGAAGTATTGATAGCAGCAGGGGAGACCCTACGTCAGCACTGACAACTTTGAACAGACTTGATTCATCGCTATCGGATGTTGAAACAGAGATATCCGATCTGGAGAAGGCGGCCACTATATTGGATATTCCATTTTCTCTTTCCCTCCCGCTTAGGGCAACTCGTCAAGAGGTTACCGATCATATTGCTGTGTGGGCTGCTGTGGATATAATCGATATGCAACTGGCTCAGCTCAGGGATATGTCTTGGGTGTCCGTTGCGGCACCCTCTGTCAGACGTAAGCTCGAAGAGGTACTTCAAAAGTCTCGTGATATGCCTAACTCTGTAAGACAATATGTGGCATTTGAGACTGTTCAAGCGAAAGTTCAATCTTTAATCAAAGCCAGTAGTATTGTTGGTGATTTAAAGAGTGAAGCCATCAAGGGTCGTCATTGGGCAAAGATCAGGTCATTGGTTGGTAAACAACAGCATTCATCACGAGTGTCATCAGTGGATTTCCCTCAGACACTGGGAGAAGTATGGGATTTTGATATTATTCGCCATGAACGTTCTATTCGCCAAGTGATTGAACAGGCGCATGCACAACAGGCTATAGAAGAGACTCTTCATAAAATAACCAGCCATTGGCAATCTCTCACCTTTGAACTGTTTGATTTCCATGGCAGAGTAAGGCTAATCAAGGGTTGGGATTCTCTATTTGTGCGTGTTGAGGAGGATCTCAACTCCCTTTCTGCCATGAAGAGCTCCAGCCATTATAATGTCTTTGAGGCCGAAGCTGCTGCTTTGGAAGAGAAACTGGGAAACCTGAGAGCTCTCCTGGAAGTATGGGTAGAGGTGCAACGGAGATGGGTCTATCTGGACGGTGTATTCACCAATGGCGATGATCTCAGGCGAGTGTTGCCTGGAGAGAGTTCCAGATTTTCGGGTGCTTCTGGAGAGTTGTTCACTCTGCTTAGGAATGTATATAGGAAATGCAGTCTTGTAGTTATGGATTCACTTAAAGTGAATGGAGTGACAGCAGCATTCACCAAGCTGTTGGAGTCTTTCAAGAGATTACAAAGACAGCTCAACGAGTACCTTGAACAACAGAGAGAACTCTTCCCTAGATTTTTCTTTGTGGGGAATGAAGATCTTCTGGAGATGCTAGGAGGTGCAAGAAATGTCGGGGTGGTCAATAAGCACTTACGAGCTATGTTTGGTGGCATTATAAGAGTGGAATGGGATGAAGGGCAATTGGCTGATGCCAGTTCTGCTATTACTGCTCAAGAGCATACCAACAATAGCTCAATCACTGCTATTTTCTCAGAAGAGGGTGAGCGAGTTATTCTGTCGGCCCCAGTCCTTGTGACGTCCTCTGTGACCTTGCCCGAATGGCTATCTCAATTAGAACAGGAGGTGAAAGTTACCCTTTCGAAGCAAGTCGGGCAGTCGATGTCAATATGGGAAGATGTAGCTTCTTCTTTGAGCCAGCCCTCTGCCTCCAATATTGACGATATCCTTCATAACTGGATTGTTACTTTCCCCTGTCAAGTTCTTTGTCTCACACTTAATATCTGGTTCACAGAATCTGTCGAGAGATCGTTTGACAATGCACCTCTCAGCGTACCATCTATTCACAATCTTCTGGTTACCTTGCTGAACCAATTAGGCTCCTTTGTCCACCGTGATCTATCAGCTGTAGAAAGACGCAATGTGGAGAATCTTGTTATCGAAGGAATTCATTGTAGAGATATCAGCCAAGAGGTTGAGGACTGTAAGGAGAAGGCTAACTTTGGCTGGATCAAACAAATGCGTTACTATTACCATAAGGATCACCAAGATGCTACATCTATTTTTCCGTTGACGGTACAGGTAGGAACAGCGACGTTTTCGTATGCCTATGAATATATCGGTGCTCCTCCAACTCTGGTCCATACTTCTCTAAATGACAAGTGTTTCATTGCCATGGCGTGTGCTCTGGATGAAAAGTTGGGTGGAGCATTACTTGGTCCAGCAGGCACAGGTAAAACCGAAACCATCAAAGCTCTGGGAAATGCATTGGGAAGAACCGTAGTTGTATTTTGTTGCGACGAGTCGTTTGATTTCCATGCAGTCACTAGAATCCTTGCTGGTCTGGCCCGTGTTGGGTCATGGGGATGCTTTGATGAGTTCAATAGATTAGAAGAGAAGATGTTGAGTGCTGTTGCCATGGAGGTATCAAAAATTGAAGGAGCTCTTTCCTCCTACGATAAAAATTCAAGCGGTACTGCCAACGGTGTTTCTTCTTCCTCCTCCATTGTGCTGTTGGGTAAGAAACTTACTGTTCACCCAGAATGTGGTGTTTTCATTACTTGTAACCCAGAATATGCTGGGCGTAGTGCTTTACCTGAGAATCTCAGGGATAAATATCGTACCATGGGTGTCACATCGCCAGACAAACTCAAGATTGCAGAGGTTTTATTGACAACTCAGGGCTTCCAGACGGCCCAGCAACTGGCAACCAAGATTATCCCATTCTTCAAAGCCTTGACAGATCAGTGTTCCAAGCAAAAGCACTATGATTTTGGCCTGAGAGCACTCAAAGGTACTCTGGTGAACTGTGGTGCACTAAGGAGAAGATGGACATCAGCAGCTTCGTTGGAAGATAATGCCCTATCCGCTAGTGAGGCTTCCGTTGTTGTACGTGGTTTATCTAATGTGGTGTTGCCAAAACTATCACAAGCAGATGATCGTGTCTTTAAGAAACACCTGACCTCGTTGTTTGGTCCAGATGCTCTTTCTGATAACTTTTCAGCCAATGATGAGCTCATCTCTCAACTGGAAGCAGTAGCAAAGGAAGAAGGTTTCATTGCAACACCTCAATGGATCACCAAGGCCCTCCAATTATATGAGATATTGGAATACCATCATGGTGTGATTTTGGTTGGAGATGCAGGAGTGGGTAAAACTGTATTGTGGAAGTGTCTTCTGAAGGCATTGGATAAATGTGACAGCCTTACTGGAGAGTCCTCCCAAGTTGGAAGAGGGGTTTCTGACTACCATGTAATCACTCCCAAGGTGGTTTCTAAGAAAACGCTTTATGGTTCGTTGGATACAGCTACCCGTGACTGGACGGATGGTATATTCACTGGTTTATTACGTGAAATCGCTGAAAATGTTCATGGGGAAAATACACGTAGCCGTGTTTGGATTGTCTTTGATGGCGATGTTGATCCTGACTGGGTTGAAAACCTGAACAGTGTCTTGGATGATAACAAGCTGCTCACTCTTCCTAATGGTGAGAGAATAGCTCTTCATTCCAATGTCAGAATCTTATTTGAAGTTGACTCCCTAGATAATGCCACCCCTGCTACTGTGAGTAGATGTGGAATTGTATGGGCAGGTTCTCCCTTGGCCGGGTTGGAAGGTGTATATACTAGGGGTCTAAATGAGATTGAATTGCATTGGGATGAAGATGCAGCAGCATTGCTGGGAGAGGGAGATGATAATATTGTTGGAGGAGGTGTTGATGATGTTGATATTTCTCGTGGTACGTCTCCTGCAAGAATTCACCAGGAATTCTCCGCCCATCTGGCTAGCATCTTGCCATATAATGTCATGTCTCAGATGTTGGAGTATGCCTCTTCTAAATGCTCTCATGTGATGGGTTTTGATGAGGTCCATGCCATTGGTATGGTCGTAGCGCTCTTAAAAGCACACTGTAGAAATCTGGTAATCCAGAGCTCCAGGAGCATGTCTCTTGTGGCAAATATCAAGGCATATGTAGAGAAGTCGGTGATGTTATCTTTGGCCTGGGGACTCGGTGGAGATTCACAACTCAGTGAAAGGGTATCACTTGGAGAGTATATAGAGGCTGAAATAAGCAGTAATAACGCTGGCAGTAGACCCCGTAGAGGCTTGGACAGCTTGATAGACAATTTCATTGATCTTGATAGTGGTTCCTTTTCCCCTTGGTCCTCAATGGTTCCGCATATCTCTCTGCAGCCTCAAGAAGTTGCAAGACCAGATACTGTGGTTCCAACAGTGGATACTTTGCGCCATGAAAACATTCTACATGATGTTCTCAAACAGCACTTGCCTGTGTTGTTATGTGGTCCCCCTGGTTCAGGTAAAACAATGACACTGTTGTCGTCTCTGCGTGATTCCACTGAGTTTGAAGTGGTGATGCTCAACTTCTGCAAAGACACTAGCCCTGAGATCCTTCTTCGGTCAATTGAGCAGCACTGTGCATATGTTAACGTAGGAGGCACATTATGGCTCCAGCCTCAGATCAATGGCAAGTGGGTGATTGTTTTCTGTGATGAGATCAACTTGCCTAGTTATGACTCCTATGGAACTCAGTGTGTCATCGCTTTCCTTAGACAGCTCATAGAACAACAGGGATTCTATAGACCTTCGGATCGTAGGTTTGTAAAGATACGTAATATTCAGTTTGTAGGTGCGGGGAATCCACCTACTGACCCAGGCAGAAACGAGTTGAGCCTGAGATTCCTTAGACATGCCAGTGTGGTTTTCGTGGACCACCCTAGTAGAGAGTCTCTTTTGAGCATTTATGGTGCTTTCTTTACTGGAACTCTCAAACCTGTTCCTGATCTGGTTGGCTATTCTGCTGCCTTTGCTGAGGCAAGTGTGGATTACTATACCAAGTTTTGTACAGAATTCACTGTGGCCAAACAACCACACTACGTGTATAGTCCCAGAGAGCTCACCAGATGGGTAAGAGGTGTATATAGTGGGTTAACTGATTATTTGGAGTCTGATTCAGGCTCCGGGGGTTTTGGCCGTGGTGGCGGGTCTGTGGATGCCAACAGCACTCTATTGTATATAACAAGATTATGGGCTCATGAGGCACTTAGGTTGTTTTCAGATAGACTTGTAGAGCGCCAAGAACAGACTAGGGCTTTCGAGCTCCTTCAACAAGTGGTGGTAGAACGGTTCCCTAACTTGGATCCACAGCGTGTTACTCAACAACCAATCTTGTTCTCCAATTGGCTGTCCATGTCATACTCTCCCGTCGAAATCGATCCCCTCAAAAGATTTGTTGCAGCAAGGTTGAGAGTATTTGCAGAAGAGGAACTGGATGTTAACCTTGTATTATATGATGATCTCCTTGATCATGTCCTTAGATTGGATAGAGTTTTCCGCCAGCCTCAGGGCCATATGATCCTTGCTGGACCTTGTGGCAGTGGTCGTAATACCCTCACCAGATTTGTGTGCTGGATGAATGGTATATCTGTAGTACAACTAGATGTTAACCGGAGATTTACAGTAGCAGAGTTTGACCAAGTAATCAAGAATTTGCTCACAAAGTGTGCGTTGGATGAACGTGTTTGCTTCGTCATTGACGAATCTGCAATTGTCGATCCAGCATTCATTGAAAGGATGAATACCTTATTGGCCAATGCCGAGATTCCAGGTCTCTTTGAAGGTGAAGGACTCAATTCCTTGATGCAGACATGCAGTGATACTGCTAGTGCTCATGGTATCGTACTAGATACTGCTGAAGAGACTTGGGCCTGGTTTGTGGGAAGGGTGTCGGTCAACCTCCATGTGGTCTTCACATTGAGTGATCCCAATGGTGGGGATGGACCTGAGGTTCTTACTTCGCCAGCACTGTTCAACAGATGTGTTTTGTCATGGATGGGTGATTGGAGTGATGACACACTGTGGCAAGTGGGGCGAGAGATCATGATGAATGTGCCAATTACAGAGATTGGCGGTGGGGGTGCAGCCGAAAATGGCATCACTACTCACGATCAGATCGTCGCCATGGCTGTCTTTGTACATCGCTCTTGTCCCTCTCTGCCTGGCCAGTTCTTGGATCTCCTTCGTACTTTTGAGTCACTATACTCCTCCAAGGAATCAGATCTCCGTTCCCACCAGCGCCATGTTACTGTCGGCCTGGATAAACTGCGGGATGCCTTCCTCTCTGTAAAACAATTAAAGGAACAATTATCTGTAAAGCAGGCGGATCTCACCTCCAAGGATAAAAGGGCGCGTGAGATGCTCAACACTTTACTTGTAGAGCAGAATGAAGCTGAACGCAAACAGGAAGCCTCATTAGAGATCCAAAGTGCTCTTGGAGAACAGGAGAAAATGGTGAGTGCAAGGCAAGTGATTGTATCTGAGAGGCTTGCTGAGGCGGAGCCGTTGGTGGCGGAGGCTCAGCAGGGTGTTCAAAATATCAAAAAGCAACACTTGACTGAGCTCCGTGCTATGAATAATCCACCAGCTGCCGTTAAGCTGACATTGGAAGCAGTTTGCACTCTTTTGGGATATGACGTTGGCACCTGGAGAGATGTCCAACAGGTGATCAGAAGGGATGATTTCATTCTCAATATTGTTATGTATGATTCACAGCAAATGTTGACCAAAGAAGTAGCCAACCACATGGAAGAAGTGTATCTTTCGAGGGATAACTTCAACTTTGAGGCAGTAAACAGAGCCTCCAAGGCATGCGGTCCTTTGCTTCAGTGGGTTCTTGCACAATTGCGGTACGCTGCAATTCTGGAAGAGGTTTCTCCATTGAGGGAGGAGCTCCTTCTCCTTGAAGAGGAGGCAGAAGATAACAGAGCCAAGTTGATTGCTGTGGATGAGATGGTGGTTGAGCTGGAGGCTCGCATAGAGACTCTGAAGGATGGGTATGGTGATACAATCAGAGAGTCCGAGAGGATCAAGGAAGAAATCGATAAAGTTGTAACCAAAGTAGAACGTAGTGAGAAGTTGCTGGCTACTCTTTCTGGCGAGAGAGAAAGGTGGAAGGTGAGTACCGTGGGATTCCGCAAGAGAAGCGTTTCCTTGGTTGGTGATTCTGTATTGGGAGCTGCCTTTATAGTATACTGTAGTCAATATCCTGAGAAGACGAGAGGTGATTTGATTGGTAGATGGAAACACCAAATGAGAACCAGTGGTATACAATACGACGAAGAACTTCGTATTGTCGATAATTTGTCCTCTTCTTCTGATGTGTTGAGGTGGGAAGATGCGGGTGCCCCCAAGGATGACTTGTTTGTTGAGAACATGGCAATTCTAGCCAAAGCAGGAAGATCAGGAGACGTAAATGCTGGAAATGGTGGTGGTGAGGATGTGTCCGTGAACAACGGTATTAACGTCTATTCCGGTAAGTTCCCCTTCATTGTGGACCCACTGGGAACCCTTGTGCCTGTTCTTTCTACACTTGTACCTCGTTTAATTGTAACCTCTTTCTTGGATGATGGGTTCGTAAAGCACCTGGAGAATGCTCTCCGGTTTGGCTCTTCTATCCTCATTCAAGATGCGGAGCATTACGATGCCGTGGTAACAAGAATCCTTTCAAGGGATGTAAGGAGAACAGGAGGACGTGCTCTAACGAGACTGGCCAATAGGGATGTGGATGTATCTCCTTCCTTTGGACTATTCCTTCACACGCGTGATCCATCGTTCAAGATTCCCTCTTATATTTCTGGTCGTACCAGGGTTGTTAATTTCACAGTAACACGCACTTCCTTGGAGTCACGAATCCTCGATCTGGCACTTCGTACGGAAAACCCAGATGTGGAAGAGAGGAGGGTAGAGCTCTTCAGGGCAAACGGTGTCTTTAGAGACAGACTTCGTAAGCTGGAAGAAAATCTTTTATCGTCCCTTGGGACTTCAGAAGGAAGTCTGCTTGAGAATGATCAACTGGTCCAAAATCTCGAGGTGTTGAAGCAGGAGGCTGCTGATGTTATGAAGAAGATAGCTGAGACCGGGGTTGTGATGCGGGAAGTGGAGAGGGTAACTTCGAGGTATACCCCATTAGCAGTTCATTGCGCTCAGGTGTTTGGTCTTCTGGAACAGCTTCATTCGGTTCATCATATGTATAGGTATAGTTTAGACTTTTTCCTTAGAGTTGTGGTTATTGGGAAAGTGCTCAAAACTCCACATGCAACAGATGTCGAAGGAGGTGGTGAAGAAGATGACGCAGTCTCAAGAGTTACCCAATTGGTCAACGAAGTGTATCCTGTAGTGTATGCTTGTGTTGGTGCTGGAATGACTCAGAAGGATACCCATGCATTTTTGGTGCTGCTGTATATATCGTGGCTTGTGGTAGAGGATAGTGAAAAGGCTACCAAGTTGATATCCATATTGAGGGCAGAGGGAGGAGACCTTCATGGTCAGTTCTTGGGTGAAAATGGTGTCACTATCTTAAGTAAGCTGGGAATCTCCACCGACACCGGTAGTGATGCCAGCCTTAGCCTTCCCTCGATCTTCTCTTCCACCGATAGCCTCTTAGAGTATTCTCTTGAGGATGTAGTAAATGAGCCACAACCTTCATCTGGCGTCACTTCATCATCGCCCATTTTGGTCTGTTCACCCGATGGTCAAGATGGTAGTTTCAGAGTTAGTGAACTTGCTGTTCGTCATAATATGCAACTGGTTGTAGTATCCATGGGCTCTTCTGAAAGCATGGCTATTGCAGAGCTATCGGTTGCGGAAGCTGGTACAGATGGAGGGTGGGTATTACTTGAGAATGTTCAGATGGCTCCTTATTTGTTGGAGAACCTTGGGAAATTACTCTCGCGTGCCACTTCGCCTCGTTTCAAACTCTTTATGACATGTAAGTTGTTCTCATCTATTCCGGTGACTCTTCTACAGACATCCCGTATCTTTGTACATGAGAATGCTCCTGGTATTAAACAGGCGATGAGACAGAACTTGGAGGTGGTGAAGACAATGGGCAATCCTATAGAGAGCCGTCATGTAACCTTTTTCCTCTGTTGGGTATATGCGATGGTACAACATCGTAATAGCCATATTCCAGTTGGGTTCTCTAAACAGTACGACTTTAACCATACTGATTTGAGGAGCAGCATCCATGTGATGAGGAAACTGTTGGGTGAATATACCAAGCGTACCAATATCAGTCCTGACAAGATCAATTTTGAAGCGTTGAGGTATTTGGTGTCAGAAGTGATTTACGGTGGTAAGACCAACACGGATGGAGATGTCGAGATTTTGAAACAGGTTGTTTCTGGCGTGTTGCAGGAGAAATCATTTGACTCCAAGTTTAATATGGTTGAAAATGAAGTATCTTTACAACAGAGTATAGTTGTGACACCTCCGGAATCACGGTCCTTTGAGTCTTATCAGGAATGGATCAATCAGTTACCAGATACAGAGCCCATGGCATGGTTTGGATGGAAAGACGACGTCAGAGAAGTTATTGAGGTTGAAGAGAGGAAGGAAATTATAAGGAAGGTTCTGCTGGTTGAAGTTTGACAGTGTGTGTGTATCCAATGGAAAAGTTTCCACTTAATGAAATGATATTATAATATACTAAGTATTTGCTTAAGTGGAAGATCCTGGGATATTACTACCACAGCCTCAGAGGTTACCACAGCCTCAGAGGTAACCACAGCCTCAGAACCCACCACCAAGAAAGCGGTTACCTGAGCAGAAGAGAGTGTGCCAGAAATCATAAATACCTTCTTTCTGGCTGAGATAATTAATATTCACATGTATATGTGTATGTATATGTGTATGTATATTGGTATGTATTATATAACAATCACATAATCGTATAACCATAATACCACTCTATTTGCAGCGCCTCCATAGCCACCACAGCCACACTCCTCTCCTCATCTCCTCATCCCCTCCTCTCTTTGGGTCTCCCACTACTTATCGTATGATGGTTACGTGCCCTAACAATTTTCACTTTTACTATGGCCCACTCAGTATGGACCATTTACTATGGGCATCTTCACTATGGCATCCTCAGTATGGAGATAAGTATACAGTGGAGTGTTGAAACACATGGGGTATGAAAAAGTGGTGAAGGAGTATGAAATAAGCCGTTTTTTTTGTTCTGCCCCATTATTTGATACTCTGTGATTACGCAGGTGTAATTTCTCGAGCATCTATATACTCAGATATAACCCTATCCACTACCATACCCACAACCATCAGTGAGCGGTGAGACCTCCACTTACCACATTCCTATTGCAGTCTCACCATAACCTCTTCTCAGTGAAGGTTCCCCACCCAAGACTAATAACTGAGTTACTCGCACAACAACCCTCGAAGGTGAAGGTGGCATGAATGTGTCACACGTGCAACGTCCTTTTTATCAAGCAAAGCCAGTTCCACCCGTTTGGATGGCCCACTTATTGCCCACCACTTATGATCCACCCTCTATGACCCAATAGTCTAAACATATATATATATATATATATATATATCAGTCCTCTCTCGAAGAATGGTGCGAGCGAGGATAAGAATACCACCACCACCAAGTGGTGTTCTTCATAAAAGGTCACCACTTGGAAGGAATATTTCACACTTCACTCACAATTCACCCACTATAAATCTACACACCACCAATGTCTGTCATATTACAGGTAATCCACTGATTACCCCAGCGTCTTGTTGTAGGGCATTTTTGTCCACTACTCATAATCCACATAATGAAAAGACAATTGCATTGGAGAACCTCCTTAGAATGGATGGGAAGCCGTCTTCAGACTCGGCACTTCATACCGATGAAGACACGCCTGCTGAAGAGAGTAATGAGAGTATCTTTGGCACGCTATATGGACCTCGGCCACATCGTCCTCAAGCACATCCAATGTATACTACCAACATCGCCGCCACCACCACCACCACTAACCCAGTAAGCACAGCAAATAAATCATCATCATATGCAATTTTACCATCAAAATCTCACCACATGGTAGAATCCCGCATATTGGCAAATTCATGTTTCAACCATGTCAACCTCCAGGAGTATCACCTCATCCCACCATTAATACACCACTACCTTAGTGAGAAACACGAAATTCTGCCTGCCAAAGAGGCAAAACGATTGTTTTCCCTCCTATCTCAAAGAGATATCAAAATAGCATATGAGGTTGCTTTACAGTATGCCTCTCTACTCCACCATCACCAACAGCTGGAAGGGAGGACTCTTTCCCAAACCACCAGCCAGTTTTACCTGCCTTCATTACTTACACTATACGCTTCTTTTAACGATTATACCAACTTTGATGCCGCTTTTTCGTGCTACTTGGAATCCACTCCAAAACTTCACCCTCGGTATGTGTCGTTGGCCCTTTCTATGTATACCAAATTCCAGAATATGGGGATTGCCAAAGAGCTCTTCCACCAGTACGTTTTGAGTTGTGAGCCTAGTGAAACATTGCCTGGAAGTGTCCTCACGTCCTATATAAGTAATATGATTGAGCACAACGGTACCTTGCCGGGAGTCTGGTTCGCATATGACCTGTGGAGCGCACGTAAATGGACTGTCCCTGTAAAAGCAGACTGTCTTGTATACTCTCACCTCTTAAGCCATGGAGACACATCGAAAACAGAATGGTTCTTGAACAGGCTAAAACAGAATGGACGTATTTACGATATTTCCATTCAACTGGTACCCTTCTACAGAGATATATGGCAGGGAGCTGAAGATGTGCTTCAGAGGAGTGTTTCTCGTCATGTGGGGCCCACCACCCACACGCAAAAATCTGGCGTAGCCCGTAAGTTACGTGATGTTCGGTACTGGAGAAATGCAATTGACGTTTACTTCACCAGTAAGAAGAGGCGCCATTTCTACATGGATAGCCGTGCTGTAAACGTCGAGAAGCAATGTGTTTTGTATAGTTTTTACTCTAGGTTAATGAAGATATTCGCTGCTACAAGGCAGCTGGAGGGGTTGAAGGAGATTTCCAGGATGATGGAGGAGGATAACCTCGCCAAATCTGAGAGTTTCCATCGTATTATGGGGCATTACTATGTAGTCAGTAGGGATGTTAGTGGGTTGTCCAACTACTTTGATGAACTCAGCAAGTCTGCTTCTGCTTCTGGTGCTGAAACACCGTTTAGCTATAAATACATAAGCATCGCCTGGGATTGTTTCTTACAGAGGTACCCTCAATATGGAGATGAGTTTACAGAGCGTTCTAAACAGTGGCTCGGTGGATTCCCAGCTAGTAAAGAGGCGGGAAAGCTAAGGTCTGTCCTGGAAGTGAGGAATGCATATAACCAAGACAAAGGGTTTGTAAAACTGAATGTATCCGATAAGATGTTTAGAGGGAGGGGAGGGGTGCCAAACTCAGATGGGTCAAATTCCCTCCCTCCATTCAGATATGATGGGTTTGCATCATCTCCTACATCCGATTACGATGATGTTGGTGATGATGCTGGCCATCCTATTATTGATATCCTAACGGGTCTGAATAGGCAGGGGATTTCACCCTCGTATGCCTCTTTATCACTTGCGTTGAAAGAAATCGATGGTGACGATGCTGAGTCATTTTCCATGATTGGCCAATTGCTCAAGGAAAGAAAACGGCATGCCTCGTTGAAGATGCAAATCCTCTCTCTCAAAAAGCAATGTGAAAAGTATACCCAAGGTAGAGAACGGGCTTCTCCGGTAATGCATATAACCCAATTCTTACAACAGTATAATGACAAGTTCAACTATCAAAACTGCTTTGATTTGGCCTTCTTGTGTATGCGATTTGGGGAGTATCCGCTGGCGGAAAGTTTAGTCACCAGGGGAGTTGAACTTTCCTCGTCTGCTTCTTCTGCCTCAAATGGTAATAGTGATCCAGACACAATTCTTGTTTCGTATTACGCGATACTTAGACTCTCAGTGTTATCTGGTAACTTTGCCAAATTGCTCGAGACTATAAATATCATTATCCAGAACGAGCAAGACCTGGTGATGACTCCTAGGTTCTTGAAAGGAGTGGAGAAGCTGGGTGATATAATGACCCACTGGGCTAATAGGTATTCGGAAGGGGAATTCCATTCACAACAAGAGATGCTACGTGATTTTGGGCCTCCTGAACACTTCGAACGTCTTGTTGCGTTTTACGGTAGCTTTACAGAGAGATGTAGAGGAATTGTTGAAGAGAGACGCGAGAGTTCGTTGAAGGAGTTTGATGAGATGTTAGCCATGTTGGATAACTGGAGGGCTAAGACTGAAAGCGGTGATAAAAGGAGAGATGAGAGAAGTAGGGATGATAGAAGTGAGGATGACGAAGAAGATAATGGGTGGTGGCATTGAACACCACAGAGGAAGATAGTAGTTCGCTATGTGTATATTCCTATGGCTTGCATCATGTATATATTAATGGCATCAATGGAACCTATAATATCACGGTGGGCCAGGAGATGGCATAGAAATAGCCACGCTAACAGAGCTTGGTGTAAGGTGTAGTTAGGAGTGGTAAGGTACTAACCATTTACAGCTGTAAATGGTTAATCATATAGGCGAAGGGTTAAGGATATATATGTCTAGATATCCGACAAACACGTAGAGTCTGTCCTGTCTAAAATCTTAGTAAATATTATATCCTTCATCATCATCTTCTTTATCAACCTCATCATCATCACCATCATCATCATCTACCTGTAGTAAGTCTAAACGAAGGGCGTCTCTGCCATACAAAATGGCCATATAAAATTACTATGCAGCATCGCTCTCTGCTCCTCCCGCTGTGGAGATGAGCTAACCGGTCAGGCTAACCGGTAAGGCAGATAACGATAAGGAAGAGAGAGTGTGATATTTGGACGGGAGATAATAGTGGGGGACAGAGATTTCTTGAGGATATATATCAATTATATTGATTCTTGTTGAATGTTGTTAATTGTTGTTGATATTGTGGATATTTGTTGATATTTGTTGATATTTGTTGATATTTGTTTTGACAGACGTCGTTTTGGAGTTGTAGTATTGTGTTCGCTGTGTCTTTACTCATCAGGGTTGAAAGCTGTTGTCTATTCAATATTTGGTGGATTGAGTTAGTCGAATACCCAGGTGGATTGATTTAGTGGTGTATACGAATATAGAGAAAGAACATTAGATTGTGGATTATTCAAGTCTGGTTTCTGTTGCCATTGCATTACTGGTCAACATATAAACAGATCACATTTATTATTGGATATCCATAGAGGAAGCACTCTACACCGCTTACAACTGATATCCGGTAACCGATAACCATAACCGATAACCATAACCGATAACCATAACCGATAACTGAGAACCAATACTGAATATCAGATCATTGATAACCACTCACTCAAACACAACTTATACCATATATAACTAATATTCGCAATCGTGACCCCTCACAACAACCACAATGAGTGACCACACTGGCGAAATTTCAGTGGAGTCGGTGATTTCAAATGCGGTAAGTTTAGTTGGTTGGAATCTATTTTCACATGGGGTATTTCTAACACCAGTAACCGCTCTAGCCAAGTAATGTTGCACAATCACTTATAGAGAAAATCACTCCGTCAATAATATGTGCTATTTGCCATGAGTTTATGATTGTCCCATATATGCCCAGTTGCGGACATTCTTTCTGTTATGGGGTGAGTAAAGGAGAGGAATGAATATATAATTAACTGGAGGGGTAATATAGCATTAGTCAAGTGGGATCAGCCACGTGGCGTGGGATTAACCCAAATATGATCAAACGCTTTGCCTTACTAACAATGATAGTGCCTGAAAGAATGGTTATCGTCGAAAAGGGAATGCCCGCTTTGTAGGGCGCCTGTAAAACGACCCCCCGTGTTGAACAGTAACCTAAGAGGTATAGCAGCCACATACGTGGAGTTGGCAACATCCATAAACCCCAATGTGGAGTCACTTCCACGTCTAAAAGACGCCAAGGAAGAGCATTTGGCAGACAAGCGGCCCGGAAAAAAGCTGTTCAATGGTGTATTTGAGGGTCTTAGCGAGGCCGTGATAGATACGGCAGACGGGGTGCCCAGGTGTCCGCGGTGCCATTGGGAAGCACATGGGTCAGAGTGTCTTAACTGCGGTATGAGATTTATTTCACCTGCTGACGATGAAGACGATGATGACGGTGAGAATGTCGACTCTGATGTTGATATTACTGATGATGGTGCTGGGATGCTGGGGGGGTATTATGGTGGAGGGTATCATAGAGGGGGTCGGAGTGGTGATGACGATGATGAAATGGATGATGAAGATGAAAGCGACAATAGTTTTGTAGATAATAGAAGTTTGAATGAAATATTGCAGGACTCGGATGAGTATGAGGAGGAGAGTGATGGGCTGCCGTCTGAGTCTGGGAATGATGGTGAAGGCGATGGTGGGGAAGGTGGTGATGGGTTTGGGTTCCGGTTTAGTGGGGGCGATGCCTTCTCTATTAGTAGTCATGATTCGGACGATAATATCGATTCGGACGACGGTGAGCAATTATATAGGAGTTTCGTAACTGGAGATGGTGGTAATAACACATGGCATGGATTTGAGAGTGAGGGAGATGAAGACAACGATTACGTTCCTTCAACTTCTACTGAGGCTCAACGTCCTGGTCCGCCATCGCGTGATACTCCAACCGTTCGGTCATCAACTACAACCACAACCACAACCACTACTACAACGTCAGCTTCAAGTAGAACTACTAGAAGGGGTAACAACTCTTCTGGTCAGCGATTGGGTGGGGGTGGTAGTAGTGGTAATCCTGGTGATTCTGGTAATTCTTGCAACCGTGACATGTCGCTTGAGTTTGACTCTGAAGATGAAGTTCCTGCTCGTGCAAGGCGTCGCAATGGGGGTGTTGAGCTAGTGGTGATAGAAGATGATGATGAAGAAGAGGCCGGTGAAGCTCACAATGATCAAGACAATCCAGGTGAACATGCGGATGATGGCCGGGCCGACGACGATATAGTTGTTGTAAATAATGTAAATAGAGCAGCTGCCCGGTTAAGAAATAACCGTGTACTTGGTCGTGTTATGGGAGCACTCGGTGGTCGGAGGAGAAATTCCAGACGAATTCACTCAGATAGTGAGTAAATGGGACACACAAACAACTATTTAATGTGTATTGTAATATATTGAAATGACAGCGGTATATAATCACAACGGTTTATACTTGGATACTATGGTGGGGGTATGTATAAACTACTGTTACAGTAAAAAACAAGAACACGGTAAAACACGGCAGAACACGATACTTATTAAGTAATATATAGCTAATTAAAAGGATAAAGACCATACCAATCAATCGGAATGAACCTTAATGGTTTCGGTGTTGGCATCAGCCTTGAGATCAGAAATACTGTCACTGCTTTCCTGTTGTTGTCTCTGGAACTCCAACACTTCTTCTGGAATGCCCTTCTTACTGTTGTAAACAAGAATACCATAAGCACGAGCACTCCTCTTTTCATCTCTCTTGTAGAACACATAAGCAGCAGCAAGGAAAATGTTAAACGCAATACTGAAAACAGCACACGAGGTAAACCCAATGAGGTATCTTGGTGCTTTAACGGTTGGGAATGTCAGACGTCCGACCCAAGCTGAAGACTGGAGACCCAATATGTAAATCACCATCCACTCTATGGATCTCAGGTTATTATCGTGCCTTAAAAGATCACTAATAAGAGGGTTGAAGACAGAACTCTGAGACCATGACCAGTAACTGAGGTAGAAACCTGCCCATTTCGCCGACTCTGGAACATTCCACACCGCCAAAATGGTATTGGCTGTGAAGTTCATTATAAAGGAGAAGAAAATGAGACCGAAACGTTTTCGGGTGATATCAGCACCGAAACAAACAATGGTGATGTAGATAAGACCAAGAGCCGGTGGAATAGTGGTGAGATTATTGAGCTTACCGGTAGAGTATCTGTTCAGAGAGTCCAGCCAAAGAGCAAAGGATCCAGAAGAGGTATTGTTGGTGTTGAAACCGAGCATCTGAGCCATGGAGAGAATCCAAAAGTGCCATGAAGTGAACATCTTCTTCCAAGTTGCCTTGTCAAAGAAACTCTTGACGTTAGGAGAGAGATCAGAATGATTCTCAGACATTCTCCGTCTTGCCAGACGAATCTCATCATCAGTTAACCACAGAGAGTAACAGTTGATAGGTGTTCCTGGAATACACAGAAGACCCATAATGGCAACACCAAGAGAAGCACAACCATCAATGACAAACATCCATCTCCATCCAGAGAGGCCGTTAACACCATCAAGGTTATCATAAGCGGCGGACTGTAGGAGACCAGAGGTCAAAACTCCAAGGAATTGGCCCATATAGAACAATCCTCCTCTTCTTGAAACCTCGGTGGGCTTATACCAAGATGCCAGGAGATAGTGGACACAGGGAAAGAAAACAGCTTCGAATGATCCCACAAAGAAGCGCACGGCCTGAAGGCCAGCAACGGTCTCCACTCTGTACGTTGCCAGAGTAAAGAGAGCCCATCCAATTTCACAGAAAACAACAGCATAGGTGATAGGAACTCGTGGAAGCAAAAATAACCATGGCAACTCAAAGATAACGTTACCAACCAGGAAGATCACCTGGGTGTTGATGAGGTCATTACCGCCCATTCCCAGCTCCTGTTTCATACCACTGACATAGGCATTGTTCAAGTTTCCAGAGTCAACATACTTGATCCAGTAACCCACAAAAGAGTAAAAGGCAACTAGAAAGTCTAGCTTCCATAGGAGCTTCTTCTCTGCAGAGGAGGTTCCATCGGGGAACCACTTGGTGATGGCATATCTGCTCTGTTCCTCTTTGGTCTCTCTGTACTCAAATTCATTGAAGTAATCTCTCCAGCCATAGTTGGCCTCATCTCTTAGCTCCTTGATAGGTGGGAGGGTATCATGAGCTAGGCCATCACTTTCAGAGTTGGAAGCGACCTTGTAGAACGAAGGATCATCCGCAACCTCACGGTAGTGGGGAAGGAACTTTGGGATTGAGAAACCCATTTTTGCTGCTGTTCTGCGGTTACTCCTATGTCTCTCTTGGCTAACTGATTTTGTCTTTCAAATAACTGGAAATTACCACCATCATATATAGACCTGTTGTCCAGGCACAAATCTTTTCATTCTCGGAAGGAGAACCGTTGCCGACTCGCTAACGAACGTACTCTTGCATCACTCACCATACATGCTTCCACGTCGAGGACTACACTTCCACAGAGCATTGATTGTTATCAGTTGCCACACTTTTTTGTTTCAACCAGTTAAAACTTGGAGAAAAAAATTCCACCTTCAACTGCTTGGTTGTGGCTTAGAACACAAGGTGCAACTAAGCCCAAAAGATGTGGTGTAGGTACATATCGAATGGTCGAGGCCAAGGGGTAATGGGAGAGGATGTGGAGGTCGCTGCAGGATCACGCCGAGAAAGAGCGCTAAATATGACTAATATTTGTATTGTGTACATATCACACCTCTTCTAAGCGAATCCCGGGAGGTGCTTAGATGTCTGGAAAACCAAATGGAAGAGGGGGGGTTGGGCATGTTGGTTGTGGAGGGGGCTGAATGAATCACGTCAACATGTATGTAAAAGCACCATCAGAGCTTCCACTCCATGGGTAGAAACTTTAACCACGCTTCTGCGTCTGGTGTCTGTGATGACTTCAAACCGATGTGGTTTTTCAATGGAAAACTTTTTTAATCAAAGGTTGGCATTTTATTTTCCCCTCGCCGTTATCTCCACCACACCACTTGTAATGCTGAAAGAGGTGATAACAATCGCCGGTTTATGCAGCCTGCACTTGGATGATGCATATGCAATGCATCATCCTGCATAACGGCAATGATGACAACTGCCACAGTTTGACGTCAGTTTGATGGGGGGTATCTGAGATGTGGAGAAGAAATGCCACCTCTAGAAACCTGAAATGGATGTTTGTTGGACGCTTAAGGGGGGTTCCATACATGAACCATGAACTCCATAAGCGTCATGAGGGATTTATCGCATAAGAAAACTGTAGATGTACAAAAAGCAAATCTGATGATTTTGGTGAGGGGTGGAGGAAGAACCTATTGTAGAGTACTAGACTATAAGAGAAACGCTTGGTCCTATCTGCCGACCTCAAACTGATCCGCGGGAATTATCATCAGAAGAAATATCACAACAGGAATTATCATCTCCACAGTAATATACCACTTCACACAATGAGTCTTGCAATTGACAAAGAGTTCAACGTCCGCAATTTCCAGGACGTTGCTGCAACTAAGCTCAAGGGTGAAATCCCATTGCTTCAACTTGAAGCGCTGGATCTAAGTCTCTATAAGGACGGGCCGGAGGGCCTTGAGAGTAGAAAGAAGCTTGCAGCTGTGTTTGAGAAGTCTATAACCACTTATGGTTTCTTCAATGTCGTCAACTTTGGATACTCTCCAGAAAAGATAGAAGAGCTGAGGGCCATCGCCCAGAGTGTATGTGAATTGCCTGATGAAATCAAGGACCAATATCTTGCTAGTACAAAGACAAAAGAGCAAGAAGGAGAGGTGAGTGAAAAGAACCTCGGTGGAGAACGTGGGCAAGGATTCAAGCCAAAAGGATATTGGGCTTTGAAAAATGGGGTCAGAGACTCCATTATCCACTACAATCTGAGAAACATTCACCGTGAAGCGGAATTCTTGGCTGGCAAGAAGTATCATCCAGAGCTTGTTGGTGCTCACCTGGAGGAGATTGCTGAGTACTATAACTATATCCACAGTAGTGTGTTATCCAAGATTGCTAACCTCTGTGATATTGTTTTGAACCTTCCAGAAGGCACTTTTTGGAATACTTTCTACAGGTTGGATGATGAGAACCCAGCCAATAGGACTACTTCCCACGGTAGATTCATGTTATACCAGCCTTATCGGGACCCTGAGGTCTCCAAGCTGGTCAACAATACATGGCTACGTGGCCACTCAGATATCAGTGGGTTCAGTTTTATTACCTCGCAACCGATGCTCTCTCTGCAGATTAAGGACTACTATGATGGAGAATGGAAGTATGTTGACCATCGTCCAAACTCGCTCATTGTCAATATTGGAGATGCAATGGAGTTCATCACTGGAGGCTACTTTAAGGCGTGTCTTCACAGGGTTGTTGAGCCTCCTTCAGATCAGAGAGATCATAATCGTTTGGTCCTGATCTTTTTCTGTAACCCTTCGGAGAATTCTATTCTGGATCCCGAACCATTGAACTCCCCTAAGTTGGCGGAACTCGGCTACACGAACAGCGATAAACTGGAAGGATGGGAAAAGATCAACTTTGCCCAATGGGATGACGCCAAGGGCAAGCTCCTTGGATTGTCGGAAGTTGGTGAAAGAAATAAGGTAGTAATCTACGGACGTCCAATTGAGAGATGGCATACTTTTGAAGCCAAGTCCATCAGCGCCTGAACATGATTCAACTTCATCTAACTACATAATGGTATAATGATATATTTCAGAAAAACAATGCATAGTGTGACTGAATTTATTTTCTCTATACGTCATATAGAATATAGAGAATGTACATTGTCATAAAATGACTAACAAATCTCTCATCCGGGTTTGAAGGGTGTATATACTGTGCATGTAATATGCACAACTTTAACTGTGGCTGTTCCTCCCTGCATGTGTTGCTGTAGTTAGGTCCTCCTTCAGTCCTCGATAACTGTGAGCGGCTGAACACCTTTTCCACTGTTTCCTCAGAAGGGGATTATCCGCTAGTCAAGATGATTCGCAATTCAACCACAGTTCTCTCGTTAACAATAATCAGCTGGTGTTCTAGGCCAGATGGGGCAATTGAAAACGACATGATCGGGTCATTGTTCCTCGTCGGCGACGGTATGCCGCTGCACCCCAATCCATTGGCCATTCTGTCTTTTTGTATTCATGACAGCAATGACTAAGACGCAATGGTGAGGGGCGTAGGGGTGATGAAGAAATATCGCATAGTCTTATATATTAGAAAAGCTCCCATTGAATGTGGTCTTGTCTCTGTAGCGTTAAAGTGGTTCAAGGCTGTTGCACCAATTATCAAGATGACTGTAGAATCAACTGCGAGGTACACCCCAGAGCAGATTGCTGCTATTGACCGCAAATACAACCTCAGACCATTTGTGGATGTGGATGGATATAAAGCTCCTGGTACTTTCAATGTTGTTGAACTGAGCGCTATTGATCTGAGCAAGTTTGTGGAAGGAGACGAGGGCCTGGCTACTAGAAAGGAACTGGCTAAGATCCTGGAGAAATCCGTCACCACATATGGCTTCTTCAATGTGACCAATTTTGGCTACGATACCGAGAAGCTTGAATTTCTTCGTGCTATTGCACAGAGTCTTTGTGAGCTTCCCGATTCCGAAAAGGATGAGTTTCTTGCTGGACAAAAGCTCAAAGAGGATGAGACCAACACCTCCTTCACCAACTTGGGTGGCGAGAGAGGACAGGGATTCAAGCCAAAGGGGTATTGGCCAACTAAGAATGGAGTCCGTGATTCCATTGTCCACTACAACTTCCGTAACATGTTGCACGATGATGTGTTTTTGGATCTCAATGCGCGTAATCCAGAGATAGTGAAGGCCCACCTTCAGGAGATCTCCGATTACTACAAATTCCTCCACTATGATGTCCTCAGGAAGATCTGTAGTTTGATTGACATTGTCCTTGAGATCCCAGAAGGTACTCTGTACAACCACTATTTCCTTTCGAAGAAGAACGATATCAGATCCGGGGGAGGTCATGGTAGATTTATGATGTATCAACCTTATGACAACAAAGAGACCTCAGAGGCTGCTGGTAACATGTGGTTAAGAGCTCACTCTGATATGACGGGTTTCTCTTTTCTCACATCCCAGCCAATGCTGGCCCTGCAGATCAAGGACTATTATGATGGAGAGTGGAAGTATGTTCAACACCGTCCTAATTCCTTGGTTGTTAACATTGGTGACTCTTTGGAGTTCATTTCAGGTGGATATCTCAAGGCTGCCATGCACAGAGTGGTAGAGCCCCCAGCTGAGCAGAGCGGTCGTAACAGATTGACTCTCATCTACTTCTGCAACCCTTCATACGACTCAGAATTGGACCCAGAGGCTATCAATTCACCCAAGCTGCGGAACTTGGGCCTTACCAAGGACCAGGCTCTTTCATCTTGGGAGAAGATGACGTTTGCCGATTGGGATAATAATAAGGGTAAGACTTTGGGTAGAGGGGGTGTTCAACATAAGTCAAGACTCACCCTCTATGGTAGATATGTTGAGAGATGGCACCATTTCCAAGATGAGTTGGAGAAGCTGCCAGCTGAAGTTAAATTGGCTGAGTGGGAACAGGTTTTAGTTTAAGTAGATACATAGGTCTCTTCTACAAAATATATGGTTTAAGCTTTTATTGTTTCTTACAGGCCCTGCGCTGCGCGTCTTGCACACTTTACGGTTGTGGAACAGGCAGCAATTTTCTTCGATCGCCGGGGTCGGCTGAAGGAATGCAACCTGTCGGCCTCTCAAAGCTGAAATATTCGAGGAATGGGCTGTTTTCTAGGGTGACAATGTCTTCAATATAAAGACATTCATGCATGTTGGAGCACCCCACAGTTCGAAAGGGAAATCACGCACAGAATACGCATGCCGGTAACGCAGTACGGGACGGGGGCGCCTGCCGGCAATGCACGCAAAGGGGGAAAATAGGCCGGAAAAATTACCATACCGGCCATACCAAGCAGGGCAGACTAGACTGGGCAGGGCAAACAGGGCAGCCAAAGAGGGTGGTGGGGCGGTTCTGGGGATTGTGGTTAAGCGGGGTGGGAGGTATATATCAAAGGGGGTAGGAGACAAAAAAACGAGGAGAAGACAAAAAAGAAAGCTGGAGAGAATAAAAAAAGAAATAGAAGGCATTTATCCAATATTCCCCCCCCCCCCATAAATTCACCCTCACGCCCTCTCTTTCCGCGGTGTCCCTCACAGAATACCGGCCAGCTCCGTAATGCTTAATAATTTTCCGTCAAAAGTACAGGACTACACCGCGCTTGCGTGTATCTGGGCCCTCCCATGCTTCCCCTTCCCATGCTTCCCCTTCCCATGCTTCCTCTTCCTATGCTTCCCCTTCCCATGCTTCCTCTTCCTATGCTTCCTCTTCCCATGCTTCCTCTTCCTATGCTTCCCTTTCCTATGCTTCCTCTTCCTATGATTCCCTTCCTATGCTTCCCCTTCCCATGCTTCCCCTCTTTGCTCGCCGAGTATGGTCATTAGGTTCAACAAAGCCATCCGGATCCCCTCTCCCCACAATTATCGGATACGAAAACTGCCGCTGTGTCAGTTTGGCGTCACTGTAGCGTCTTTAGCTTCCCTCCCCTTGCTTGGCAAGCTGCCAAGGCCCACGGATTCTGTCTCACTTGAAATGCTCGGGGTGCAGCATATTATCCTCTTTCAGCACTCCTTCCTGCACGAGTCAAGTTGCATCGGCTAAATGCTCTGAGGTGCCGGTCTAACTTCCGAAATTGATTTTAAGAGACTCCAGCAATCATGGGCCACGATATTTGGAGAGGAGAAGAGAATATTGTACACTGGTCCAGTGGTCCATCTCTTTAATCGACTGCATAATAATCGAGATTCCACATCACCTACACCGTCTGGAGCACCTGATGTGATTATTTTTGTAATCCCATAAGGGTCTGGCTAGGGTCTGGCTAGGGTCTCGCCAGGGCCCATGTAAACCCTCTCTGTAGGGTCTTCCTTCCGCTTGAAGGTGCCCTACAGGTGACTGTGCAGTACGGGTAGCCGGATTGCATGCGTTTGTGGTGCTTGCAGGCTGTCTCTCCAAGGCACGGTTACTTCACCGGCAATGCGCCTCCGTGTAGCCCACTCTATGTTTGTTGTTTTTGTTTTTGTTTTTATTCTCACGCCTTCTACATATCCAAGATTCTCCACATTATAGATCCATTTGTGTAAAGTGCTTCATACGTGTTTAATGTGCTGCTACTGCAGGACCAGCGGTCAGATGCATAGCGGGCTGCCCATCTGATGCTCTTCTTGCCTTACTGACCTTCACTTCTTTCACCGTGCTAATCGCTGGTCGCTTTGGGTATTCCACCCTTTCGGAGATATCCTTTTATTGGGATCCTTTCCTGTTAACCTTATTCTGTCCACACTGCAGCACTGCCGAAAGTGACATAAATTCGAAATCCCACAGTAAATGATGATCCCACCCATCACCCAACCCGACTCCCCTCTGACGTAAGTCTATTATCACCTGTCACCTATCACCGTCCCATACCATACCATACCGTGGGGGTCAACTCCTCCATTGCCCCGCAAAAAACATTATCTTAATCCCACCGCATGTGCCTTGCTGCACCTGGACGCGCCTTGACGCACAATTTGTTACGCAGTGCTCCACATTGCTTCACCCCCACGCCTCAATGCTACACCCATAACCTAAAGCGCAGCGCTATCTGTACCCCGCTTCAGCTTTCTTTGATGGGTGTCATAGATTTAAACCTGTAATTGTTGGTGAGGCTTCTGACTTAGACAGTACATTCTCACTTCACCAAATCATGCAAGGCCCGGTCCGTCTTGAATTTTGCGGAGGCTTGGAGGGTGAGAAGAAGTGGGATTTACCGCGTGGGATTGCTGTGATGCATCATGACCGCATGAGATCTGTTAATGGATATGTGACCTCAAAGTTAATACTTTCATTTCCGGCTTTGTCTGTAAGAATGGATCCCATTAGGGTCCTTCTTCCCTTACTTGCTCTTGCTGGTTTCTGCTGGTCCCTGCTTGTGGGTGCGCCATTTACCAGCTCTGAACACCCGGTGCTTGGCTGTTTGCGGGGAATCAAAAAGCATGTTTTCACGAGTGGGGCAAAAAATGTGGGGACCCAACTCAGCCCAACTTAACTCCGAATATCCCTGTATGTAGCTTCATACATATATATATATATATATGTGTGTGTGTAGTCGCCTAATCTGAAAAAGTATCTGAGTCCTCCCCCTCCCTCCCCCAGATTGCTGTTCTTTCCTCATTCTTTAGTAGTTTGAAACGTGGTTTTTGAGAATCGAAATCCCATCACCGTCCTGCAACTCTTGGAAACTTCATACTCCCTTAAGAAATGTCCGATATCGACTCTGACTTTCACTCGTTTGAAAATGAAGCAGACCGCTTCAGAAGAGATGAAGATGAACGGCCTGACCTCAGGCCAAAATCCATACGTCGTTACTTCGCTACTCGTATCCCATCGCTATTCCATCTGCCAGGAACAAGTATCTCAAACCTGAATCCAACCCAGGCAATTTCTGCTATGACAGCCACTAACTGGAACTACTTCTTCATGGGATTTCTGGGCTGGACTTTGGACTCCATGGACTTTTTCTGCGTTTCTTCATCTTCAACAGCAATCGCTGCATCACTAAAGGTTACGGTTACTCAGGTTACCTGGGGTATTACTCTAGTGCTGATGCTGAGATCCGTTGGTGCTGTCATCTTTGGTCTTGCTGGTGATCACTTTGGAAGAAAGTACCCTCTCATTGCTTGTTATGTGCTGTTTGTTGTTCTTGAGATCTCCACTGGTTTTGTTCAGACCTATAAGCAATTTCTGGCTGTCCGTTCGCTCTTTGGGATTGCCATGGGTGGTTGCTACGGTCTGGCAGCGGCAACTGCTATTGAAGATGCTCCTATCGTTAGTAGAGGGTTCCTTTCTGGAATCTTCTTGCCCGGATACTCCCTGGGATTCATTCTGTCGACTATCTTTTTCAGAGCTTTTGAGTTCACTCCACATGGATGGAGAGCACTCTTCTGGTTCTCTGCTGGTCCACCAGTGCTTCTCATCGTCTGGAGATTGTGCTACCCAGAGACCAAGCACTTCCTTGACTCTCAGAAGGCCAAAAAACTTCATAACCAAATGGTTGATGAGGCTCATGCAAGAGGAGACACCCATATCAAGAAGGTGAACTCCTTCACTGAGGCAAAGAGAGCATTCAAGTCTCACTGGCTGATGTTCATCTACCTTGTGTTTATGATGTCCGGCTTTAACTTCATGTCTCACGGATCCCAGGACCTTTTCCCCACTATGTTGAGTAACCAGGTTGGTCTTACCGCTAATCAGAAGACCGTTACCCTGGTTGTTGTGAACCTGGGGGCTCTCTGTGGAGGTCTCTTCTTTGGCCAGTACACTGAGCTTGTTGGTAGGCGTGTGGGTGTTATTACATGTTGTATTGTTGGAGGTGCATTCACATACCCAACCTTCTTCCTCCACAACCAAACTGCCATTATGGGAGCTGGCTTCTTCTTGCAGTTTGCCGTTATGGGATGTTGGGGTATCGCACCTATTCACCTCTTTGAGTTGTCTCCTACCAACTACAGAGCTTCTACTAGCGGTTTGGCTTACCAGCTGGGTAACCTGGCCAGTAGTGCATCCTCTACAATTGAGGCTACTTTGGGTGCTCGTTACCCGTTGCAGAGTAAGACCGGGGAGATCTACAACTACGGTAAGGTGATGGCTATCTTTATGGGATGTGTTTTTGCCTACTTGTTTTTGATGGTTGTAATTGGTCCAGAGAGGTTCCACAAGAATTTGGCTACTGATGAAATGCATGACATTGGTATTGACGACCGTTTTGGCAAGAAGGAGAGAGAGGCCCAAAGAGAGGTTACTTATGATGATCCTGATGGCGAAAAGGCCCAGACCGAACACCTTGAGTAAGGCGTGAAACTTGAAACTTTTTGAACCTGTGTTTTTGTCCAATAGCTAATTAGTCAATCAATTGAAATATCTGCTCAGAAGTGATAACTCCGCAGGTAACTAATTGTAAACTGTAAAAGTAGGGGAGGTGAGGTGAGGTGAGTGTGGCTATCTGTTCACTCATGCAGCAATATGTACGGCGTGCATGTATGTATGCATAATGTAGGTTGGACCAGTGGCGCCTGTTTGGATCACCATTTCACAGTAGGATACACATACAAGTTGGGTCAATGATATGGATTAAATAGGATCACTACAGTACAACTTCATAGAAGGTAGACAACATCAGAAAGTGTATTGGCCATTTTTGTTCCTGCTATTTCTTGCGAATCGCATATAGCGTATGTAGTTCCTATGTGCCAGGGGGAGAGAGAGGGAGAGAGTGGGATAGAGAGGGAGATGGGGTATGGTGTGGTGGTGCATAAGTTGTTGGGTGGGGGCGCCTCCATCGGGGCGGTGGCGGGGAGGGAGGGGGGGAAGAGCACCAGCATTGACCGCCCCATTTAATATGTATATTGAGTTGGACAATGGGGCGGTGCGGACAAAGACCGCAGGAGTAGCACCAGGAGTAGCACCAGGAGTAACACCGCTCCACAACTCTGTACGAAGGATTTTTTAGATTTGTTGTATTTGAAGCACAGTTTTGAAGCACAGTTTCCTGTCACAATCGGTTGTTCCCTTCTCAGTTGAAAAAAAAAAAAATCATGTCCCTCTCCTACACTACCAATCCTCCCTACCAATCCTCCCTACCAATCCTCCCTACCAATCCTCCCTACCAATCCTCCCTACCAATCCTCCCTACCAATCCTCCCTACCAATCCTCCCTACCAATCTCCCTACCAATCTCCCCATACTAATCCTCCCCTCCCTCGGTCTGCCTTTTTTGTATGGTCATCCATCTATCCCAATGGGGAAATTATGTTATCTGCCTGTGTGGTTGTGTAGGCAGTCAGTCAGTCAGTCCTGTCTGACACACCACCCATTATTGCTATAACATATACATATATGTGAACGGACACAACAGGATATAAACGGTGCAAAGATTCTGCTTAGTAAAGTATATCTGCTTATAACTGCTTATCAACTTTAGTATCCTTCTCAGTTAGACACACCCTCTTTGAGCAGACTGCCTCCCACTGATTGGTGTGGGACATACACATAATTTGTTGGGCTTATTGCTAGGCTGGCTTACTGGGCCCAGGCTTACTTGGTAAGCTCTTCAGCCACTCCGCCACAAAGTGAATACGAACACACACAAACGAACCACTACACATCTATCGCACAGCTACATTATAAATAACATAACCAACCCTATTAGATCAACACTCTACGTTACACGTTGCCTATCTCGGTATACCCACCATGTCGTTACAGCCACATCGACGTCATACAGTTCACATAATGACAGAAACAACTCCTCTTCTTCAAGAGGTTAACAGTCAAAAGAATGAAAAGTATAGTATCACAGACTGTGATCCACCAACCTCGAATGATCCCGTGATGGTTATGTCCATATCGTCCAAAAATAGACACAGATTCCAATATAGAAATGTGTTGCTCCCTCTGCTATTGGCCCTGTTATCATTTGCCTCTGTAGGGGTATACCAACACGTAGCGAAACATCAACATCACATACCGGGAATACCGCTAATACATGGGACCTCCTTCTTAGGAGTTAATGGGGATATCGGGGATAAACTGATATCCTCCCTATTGGGCAATACCGCCCCCACCAGTGATACCACCACATTCTCTATAAAGCACATATTCCACCATAATACCGGGAAATCACACAAAGTTCACCGTCGTTTGGATATAACAAATGAGTATATCAGTAGCTATGGGCTGGATAACCCAGAAACCGCTCTCAAGTATTCGGCCGAGTATCCCACCTACAAAGAGGAATTTGCATATCAGTCGGAACAATCGGACCGAGACTTTCCCAATGGAGACTTTCCCAATGAAAAACCTCCATCCGTTATCCCCGAGGGAATGATCCCCGAAGCGTTTTCTTTGGAATCCCCTTGGACTGCAAAGTTCAAAGTTGCATCAAATGGACAAGCCATAGCAAGGATGGCTGAGCGTCATCCTGACTTTGTGGAGTCGTACCTTGACTATGCACTTAGAGTTGGTGAAGCTGGTATTAGCAATATCAATCTCGATTGGGAAATCTCGGAGATGCCCGTCCCCAACGTCACCGACAGGGATAGTGTTGTGAATTTGGCACTGATGGCGTCCAATGCGTATGTCGGTGTGCCCGGGCAGGGGGACTGGCAGGATGTTGGAGAACCGTGGGATGAACACTATGGGTATGGATGGATGGAGGATGGGATCCGTGGTCACGTGTTTGCCGATGATACCAATAACTCGGTTGTGATTTCCATCAAGGGCACTTCGGCTGCCTATTTGACGGGTGGGGGTAGTGATGGAGAGACCGTGTCACGTGATAAGGATAACGACAACATCCTCTTTTCGTGCTGTTGTGCCAGGGTTTCCTATATGTGGACCACGGTGTGCGATTGTTATAAGGGAAGCTATACATGTGATCAGCGTTGCTTGGAGCGTGAAATGTATAGGGAAGACCGCTATTACCGTGCTGTTATGGACATCTATAGAAACGTAACAGTGTTATACCCCCAGGCTAATGTATGGGTCGTTGGACACAGCTTGGGAGGCTCGCTTGCCTCACTCTTGGGAAGAACGTACGGGTTACCAACGGTCACCTTCGAAGCTCCAGGTGATCTTTTGGCTACCCGCAGGCTTCATCTTCCCATGCCACCTGGATTTCCTCAGCGTTTGGAGCACATTTGGCACTTTGGTCATACCGCCGACCCGGTCTTCATGGGTGTTTGTAACGGTGCCAGTTCTTCGTGTTCTGCTGCTGGTTATGCCATGGAGACCCAATGCCACTCTGGTCAAACGTGCATTTATGACGTTGTTTCTGATTACGGCTGGCACGTGTCATTGCTCAACCATCGTATTCATACCGTGATTGATAATGTTCTTATGGCATATAACGAAACCGCTACTTGTGTTATTCCTCCACCTTGTCACGATTGTTTCAATTGGAACTTTGTAGCTGACGATAACACTAGGAGGAAAACGACAACAACAACTGCTACTGACCCTTCAACGGCAACGGTCTCTCCCACTCCTACAGAGGGGCCATCACGTAAATGTGTTAAATGGACATGGTATGGTCGTTGTTCGAAATATGAAGATGAACAGGAACTTGGACTTGAAGTTGAACATGAAGCTGAACATAATGCTGAAGAGTAGGTTTTTTTTGATATATATATAACTTTGATTTCATTTGTAGGTGGTATTTTGGGAAGGAATTGGTTGTTTAGCATGGCGTATTAATTGGTTGAAGGAGGGACACACTTATTTATATATATATATATATATACATAAGTATTCCTGCTTTGGTTAATATATTTGTCCTATTTTTATATATGTATATATACAATTATATATGGTTTTAATTGAAAATTGCATTCCTAATTACGTAATAAGTGGGTCGTGGGTTCCTTATGATAAGTATATCCATTGTGTTAAGCATATCCATTATTACCACAGCTTTTCAACTATAACATTACCATTATCTTTAAACGCCAATTTGGCCTCTTTGATTTTCACCGTCTTTGTATGGTCGAATTCAACTACACCTGTAAAACTAACCACTCCGTCTGAAATGGCGGAGTTGAACCCAGATAAGACTGGAATTCTGGCCCTAATTACAATGTCATAGTCCCTCTTGGTGACGGATTTCCTATCGCTAACTTTATCGTATATACTGAAATCAGAAGTGGCATCTTCAACACCTCCAGGAGGGCCCAAAGGCTCCAAGATATTGCCAAACTTATCGTGGATTACAATTTCTCTAGAGACCCACTTCACTTTGGGGCGGGTGGGCCCACCTATTTGTATGCCACTACAGGCATAGTTATGGTATTCAATATATACATCAAATTGGTCGCATGACCCCAATTTCAGCGGCAATCCAAATCTCATCCTCATTTTATGGTCAATAGAAAGCTTTTCCAAGATGGTACGCTCAGTATGTTGTTGTAGTACCTCCACATCGATATGGTCAATATTGGTGGCTGCCGATAATGGGTATGTCTTGGACACCCAAAGGGGTAAGAAGGTGGTATTACCGTTATATGAATTGTAAGCAACATAAATGCCTACGGCTGCGATGAAGGGAGCCAATACGGCAGATATCCTCAATAGCACTGACCGAAACGTTAAAGAGGGTCTCTGTATAGTCCCATTGGCAATAGCCTCTTCTATCCCACGGATCAGCCGGCCTGAAGGAGGCGCATTGCCATTGAGAGGGATGTGAGGATTGTTGTTGTGAGTGGATTGTGGTTGTTTCTTAGCATTTCCCCTGGGGTTATAACTGGATATTGGTCTGGCATACATGATAGTGTGGGGGACTATGTGGGGGACTGTGTGGGTTACTGTGTACGGGGCTACGTGGGGTATTCCATAGAGACGAGCGCTACGGTATGGCATCATTGAATAATCTCTGGCTGGTGTTATGTTAAATGATTTGTTGCCTGGGTTGTTGTTGGATGAACTGTTAACTGATCGGTTGTTGTGAATAATTGGGCTAATTTCAAGTGTGGTGGTCAAATAGGGTAACGGTGTTAACAGTCTGCCCCCAATTGGACCTCCTCTTGCCATTGACCACATTGATCTCTGCGACAGCATAGTAGCCATATGGGAGCACGCTATTTGGGTGAGAGCGCACTATTGGGGTGAAACATTCAAGAAAAAGCTCAATCACACTATAATACAGACTTGACAGGTGAATATATATTATATATTAGCTGTAGATATATAATGGGCAGCAGTGGGAGAGGGGGAGGTACTCAGTGAATAATAGATGACTGGTAAAATATTCCAACCCATGTCATCCCCCCCACATTAACTCAGAGGGCCATAGTAAACTGCCCATAGTTGATGGGCCCAGCCACAGGGCCCAGCCACAGGACAGAGACCCATGGAGAACTCCCCATAGTTAACGCCCTCGGTGGTGTATCTAAATTGCCCGAATGGCTTGACAGACAGAATAATGTGCGGCGGGCACACTGATAAGGAGGAAGTGTTAGCGAGGGCATTGAATTATTCAAGGTGCTGTGCTGTGCTGTGCTGTGTTGTGGAGACTGAATAAATAAATATTTCAATTGTGCTGGCTATTACCATTTTGAGAATGCTGAATACTCTCATTGTTTAATTTAGAGTGAATTGGTAGAACAGTGGGAACACGCACACACACCAACAATTCGTTGCTAAGGTTATATCGTGTCTGTGTGACCAGGTATATATATATATATATACACTTTTCTTTCAACCTGTCACACCAGCCACGACTCCACTTCAATATCTTTGCTCTCCATTCTCTCTCTACAAGTGGCCTATTGACAACATGGGTGTATGTATACCAATTAGTGGCAGATGGCACAGAATCCTCGGTGATCTCTCTAGAATGAGTGGTTGTCTCTTCATCTCCTACCATCTCTACTAACACACTTAGGACGGGCTCGCTTCACGATGGGCTACCGACGATTCGCTCGTTGAAAAGGCACAGAAACAGGATGACCATAAATTGGAATCCAAATATGCTGAGAAGTCAATAACAAACACAAAAACAACCACTCCAAAGGTAGTCTCTTCCACTAGAGGACAGCCACTAGTGTCCAAATGGGCCACAGCAGAGCCAGTCAAAGTGGATCGGGCGAAAGCAGCAACCCCACTACCCCTTCACGTAAAGGAGAAGAGTCCTCAGAAATTCCAGCATTCCAAGAATCCTCAGGGGTCCCAATATTCTCATCACCCCACAGGATGGGCGGAGTCTCCTCAAAGGTCGCCTAGTGATCAACTAACTATAGCCCAAGCTGGCAATACCTCTCCAGTTAAATCAAGGAGGAGAAATAACAGGAAACCACCACGTGACCAAGTGAAAGGGGGCAACCAGCATGACGAGGATGAGAGAGGTCAGGAGGAAGGTGGTGACGAGGAAGACGGTGACGAGGAAGAGGAAGATGTTGAGGTTGAGGCAGGGGGTCATATGAGCAAGGCAGCTTTGGGTTTTGCGTCGCGATTAGGCATTAGTGGGGATAACAAGAAGAAATCGAGGGTGGAGAAGCAACAAGAAGACAATTGGGAGGATGTTGAAGACGAAGGAGAGGGTGATGAAGAGGACTATGAAGATGTTGACGATGATGAAGGTGATGAAGATGAAGAAGAGAAGCAAGAGGAAGTTGAGCCTAGAAAACTCACTGAAATGACCTCTGGAGCTCAGGATTTTGCTTCAAGGCTAGGATTGTTGGCTGCTCCTTCCTCTAAAGGTAACCATTCTCATAGGGCAACGCCCGTAGCGGCAGCACCGTCTAGGGATGCTGAACGGGAGTCGTTCAGGCAAAGGAAACTTAATGATATATCACAAGAAAAATGGGGAAACGACTCTCACGGTCATGATTACTCTAGTAGGAAGTCATTTCCAAAGGATAATAGGAGGCAGGTGGATGGTAGGTCTTCGTATAATAATAGTAGCAGTAGCAGTAGTAGATGGGATGATATGGGGAACCATAGAGACGATAGAGGGCCCCGTAGAGGAGGCTTTGGTGGGCCCAACCAATCCTCTAGAGAGCAAGGAGGGAACTCTTTATTTTCACGCTTGTCAGCTCCTGCCACTCATGCTCCGGCTTCTGCTCCTGCTGCTTCCCCCTCTAAACCACTTCCTAAACAAAAGAAGCAGCAGCAGAAAAACAGTACCGTGGTGGCTAAAGAGGAGACAGATGAAGAAAGGAAAATCCGGCTTGATAAAGAAAGAGAAGAATTGGAGAAGTTCATTGGAGAATTTGAGAATGGAGACTGGGCTGACTGGGAAGATGAAGATTGAATATGTGTATTATTATAGTGTAAAAACTATTAGTGTGATATGGTGTTAAGTTTAACGAATAGTAAATCTCATCTTATCGTATGGATTAATTATAGGCAGTTTTGGTTCTCTATTACCGGTTAATTGGGAAGCAAGTATAGTAGTGTCCGTGGTTACTAACATTCATTTACATTCTCGGTATTATTGTTTTGGTATGCCTGTGTTTTTGGCTGCTCCTATATCTCATTCCTGGAGCTGCCAATGTTACATAGCTTATGCATATATTTACACTAATGCAGGTCACTAGCCTCTCCTCCAGCATGACCCGGCAGCGGCCCTAACATAGGGCCCGTCCGGGCTGCATGCTAGGGCATTCATTCCATGCATAACGACTCAAAGCGGGCGGTTCCTCCGCAGCTCTGAAGGGCTAGGGAGGGGTCCTGGTGACAGCTTTCAACGCAGGCTATTTTGGTCTCCAACTCAGACAGGAAGTTGTAAGAGAGCTTCTACATCAGAGGCATTCTGTGTTACGCAAGGATATGTATAAATAACGTCCGATTCCGGAGGGGACTCGAAATGTCCCTGCTTTCACCAATACCTTGGTTATGTTTACGAGTCGGGATAAGAATCCAATGGCATTCAGCCTTGCTTACCGGCCCTGTTCTTATTTTGGCTCCTTTTTTGTGGATGTACCTACTAACGCACTATTGAGCAGTGTTCGTGCGGGGATCCAGAACTTAATAACATCCATTTTGTGTAGCATAATCCATACGACTCTCTCTTTTGCTCTCTCTCTCTCTCTCTGTGTGTGTGTTGCAGGTTTTCAACACTTCTGTTCCTTTACCACCAGCCTCGTATTTGAGATCTGGAACAAGTAGCTGAGTAGATATGTCCTATATACCCGGCTGGCATGCCTATTCGAATGTAATAGCCCAGCCTACACTTCTTGCTCAGGGTTCCAGTGCGGACTGCTGATATAAGCACATCATTGTAGTTTTAACTCTACCCTTTCGCTATGATTATATTACCTATATACGGCGTTCAATACGTCACGAAAAACCTACACAGAAATATAATTTTCTGCTCATCTTTAATGATATTAACTTTTGGTGGCTGAGCATTTCATCTCTTAGAGGAAGCAATGCCTCAATAATTTTTTAGGCCCCTGCCCTCTTCTTATGCTTGACGCAATGCATGAATGCACCATGTGATACCTGCATTACGGCATTTTTTGACATGGTGTACACGAAGGTGTACTATTCTTGCTATTCTTCACTCCTAATATTGCCGTGTGAAAAGTCCTAGGTATCACACTTTTGGGCGGCAATTATTACACGAATACTCTCTGATTCCAACCGGCAATATATGCTTTCACCCAAAGTGGCTGTGCACCTGCATGTCCGTGCCTCAACCGCTGGAAGAGTCGTAGGCAGATGCTCCTTTACATGTATTAGCAAGAGGGTTGTTTTCTTAAAATGTTGGTTGTAATGGTGAGGGGCAGCTTCTAATTTGGAATACAATACGATCCTCCACCCTACAGTACCCTCCGATAACGGAAGGTGTTGCAAGCAGTTGCATTTCCGTAGAATGACTCTACATGGAGTTGCAGGAATGAGGGGAAAATGCGTCACAACCTTTGTGGACAAATAAAACCTGGTGTGCCCTGTTTCTTCGAAATGTAAAACCTTCAATGTCGAACTATATATTACTCCCACAAGCTATATTTCAAAATTGAGGTTTATCAATTACAGTCATTCGTGTATTCGTTCAACACAATTCAGCTACATACATCATCATGTCTGCCCATTCCAAGGAAACAGATTGGGATAAAGGCACAGTCACTACCCCAGAAGGCAGCAGTTCAGGATTTGGTGCTGGCGAGATTGTCGATCATCAGGATCCCTCAACATGGTGGGGAGATTTCAAGGATTCCTTCAAGGAGATGAAGACTGAGGGACTTGACGAGAACCTCACTAGTGCAGAGAAAGCCGCTATAGCAACAGCCAACTCACCTTTACAGAGGACTCTCAAAGGAAGGCATATGCAGATGATTGCTATAGGAGGAAGTATAGGAACAGGTTTGTTTGTGGGTTCTGGTACGGCTATCCGTACTGGTGGCCCTGCTGGTGTTCTGATTGGATGGTTGCTTGTCGGCACCATGATTTACTGTACGGTTCAGGCTCTTGGAGAACTTGCTGTGGTGTTCCCTGTGTCTGGTGCCTTCGCCACCTACTCTTCTCGTTTCCTTGACAGGTCCTGGGGTTTTGCCATGGGTATGAACTATGCCATGCAATGGCTGGTGGTTTTACCGTTGGAACTAGTTGCCGCAAGTATAGTGTTGCAGTACTGGCCCGGTGCAAGGAGTATCAATCAGGATGCATTCGTGGTGATATTCTACGTGGTTATCATTTCTATCAACATGTTTGGAGTGCGAGGATATGGTGAGGCAGAGTTCATCTTTGCCATTGTGAAGGTGGTTGCCATTCTTGGGTTCATCGTCCTGGGAATTGTATTAGTGTGTGGTGGAGGTCCCCAAGGTGGATACATCGGTGGTCTCTATTGGCATGAACCAGGCGCATTTGCCCATGGGTTCAAGGGTGTCTGTACTGTGTTTGTAACGGCTGCTTTCTCCTTTGCAGGTACAGAGCTGGTTGGTTTGGCCTCAGCCGAGTCTGCCAACCCAAGAAAGACGCTGCCAAGTGCCACCAAACAGGTTTTCTGGCGTATTGCTCTCTTCTACATCATCAGTCTCACACTTATTGGTTTGCTGGTGCCATACAATGACCCCAGTCTGATTGGAGCATCATCCTATGATGCTTCAGCATCTCCATTTGTCATAGCTATCCGTAACGGTGGTATCAGAGGACTCCCTTCAGTTATGAACGTGGTGATTCTTGTGGCTGTCCTCTCTGTCGGAAATTCGGCTGTATACGGATGCTCTCGTACATTGGCTGCCCTTGCCCATCAGGGCCTTCTTCCCGAGACTATCGGTTATATTGACAGGAAGGGGCGCCCTTTGGTTGGTCTCCTTATCTCGGCAGTGTTTGGTCTATTGTCATTTGTTGCAGCTTCCAAGAAGGAAGGGTTGGTGTTTGAATGGTTGCTTGCTCTCTCTGGACTGTCATCTGTGTTGACATGGGGATCAATCTGTCTTGCTCATATCAGATTCCGTTCGTGTCTTAGATCTCGTGGCAGAGACACCTCGGAACTCGCTTATACCTCTCAAGCAGGTGTATGGGGCTCTGTCTATGGGTTTGGCCTCAACTGCCTGATCTTGATCGCCCAGTTCTGGGTTGCCCTGTTCCCATTGGGAGCATCTCCAAATGCTTCTGTCTTTTTCCAGTCCTATCTCACAGCACCGGTAGTGATTGCGTTCTATCTCTTCCATAAGGTTTACGCAAGGAATTGGTCGTTATACGTGAGAAACTCCGAAATGGACATTGACTCTGGAAGAAGAGAAATCGATCTGGACTTGCTGAAGCAGGAATTGGCAGAGGAGAGAGCCTATATCCAGTCCAAACCATTCCACTACAGAATCTACAAGTTCTGGTGTTGAATGGCTAGCTGGTCACATAGACACACTGGGCCGTTCCCAGTTGCCCATTTATGGAGAGTTCATTTTAACTACATTCTTTTAGTGGACTTAACTACAGTCCCACACCCACACACAGTTATTCATTAGGTAGAGACAAATCAAAATAAAAAAAGATAGCGTATTGAGATATTGAGAGAGACATCAATTGGGAACATCAGTACAAGTTCAAAGCCCATGCAGATCAAAGTGCCGGCGGGCCTCTCTTACGCTTGCTTACTTGTAGCAGCTGACAATTACTTACGATAATTAACCACCCTCTACTTACGATATATATTAGTTACTATAACCACCCCCCTCGCGGATAAAATCTACACAGCAAATGCCAAAGTGGGCTGATATACGAAGCTAACGCGAAAAAAAAAACAGTACTCTACTCCCAATTAGGGAACTAAGCGGATAATAAAAGAAACTCCAGTCTCCGATTCCTTCCCTGCCCTTCGCTTCCCTGCCGTTGGCTTCCCTTCCTTTCCCTTCCTTCCCCCACACACAATATGCTGGCCCTTCCCCCCCTGCCCCCTCTACGCGTACGTAATTTTTCACTCTAACGCATCTCCTTCCATAGCGTGCACCACCCAAGATGCGCGAGTTTTCCCTCGTATTCCGTATTCCGCAATTCGTATTGAGTGATCATCAGATGGCCCGCGGCTATCCCGCGGCAAAGTGTCTTCCGCCATTAGACTATCTATGGTATGCAAGCAGTCTGGGGAAGTCTGTCTGTTGCTTGACACCGGTAGATGTGATTCGGATTAAATTTTTCAGTTAATGCACCACTGCATCTACACGATGTGAAAAATCACGGTGATCTCCACGACATAAATGCTCAATTGCTCGGCCAGTTATGAAAAAGGTTAAAAAGGGATCCGAGCCCCTCGGTGGACAGTCCATTAGCACTAGTGGTGGTGATGTTCCTCCTATTGGTAAAGACAGTCAGAAGGTGGCCTCAATTGCCAACATCACAGAGCCTGCGGTTACCAAGTCAACAGTGACTGAGCCTCCGGTGATTGAAACAATCGATAATCCGGGATCAGTATCAGGATCAGGCAGACCAGTTGTCAGAACCAATAATAGCCATCAATCTGGTAGTGGTGATAACAGCCAGACACGCACTAACACTAACAGTAGGGGCAGGTTTCTACCACCACGAGGTCCCACGATGGACGGAACACACAATTCGTTATACCACACTGGTATGCAAGGTTCTGGAACATCCTCAAACACCCCATTGATTCCAGAAACACCTTCTTCATTACCGGGTGAGTCTCCCACCTCCAGCTACCGTTTTTCACAACTCCCAGCACCACAACACTCATCAGGTTCCAAAATCATCGGTGACTCCTCGGTTCAAAAACCCAAAAAACACATCCTCTCCTCCACTAGGGCCTCCAAGGCATGTGTCACATGTAGGAAGCAAAAGACCAGATGTTTCTCTCCACAGCACTCCATATCGTGTATCAGGTGTATGTCATTAAATCTGATGTGCTCGTTTGAGGAGGAGTACATGAGCAGTCACAGCCGCCCCAGTGGAGGAGGAGGAGTGGTTGGGGAAGGAAACGTCATACCCGGTACTCCAGCTGCGTCTGTTGTCGGCCCTGGTCCTCTTGATAATCACCTGACAGATCCTGGTTTCCCTGATTTGGGCAGATTTGGAGCCTTTGGTCCCGTTGGTAGCGGGATTCTCAATCGTCCTCTCAGAATGGCCGGATTGCATCCTACTAGCACCATGGAAGGTCAATTGAGGTCAATCCAGAACGATGTTTCAAGAATCCTACAATTCGTAGATCCCCTTACCCATCGAAGCACCTTGGGTGGTGGTGCTGGCGAGTCCGGGACCGGGTATGGTAGGGCTTCGTTCTCGTTGGAGACAGATGCTACAGGTATTGATAGAAGGTTCGCCAGTAATAATAATAGCGACCAATCGACTTTTCCCTCTGGGGTTGTGCCGGTCAGCGAAGGAACCCAATTCCGAATGGCTACGCGAGACAGAAGCTATGATATTAACCATATTAAACCTTTTGATGTTCCATCCGCCACTTTCTTGGGATCTCCCTTTGCTGCTATTGGCAAACTTTCCATGCCAGGAGGCTTACCGGCCCCAATATTGAGATATATAGGAGGCAGCAGCCATGACTCCCTTCAGCCTCAACAGCCCGATGTGATTTCCCTCGGGATCCTTACCCATGAGCAAACAGTGGGGCTGTTGAAGAATTTCAGAGATAGGTATGGTCGTTGGGTTTCATTCCCTGATGAATATTCCACAGAGATGCTCATGACCCAAATCAGAGTGAGGTGTCCCCTCTTATTGACAGTAGCCTGCTGTTTGGCTCTTAGGTATAGTGACCCTCTGCTGAGGAAACAGATCTATAAGTTACTACTGCATAAACTGCAATTAGACCTCAACACCGCTATCCTCTCTCTGCCTCAAAACCTCGAATTCCTTCAGGCCCTGGTGGTCCTTTCCATTTATGGGCTCTCATTTTCAACAGAGACATTTGTCATTGATGCGTGGCAACTGTCCGGTATTGGCTTACAACACTTCATCACCACTGATATTCTCGGGTCTGTTCTTCATAACACACCAGAGGACGTTGATATAGAGTTCAGGAGGCTTACGGCTTATCGTATCTGGAACCATTTGTGTCTGGTTCATCTGGTTTATTGTATTCTATCAGGTAGACCATGTGTAATTGACGAGGTGAGGTTGAGCATCACCCGTAAGACTTTGGAGTTGCCTGCTTCCACTAATTTCGATGGCCGCATGGTTTCTGAGGTATCTTTGCATTTGATCATTTATAATGCTCTCCAGGATGAAAACCCAAGTACGTCTCTAGGTTTTGCAAGGCAAGAACTCCACCTTTGGCTGGACCAATGGGGTTACCTCTTTGACCAGCCAGCAAATGACTTTGTAGAAATGGGTTACCATTACGGGTTTCTGCTAGTACTGTATAATTGTAGTTGTAGACTTCTTCAAGTTCAACATGGATTGACTGGGGAGGGGTCTAGCGGTATATCAAAGGGGGTGCCATCGTCACCAATGCCTCTTTCTACACATAGGACTGGAGCCCCAATCAACTCCATCACAACAGGAGCAGTATCAGCGTCCTCGGTACACCCACCTGCACCACGCAACTCGGCTAGCTCATCCACTTCAACATCTAATGGATCCCCTTCGTCTCCTTCCCACTCTTCTGGATGGGGATACCCATTTGGGGATGCTTCTTATATCACCAAAGTACTCGTAGCAACCGACCCAGTGGCTCTACGCTCCATGCTCTACCATGCCCAGAAGGTTCTTGATGCTGTCAACCGTGTTGAGGACGACTCGTACTTTGCATTCTTGTCGGACCAGATCCGTGTGGCTGCTCTGTTTGGTGCGCTCATGCTCATCAAGCTGTGCGATGTGGTGTATAATATCAAAGGAAAAAATGGTGTTGAACATAACATTGAAGGTGTTGAGGTGGGTGGTGATGGTGATGACAATGGCGGGGTGTCTATGAGTAACGAGGAGTTGGAGAGAAATCTGGCAAAGTGTCAGAAACTGGCAGATCGGTTCAAAATCGTCAGTACTGGAGGTAACGACGCTGTTGATAAATTCGCAGCCTTGATAATGGAGGTGATGGGAGGTTGTTTTGGTGACCCAGTTGAGTAAATCGACTTTTTAAATCTTTTATCTGTACTTTAGTTAACACAGTATGTGTTTGTATGTATTGTTATATTGTTTGTTTGTTTATTTCTGCTCATTCTACTGGTTAGAAGAGGACTGTTTTATATATAGTTGAAATATATATGGTTATAGAGTCTACTACTAGGAAGCGTAAATTGACGGTTTTAAGGCTTCACTTCTACAATGCAAATAGTACCGCCACTGTGGCCATTTTATTTGATCGCCATTTATTATAACGTATACATTTTCATCCTGTTTATTCCATAAATGCTACACACCAGTTCTCCTTACTGGTTAGCCTTGAGACCAAAAGCGGCTCTGCCGGTGTAATAGAGGGAAGCACTAACAGACACAGCCAAAAAGAAGGTGTATGGGTACAAGTAGTACTTTGCTCTTGGGTGAGCAGAGTAAATTGGCTTGGCGGTGGACTGGTAGAACTTCTGGAGCTCAATGACTTTGTTGGTGGCCATTCTAAAGGGTGTTAGTATGTCTGTGTTGAGGGCGGCGAGGGGAGGAATTGGCGAGGAATTTCAACTGGTGCTCTGGAGTGCTGGTAGTAAGAGATCTGAGAGGAGATTAGGGAAGATGATAACGGGACGACCATAGCAGAGCAGTAACAGGGAGCGGGCAGCTTAGTCACAGTTCCTAACACCACTGACTATGCACAAGCAGTAAAGAAAACAAGAATTCACTTTACTTCACATTCTTCTATCACTTTTGTTCTCTTAATCTTGTATGGTGAGCAACTTCTCAACGATTAGATGGTGGCATGGAAGTATTACACGCATAGTAAGAATAGACATCACCACACACTTGTGGTATAAAACTGTCCATTATGGTGTACAACTGTCCATTATGGTGGCATGTCATCAAACAAACTTATAGTAATAAGCACATGTATGTTGTTTGTTTATATTTATTTGTTCATGTCACAAGATGTCATAGCATGTCATACAATACATGTTGTTGTTGTTGTCGTTGTCGTTGTCGTGGATACTCAGACTCTCCCATCTATTCTGGCTCTATGGTGTGCTATCCCTCTGTTCATCGACTCAATAGTGAAGAAATATAGATACTCCTCCTCTCTACAATCAACCCATCGATATTTCATTACAATCCTTATTGCCAGACCCCAATATAAACCCCAATATGAACCCCAATATATTATTATACTTACTTGAATTAATTGTTCAATTGTTTTATCTGTGTGGTTCTTTTATTACCAATAGTTTCATATAACCGCCGGTGTACTTATCGTCTTATACTGTATGAAGAAGCCATGAAGCCTTTGCCTACTCTCGCATTTCCTTACTGTCACCTTCTCAAGCCTAACAAAATGGCTCCACCTCTACCGCCAATCAAAGGCTGCCAAAAGTGCACCTTTTTTGGATTGGTGCACGCAATTCTAATGGTTATGGGAATGTACATTCAGTAGCTTAAACAAGAAAGCGCGAATGGTTTAGTGGTAAAATCCATCGTTGCCATCGATGGGCCCCTGGTTCGATTCCTGGTTCGCGCATTCTTTTTTGTTTTTTTGGATTGAGAGATTGATCTTTTAGCTTATAGGGACCTCTGTAGAAGGTTGGCGGTTGGTGATTGGTGGTTGGGTTTGACCACAGTTATTTTTCTTATTTTCTGATGCTTTTTTATTACAAGGATGACGGTGCCATTTCAACGACGTAGAAAATCTTTCGTGATAAATATACCCGTCTGGCGTTCTTCCCAATGGGATCCGGTCCGTCCTGTATCTCTTGCCCTTGCCCTGTCTATGCCTACCTGACTATGCCCATCTTATCTACCACCCTCACCATCTGCATGCCCGTTTGGGAAACTCTCGATGGAGCTAACGTGCAGCTGATAGGAAACCCGTAGCGAGATGTACAATGGTAGGAAGTGAAAAGTCAACAGCATATAAGCATATAAGCATATAAGCATATAAGCATATAGGCATTTTCACGGGTACTATTCTGTTTATTACTGGGCTCAACCATAGGCCTTTTCATACTGATTATACTGAGAACAAAATACAAATCTCCTTGCACTCTAAAGGTATCGCAGAATTGCTGTTCCTCTGTTCCTCTGTTCCTCTGTCCCCCCCTCCCACCACAATGTCAGATCCAAATAACGTACTGTCTATATCCTCCCATGTGGTACATGGCCATGTGGGAAACAGTGCAATGACATTCCCTCTTCAACTACGAGGATGGAATGTGGATGCCATTCATACTACGAACTTCAGCAACCACCCAGGATACAGGAAATTCAAGGGTACATTATGTGAAGGTGAATTGATAGCAGATATATACACTGGGTTAGTGGAGATAGCCTGTGATTATGACGTTGTCGTGAGTGGATACGTGCCCAGCAAGGAGGCTCTTGAGGCCGTGGAGAAAGTGTGCACTGATTACTGTGTGAGGAATCCTGGTACGGTTTGGTTGGTAGATCCGGTCATGGGAGATAATGCCAAGCTATATGTAAAGGAGGATATCGTACCCTTATACAAAAGGCTGTTAACCTCTCCGTTGTTGACCCTCACCACTCCCAATCAGTTCGAGATGGAGGTTCTAACAGGCGTGAAGATTGACTCTTTCGATACTCTGAGGACTGGTCTCTCCACTTTTCACACTCTTTATGGTGCTAAGAACGTGGTGGTAACTTCTGTGGTCTTTGAAGATGGCAAGATGTACTGTGTGGGTTCTACTAAGCGAGCCAGCTCTGGTTCGGCAACGTTCTGCTACTACCCTGTTCCAATTATAAATGCAGCATTCTCGGGAAGCGGTGACTTATTTCTGGCTCTATTGGTTGACAACTATTATAAGAAGGTGAAACTCTCTGGTGATGGAGAAGAGGCTGCTGCCCTACAAGAGTCACTGGGCAGTACTATAGCTACTGTTTCTGAAGTACTGCAGCACTCGTATGATCTAGTGAAGGATAAACAACCCCCGTTGGTCGGAGAGAAGGTTTACGTTAGAGATTTGAAAATCGTGGAAAGTAGGAACTTATTGATGAAAGAGGTAGAGATACGAGAGTCACCGGTAATACTGGGCGATATACTGTTTACAACCACATCCTAATAATTATAAAGACCAATAAAATTAGTAATTTCTTTTTCGATATATTTTTGCAGTCGATATCACTACACAATGCTATCATCAGAATCTATTTGAAACATTTGATCATCCTTTTCCGCATCCCCATTATCCTCAGTGGCTTGGGCTTCTTCGCCTCTGGATCTATCCTCCTTGGGTTCTGCATCACCACCGACGTTTGCTTTCCCATCGCCGCCACTTTCATCTTTTTTTCTCTTCTTCTGCTCCATATTCATCTTCGCTCTCTTTACCAAATCATTATACTCTGAATGATGGGCTTCCCTCCATCTTTTCCTCTCCAACTTTGTCATCTTTCCATCAGCTGAAGAAGTTCCGTTCGGCCCGCTTGTTGGGAAAGTGGCCACAAGGTTACTATTATGCATGCTATCCCATTGAGCCAGCCGCCTTTGTAATACTTTCTCATCCACTGGATTGACAGAGTCCAAATTTGCATTGAAAAGACTCACATACTCCATATATCTCGCTTCAAGTTGCTGTCTTGTGCCGGTTGTTGGGATCTTTATCTTTGCCAGCTTTTCCTTCACTTTGGAAGTGGCCAGAGAAGAAAAGTCCAATTTGGGCAGCTTGAGCATATTAGCAAACTTGGTTGGTTGCATCTGGTATACTTTATTCTTATCAATTACAACCTCAGGAGTGGTAGTTGTCGTATCTTGCTGTCTACGAAATGCACTGGTGAAATTGGAGGTCTTGCTAGAGAGGGTGGGTTTAGATGAGATTCTGCTTGGCTGTGTATTACTTTGAGTTAGTCTACTCCTCTGTGAGAAGAAGGATGAGACAGTGGCGCTTCTCTTGCTCTCTCCATTATGGGTATCCTCTCTTTTAATATCAGGTGTACCCTTCCCACCATTGGCTAGACAACTATCTATATGGTCACTCTGTAGTTCTTCTACTGACATGAACTCAGAGCAGATAGGGCATTCTACCAATTCAGTGGATGCACCATTTGAAGTTGGTTCAGCAGTGGAGATTAGTATTCCTGCGGAAGAAGATGTCTGTTCGGGAGTGCTGCTGTTGCTGATATGAGTGGGTGAAGAAGTCGTTGCTCTCTTGGGCGTGCCTTGGATGCTGCTACTAGATGCATGTGCTCGGGTATCACTACCAGCCAGATCGACTATCATAGATGGGTTATCTGGGACATTAGGAGTACATAAAATTTCAGGTATAGACGAAGTCGTCTGGTCAGGTGTGTCTGGCACCACCTCTATCACGGTATCTCCATCATTTGTATTTTCATGCTGCTGCTGCTGCTGCTGCTGCTCCTGCTCTTTCTTGTGAAGCTCTTCTATAAGCTGTTGTCTTTGTTTGGTAAACCATATTGAAATCTCGTCCAATAATAGCACTTTCCTCAATTGGTGCTCGTGTTGTTCCTCATTACATAGTGGACACTGTCTATTCACACTTAGAGTTCGCCTTATACAGGATGAGCAGAAGCAGTGACCACAGCTTGTGAGAACAGGAGCCTTGAGGAAGTCTTTACATATGTGACATCGCAACATGGAATCCAATTGGTATACATGTGGCACTTTGGTGTTCAGCCAGTCCGAAGGGTCGGATATATCATCCATTGCATCATGGAATATGCTTGACATTGTTTGGCTGGTGGTGTATGTTACAGTGGGTATGCTTTGGTTTTGGTCTGGATCTCTTTAGTGACATGAAACTTGACTGGGATCTCTTCTTGGTATGAATGATATGTGAAATTGGGAAAGTTGAACCTCGAAACAAGGGAATATCAGAGGCTGAAAATTGGCTAGCCAATACTATAACAATTTAAATGATCTGAGTAACTCTCGGCTCACCTATGGCACAGGTGCTGAACTGTTCAGCAATGGAAGGACACTGTGAAAAACTCGATAAACAAAAACTCCACCAACTACCAGCCAAGGTTTTGCACAACTGACCTGAGTCCATTCATTCACCTGTTTGCTATTCTTCAATTACAATTATTCATCATATCCCAACCACCATCTACCCGTTATGGCCCAGCCTACTATGCTTACTATGCTCACTATGCTTATCGATGAGGTCGTGTATGTATCACGAAACATTCGCGTCAGCTAACACATCGTACGCGTATACATGCAGTGCCTCTTAGTACCGTGTGCTTAACTATAGGCGGCTACTATTTCATAGATCTTCAAACAGTGGAAGGTAGGAAAGGGAAGAAGGAGCAAAGAAATATTCTACAAAGCTCATCAGGATTATCGTTTCTCTGTTCCACCTACCTTCTCAAAAAAAAGCCAACTCCTTAAATCTTTACAGCTTGAGAAGTGAAAAAAAATATTCCGACACCAGCAGGATTTGAACCTGCGCGGGCAGAGCCCAGCAGATTTCGAGTCTGCCGCCTTAACCACTCGGCCATAGTGTCCGGACACAATTTTTGTGAGGTGAAATAAAACATAAGGCTATTTTGTAGGATCATGATCGTATTATAGTGGTCAGGGATTAGAATTGTTAATATTAGAAATAACTATTTCAGTATTAAACAATTAGGTTTAATAATTAGTATTGATAGTATATATATATAGAAACGATGATAGTGATAAGCTAACCGAATTCTGCCATAAAAACAGTAATTGTTCTGTGTATTCAAACAATCTTCTGAGATTAATAAATACCCATAATAAACTATTCCTATTGTATTAAAGGTTAAAATAAAAGTATCTAATCGTCAAACATATAATCTCAACAAGATCTCCACCTGTTTAATTGCAGTCAACAACTTGATGTTGCCCTTGATGAACCCCTTAAGATCATCATCCTCAACAGCCTCTCTCAAACCAGGCAAAGACTGGCCAGCATACCCTGTGTATCTCCCGGAAGCATACACAATGTGTCTAAACCACGGTCTATCCTTCAGACCATCAGAAGAGAGGAAATGTCTCTCTAAGGCTTTGAGTTTGGCGTTGGCAAGCTTGATCTTCGTCAGAAGCTTCACCTTCTCAAATACTGACAATTTGGACCATTTCTTGTCGTACTTCTCCTGGAGCTTCTTAACAGAGTTATCAAAAGCCGCAGCCTTCTTGCTCAATTGAGCAATTTGGCTCTCCATAAAGCTCAACAAATCGTCAATTCCATGTGGGTGAGCAGCTCTGTTTCTTGAGTTACCTCCTCTGCCGATCTCCGTAGTGGATAATTCGGTACCAGTTTTAGCCAAGTCCTCTGTGGATGAAAACACATCCATCTCGGCAAAGACTTCCATGGTCAACTCTACATTATCGCCGTAAGGGCCAATCAAAGAATGTCTATCGTTGTGGAATCCCAATAGCTTACTGATGTGTCTAATGAGCCTATGATACTCTTTGGCCAAACTAGTCCACACTTTGGTTACATGGTTATCAAACCACGAACCAACTCCCTTCAGGACATGATTACCCCTTCCGCCAATAACACCGGGCCAAATATCGTTCCATAGGCCAAGGTCCACCTCTTTGTCCCTCCATGAGTCAGGGACCGAAGACGCAACACTGTTATAGTAGCCACCAATAGAGTCAGTATAGATACCCACACCAAAGTCAATGGTCTCTTGTTCTGATAACTGCAGAACAAGCAGTCCCAAATATTTGGCCATGGTATTGTGGAATACGAACCCTGGGTCTGCTTGGGTTGCCATCCAGTGGTAAGAATCATAGTTAGAATGGTAATGATAAACAGGGTCAGAAGCAGCATTGCCAAAGCCTAAGTCCACCGACGGAATACCCAAATGCTCCAAGAAAGCGGTGTAATCAGAACCACTTCCCAAAATACCAATTGGGTTATGTCCTCTCTCCTCCTTGAGATGGTCATACAACGAGCCCACCCCTTCAATAGGGTAATCTACCAACTTTGAAGTTTCGAGCAAAAACTGGTTCAACACAGGTGAAGCACTCAATCCCAAATGACTGCCACTTACAGCCACATCCATGTTGAGGTAGGCAACAACGTTCCTCTGTAACAGCGATGAAAACTCCTCTGCAAACTCGGTGGATCCAAGCAACGAGTACTCCTCGCCATCCCAAGATGCAAATACAATAGTTCTGAGTGGCTTCCATCCGGTCTCTGTCAAAGCATGCAAACCACGTACCACCTCTAACAAAGCAGCACTTCCACTATTTGGGTCAGAAGCACCTCCTTTGATCCAGGCATCTCTGTGGTTACCCACAACAATAACCTCATTCTTCAATATGCCTTCCAGTTCTCCAATAACGTTGAAGATTGGGGTTATAGAATAATTCTGAGCATTATAGAGATTAACGGTGAAATCAGGGTTGGGACCCACATTATAGGAAACTCCAGGAAGAGCACCTCCAAATCCCTCACTCACTTGAGAGGGATTCAATCCCTGGCCGTTCAACTTCTCCAATAATGGTAGAATGTCCTGGAAACTCACTGGCAAACTGGGGATACGGGGGATGAAGTTGTATGGATCCTCCCTTTTGGCACCCTCTTTGGAAGGATACCCAGGAGTGGTTGGGTCACCAGGACATGCAGAAAGGAATTCCACCGAACCACGTTGAACTGATGAGGGATTCCTTGCTGGGCCTAACGGATAAGCTTTATAACCATTTTCAGCAGTAATTCCGTGGTCATCTGCGGGGTCGCTATAAATGAGCACACCCACAGCCCCATGTTCCTGGGCAAACTTCACCTTAAGACCTCTGAACAGTCCACCATAACGTGCAATTGCAATCTTTCCAGTCACATTCACACCGGCAGCTTCTAGGTTGTCAAAGTCCTGCTTTGATCCATAGTTAACGTAAACGTACTCGGCAGTGACATTACCAGAGGCAGAGTAACCGTGGAACGTTGGGATCAGATCATCTCCATCGGTAGTGGGATCATCTTTGAGAACTTCCTCAACAAGAGGAGCATCGAAAACAACATCTCCAGAATCACTGTCCACCAGCTTAAGAGCATGGTCAAGCGGTCTGTTGAGATAGATGTGATAAGTGTTAATATGTGACTTGAGTCCATACTCAACAAACTTATTTTGAGTGAATTCAACCAATTCATAGCCTTCTCCGGCCAAATGGGGCACTGAAGTGTATATCTCACTCCATTCTGCTGCTTTATTGGTCTCCAATGCCGATAGATAATGTTTGAAAAGATGCTTCCTATCAACACGGTCACTGAGGTCGCCTATAGAATGGGCCAGCTGTGTCCAATTGAGGAGGCGGGGCAATAAAAGAAAGAGGAAACCCAATGTAAACACGGTGGTGAATCTAAAGCACTTGGAACCATATCTCTTGGGACGCTTGCGAATCACCCTTCGCGTCACAGGGAGTAATGGTTGATTTTCCATGGTGGATAAATGGGGATCTTGGTATATATATTGTATAATATTGTTTATACTGCTTGTGTTGTTTATATTGTTCCGAATAGTTGGGGAAGGTAGTGGAAGATAATGTTCCTTGAGAAATGTTGACCTTCGCTATCTTTCAACTAGACAGGAGCGTGGATAATGTGTATGTTGTGATGTGATACCCCTTTTTATCCAGTAACCCTCTCGCAGATAGCCGAGTCTACCTATAACTGTACTAGAGGGACAACTATAATCACTTCAATGGCGCAAAAAGATCGAAATACACAGACAAACAATAGGAGCTAAGTCTACTTTGACCCTTAATTCCCTTTGACTATCTCCTGTTCCTTCTCTCTGTCTCCCACTTTCCTTTATATCGCCAACTTTTCACTCTTACCAACAATCCTTTCCACACCCTTGGCGCATTCGAACGGTCGCATGACGTTATCAGCGCCCCTCGAACAGGAGGGGAAATCTACCGGTTTGGGAACACCCTGCCTATGCGAATTGGGGCGGTTAGCCGGCGGCTACTGGGGCGGTCGGGGATCTCCGGAGAAGTCATAACAAGTAGCGGGAGATTATGAAGCAGTTAAGAAAAAGAAAAGGAAAAAAAAATCGGTAGGTTATCATCCAAATGTGGTGAATTATATTATATATTATTGTTATCTGTGTAGTTATGATATTCCCCCAAAGAGGCGCAGAGCAAGATATCTCAGCTGTATGTGTATTCTTATGCCTATGCCATATGCCCTATTCTCTATGACCCCCCATGGTGGTCCACTCTCTATAATGTAATAGGAGTGATAAATACATTATTATGCTATTAATCATTTAGCCCTCAAGAAACGCTCCTAAGTCATCACAACCCACTTTTACCCCACACATCCGCATTCTCCCCACTGTATATACACAGCATCCTCTGGAAATCCATCATCACCTTTGAAAGTTGTACTTTAATCTCCATCTCTTCCTTTGATACATTCTTCTCCACTTCCATAGAAATAAACCTTACGTCACCGTTAAGGATCTCAAAGCATTGGCCCAGTCTTAAAAGCTCTTGCTCATTGGCCCTCACCTCTCTCAGCCTCTCCTGAGATGTCATGGCAGAGATATCCTTCTTTGACCCATTGAAGAGAGATTTCCACACTGAATCTCCTCCACCTCCAGCACTTTTGGGCGGATAAGCTGTGCGAACACTACGAATACTGGAAGGAGAGGATCCAATAGAAGCTGTTTCCCGTGAATAAGTGTCTCTGGTATCAGAAATTGAGCCCGCACCACCCCCACCAAAGAAATGATCACTATCACTACTATATATAACACTCTGCTCTCTGCTGTCAACAATAGGTGCAACACCTCTCCTTCTCCTATCCGCCTCTAATCTCCTTACAGCCTCTGCAATCGTTGGACTGTCATGGGCCCCCTTCTGAAGAGCCAAGTCGAGCTTCTTACTGAGATTCTCTGTATCTAAGAGTAATTTTGTCCGCTGCTGTTTCTTCAGTATAATAGTTTTAAGGTAATTAAGTTGGAGATCCTTCAACTTTCTGAAGTTCAGCAATTGCAACACAGCATATGATGTATTTTTAAGCTCTATCAACGGTTCTTTGAAATTGGTGGTGAAATTATGAATGAACATCTCCAGGTTGATAAATGAGGAATCAACACATTGGCCAGCCCTTTCCAAGGGCACCAGAGGAGCACCAGGCAAACCATGGCGAGAGGGAGGAGGAGAGAAAAGCTTCTCTTTAGTTTTCGGGAAAGCGATATTGGCGTTGGATATACTAATTGAAGTCTCCAATAATGAGAATACATTATAGTTACCCCCCAAATCGGCCAAGGATTTACTATACGATTTAAGGCCCTTCTCAATTTTCTTGGCATCGTCTTCAAGCCCGTCCAATACCCGTAATATGCGGTTGAATTTCACCTCTAAGGGCCTGAAGATCTCTGAATTGAGCCTGGAATCAAATGATTTCAATGCGGCAATGGGTGGGATGGGCAAATACGAATGGTAGGCATTAGGTCTTGTAGGGTCATTGGGAGAAGATAGCAACAACGACGAGGGTAACAAGGTAAACGGAGGCACCGTCAACACCTCGTTCCAATTTCTTTCTTGAGGGTCTAAGAATTTTGCAAAAAAAGTACTCTTTCTAATATCCTCGTCATTGACCAAGCGGTTAAGGAAAGAGGCCAATAGACGGATTCTAAGGTCCACCACTTTCTTATCTGTCTTATAACTCAGTGGATGGGTGAGAAGTCTCTTTAGAGAATGTTTCTGCGGAATGTTGGGTATCACTTTCGTTGGGAAAAACTTCACCAGTGCTGTCCTCAATGAGGAGAAATCAGAGTACCGTCTACGTATGACCAGTGCTGGGTCGTTGTTGATTTGAATCAGATAGAATACGGTAATACTATTTGCGTGGTCTTTCAATGTTTCGGCCCCAACAATGGCAATGGCATTGCTATTATGATCGTTGGCTTTAATTGCCGATAGCAGCTGTTCTGTGGAGTTGATGTATGGCATGGCTGCATCGCTATGTATTGTGTAGTCAATATTATGTGGAGCGAGACCAGGGGGTTGGAGTGGCCGGTTGGTGTTAATATTGGAGCGGACATGCTGGGGCGATCCTTGAAATAACCGAGTGGCAACTCTATTGGAAGCCTCTGTGGTGAGAAATGCCGAGTCATATGGTGACCCTCCATTGCCACGGATACTGACAGGGCTATACTGGGAGGCGGCAATGATATCTCTGGAGACATTAGTCCAATCCCCGCTTAAATCGCGTGAGTGGGAGTGAGGGTTATGCTTATTGGTGTATGTGTTGTAATAGTTATTGTTTCCAGAGGGGCCCTCCACCAGGCTACTGTTAATTGTGGTGTAGTTGTTAGTGGTGGTTGAGTTTGTGGCTGTGCCTGTGGCTATGGCTGTGGTTGTGGGGTGGGTTGGTGTAGTTGGACTGTTTGTCTCTGTAGAAGTGGTAATGTGGGGATCAACAGCCTTATCTCCAGCAGTTGTGTGTAATTCACCTGGTAAACCATGTGTGTGGTGGGTATCACCGCCTCTCGTTATAGTATTCCTCCTACTGTCCACTATACTAGTACCTCCTCCACCACCCAACAATGTAGAGGAGTCTAGAATATCACCGAACATCGAACTGGCAGTGCCCCCCTTTACACTCCCACGATCACTATCACCATCACCATCACGTGAGTGGTGGCCAAAAATGTTCACTCCACGGTGGTCCTGCTCATCTTCTTCCTCGCTCTCACTATCTATTCCTCTAGAATAGTAATGGTTGGACCCTGCAAACGGGTTATTATCGTCGTCAAAGTTCATCACCTCCACGAAACGTTGCCTGAAAGTATCATCTATTATAAAACGTCTACTATTTCAAGTGGCTGAGAATGAATATCTTATCTTATAGCCTCAATCCAATAATCCTCAATCCAATTATCCTCAATCCAATAATCCTCAATCCAATAATCTTCAGCCAATAATCCTCAGCTGGTATATATCACCTATAACTAACTAACTGTAGCAATCAACTAGTAACTCACCAGCCTTACGCCTGTGCCTTACGCCTGTGTCTCAGAGGCCTGTGCCTATCTGCCTGTGCCTGTCTGCCTGCCTTACGCTTACGCCGCAGGCTCTACAATAATTTGACGTGGGGTGCCAACGGCTCGTCTGTGTTCCCCTCACTGTTCATCCCACTGCTCATCCCAATGTGTGCTACTGTGTGCTACTGTGCCCACTGTGTGCCCCTCTCCACTATGTGCTCCCGGTAAGCTCTGCCAGCCCTCCCAGCTCTCGAGCTCTCCAGCTCTCCAGGACTCCCGGCACCCCGGGCACTCCGAGGCAGTCCCTCGCTGCTACTGTCATACGCAACGGGTCATCAGCGATAAGATATCAGATTGTGGTAATGGGTGTATGAGTAGAGGTGTAGTTCTCTATATATTGTATATAAATACTAATTTTGTACAACTATGAGTATATCCAGGTAAGCAGGTATGTAAGTGTATATATGTATATGGTAGTGTATATATGTACATAGTGGTATATATATATCTAGCAGTCTATATACATAGCAGTCAATCTATCTACCAGTGTATATACATAGCGCTGTATATATCTAGCACTGTATATATCTAGCATTGTATAGATCTGGCAGCATATCTATTAGTTATACACCAATGCATGCACCTCTTCATATGCCGCTCACCTAATAGCTTCCATGATCTCTCCACTCCTATAGACAGATATCCAACCTAATCAACAAGTCATATGAATTATCAGATGTTGTATTATATCATCTCCCATTCGTTATATCTTGAAAATACTCTTCTTCAGCTGTGCATTTCTAGCCTTCAGTGGACTCATAGTCTCCCCTGCAAATAAATGGTTACCAAATACATTGGGCTTCTTACCACCATCGGGAAGAGCATCACCAACAGTCCCATTATTCTTAATCTTTTTCAAAACCGGTGAAAGGAACTTGTTCCCCAATTCATCTATTTCTCCCCCATCTGTTTCCTCATCCACAATAGCCTTGAGCCTTCCCATCAACTTCCGCTTTCTCTTCCTTGTTGGGTTAGTGGTTGCTCCATCACTAACTGTAATAGTCACATCAGCTTCTGGATTGCCATTATTCCCCACTTCACTTGACAACTTCTTATACGATTTAGCAAACATATCCTCTTCATTATCATCTTCGTCATCAAACAACGACTTCTTTACACTTAGAATAGGTCTGTTGCTGTTGCGGCGGCTGCTTCTACCGTCTGATTTCCTCGACAACATAGAAGGAATGCTCTTCAATGGTGACGTCTGTCTTGATGGCTCTGTTGAGCTGGTTGGATTGCCGCCATCAAGAGGTTCCTTAGAAGGCTCCACTTTCAATTGGTCTATCGGATTAGTCACCTTCTCACCTATACCAGGAGTAGAAGTGGCCAAAGCAGAAGAGTTCTTAAATAGCAAACGGCGTGCAGTGTTGACTGAAAAATTGACACTCTTGGTCGGGGAAACTGAGGTAACGGGAGTGGCATTGGGTATATCCACAGCACCAACACCACCACCACCATGAGCTGTTTCTGGTACTGGTACCGTTCCCCTCTTGGCAGGTGAGAGCTGAGGAATACGAGACCCTATTGCATTTGGCAATGGCTTAGTTGGTGATACGATCCCATTGGCCCGTTTTCCCTTTGCACCCGGTATGTTGATTCTCTTCAGAAATGGAGTTGTTGAAAACGCTGACACTTTAGCGGAAGATATATCTTCAATAGCTGTAGCGAAATGGTGTGGTTTCAATGGGTTCAATGGTGGTGGCCTTGTGCCAACCAGAGATCTACGAGATGCGCCAACGTTGCTACCGGTTCCCAGTTGTTCAACGGAGGCACCATTGCCCTTCAACACTTGTAGGTTCCTCTTTGCAATCTCAACTTTGCTCTCCAGGACAGCACGATCAACGGCTAACTTCTTTTCCAAGGATTTCTTCTCAATAGTTGCCGTGTTCAACTGGGCAGTTAAACGGTTCACCTTCCTGCTAAGCTCAGCCATATCAACGGTGAGTTTGTGCTCTCTTTCTCTAAGGTCTTTGGAAGACTTGTCTAAAGACTCCAACCGTTGCGTTTTCACATGGAGTTCATTAGAAAGTCTTACAATCTCCTTAGAGGAAGGGTTAACGCCAACAACTTTTTGGTTGTTGTGTGCCTTTTTCAATTGTTCAATCTCAAGTTCAAGGGCCCTCTTTTCAGAGGTCACCGCCTTAGAAGGTGACGGTAACAGAGAGCTAGAAGAAGAATAACCACTAGCGGTAGTTGTGCTAATTGTAACGAATTGTGAAAGGATCACAAGGGAATCAGAAATCTTTTGTATTTGTCTAAGACGACGTTCATCTTCTTGTTGGATCTTTGAAAGAGCAGCCACGGATGTGGAGTATGCGTGATAACAAGAAAGTATGTCAGACATGGTGGCTGGTTGGTTTGTATATGGGTATCTATGTAATTTTACTAAAAAACAAATATTGTATGACGATGCTATTGTGAGCGAATACCGCGCCAAAAGCAAATAGATTGTTATCACAGTATGTTCTGTGATCCTTCAACTAATTGGTATATTCGGATGTTCCTTGATCAATGGAACTGGAACGGATAGGCCAGTGAACTGACTGATGAAACAAAGGCCTGGACTGTTTGGCTTATGGACAAGACCCTTCTCTTGAGATCAGTGAGGCCAGTGAGACTGGTGAGATTGGTGAGATTGGTGGGGCCAGGGTTTTTGAGTCTCGGAATTTCCGCCTCTCCTCTTTGTGGAGCATCTCCTGTCAGTGAAATGTAAACATGTTTACATATGCACAGTAACTACGCGTGCACATCAAACATTGCCGTGATTCCGTTGGCAGAGGAGACGGGAGAGGAAGCGTGGAGAGGAAGCGTGGAGAGGAAGCGTGGAGAGGAAGCGTGGAGAAGCTCCAGTCGATGAGCCCTCTAGAGAAATGCCAGGCAGAGACTCAGAGATGGCACTGAAAAGGCACTGAGATGCCACAGCGATGAGCTTCCATAGTCAAGCACCTCTCCAGTTAGGCACCTCTCCAGTTAGGCACCTCTACAGTTAAGCACTACAGTTAAGCACTACAGTTAAGCACTACAGTTGGGCGGGCCCCATATCCACCCTGTGATGGCACTCACTCTCTCACTCCGTCTCTCTCTCTCTGTCTATCTATCTATCTATTTCTTCTCATTCTCATGTATTAAAGTGTCCGCTGAGCCATTTTGTCAATTGAGCCATTTGTCCGACTGAGCCATTTTATCCCATAGGGCACTTTACTCCATAAGGCGCTTACTCCATAAGGCGTTCACGGCGTTTGCTCCATAAGGCATTTATTTATCACTAGATGGTACACTTTTACTTGCACACGTCAAATCCAACACGATCAGCGTGCTTGTACAGCCCCTCTTGATGATTCAGTATTGTGCTGCAGGGTCTTGGTTATCTTGACCCTGTCTGCCTCTCGACTACTTGGGCTCCGATCACTTCACCTTATCGCCTCGCGCAATTTGCTGTAAGTATAGCTCACAGTAGCATTAGACCCATGAGACAACCACAGTTGGAGGTGTCAAAAGATCAGGAGGGGTAAGGGACCGATGACCCCTCCAAACACACCACTATGGCATCTCTGTAATCTACACCATCTCTACACCAGTTGTCTCTCTCTCCATCAAACCCCATATCTGCCTGTCTGCCGATCTGATTATCTATATATTTCTCTCTCTCTCTCATTATGATGGCTCATATTATACATATCACCCCCCCCCCACCATAGAGGATCATACGGGCTTTGAAAGTAGCACAGACACCACACTCCACACTTGACATTAATACTCCACAATTGCTTGGAATTTCTCCCCCACAAGTATATTCTTGGCACCATCTTTTGAGATTACCCAAACCCGTTAGCGTCAATGTCACATTAATCACATCTACGATCTGGCAATCTCATTAAATCAATCACCAGTCTATTCCAGACTGGTTTGGAATGGTCTTCTTGTTTGGTCTCACTAGGCTATCAGATGGGGTGGGCTCCTCACAAGACTGATCTAAATAACGAGTAGTCTCTCACTGCATATATATCAGACTATACATCATGTTATACACCATGTTAAATATTCTTATTATATATTCTTATTATATACTCAGATAAACGGCACAGAATACCTGGTATTCCCGTTTTGCCATTCAAATATTCGTTTTTTATTGCCATCACTATCCATGCCTTGTCCCAGGTAAACTTTTCCCCTTCCACCGCACCTCTCCAACCTCCACCTGCCTCATCTCTCCCTCTCTCCCCTTCTAACTGCGCCCACTACGCTTATCTATCATACCAACGTTGACGGACACATCGGCTAATGCGGCCTGCGAGGTCCCTTGACGCAACCCTACCCTGCAGAGCCACACTGACGTGCTTCCTACATAAAATTCACAGTTTGGGCTGCGTGAGAATGAGCAGTCGAGCCGCGGTCTCGAGAAAAGGTTCCTTTAGCTACTTTCGTGACTCTGGTTACTTTCTCGGTTGAATCATGTGAGAGTAGAAATTACATGGTTGTTTGATGGCTTAGTTATGGTAAAAAGAAATGAGGTGCTGTCTTGGCTAGCCTGTTGGAAATTGCCGTTCGGGTATAATTAAGTGTGGCATCAAACCGATAACGGTTATGGCCCCTCATAGGCGTTTGCGCCTTTGCGTAGCTGATGCGCGTCTCTAATTCCCCATCAGGCGCCCTCCGCCCACCAGTTATGCTTAACTATGTGCTTCTATACCAATACTCTGTATGTATCGTTATCAACCAAAACCCTTGGCCTAGATAACTGTGGCATTTTGGCGTGATTGCAAAGCATTCTTCGCACTCACTGTGTGTCAACTGTGCATTGACAGCTTCCTCCCTGAATCAACCAGCTCACTATGTTGAATGCCTTTATTAAAGGGTTGACCCTGGTGAGCAAACTCCTCTGCATGCTTCCATGACGCAATCTACAATAAGGGTTCTCGGACTCTGGTGATCCAAAAAGATTTCAGTCGGTGGCTTGAACAATTTTCACCATGTTCCTGCTGTGATTGATCTATATGTGTGCATGCATGTGTATATATATATGTATCTATCCCTCCCGTAGTTGTCACTGTTGCTCCAGGGATGAAGAACTTCAGCAGGTATCTCTCTCACACTGGTAAGAAGAGGAGCCTCCTACAAGACACAGATATCGAAATGTCACACCAGGAACTGTTGAGGACTTCATCCTCTTCACCGGAGTTGAATGAGAACGAGAATGCCGAGAGCACTTCTTCATACGGAGCCGGTGACTCCAAGGGAGTGAAGGGATCAGAGACTAAGGAGATCTCGTATGAAGCTTATGACTCCGCCTCTGTCTCGTCAGAGGAGACCGCAAAGAACGATAACCCGTTCTTGAACCCTATTTTGGCAAAGCGTTATGGAGAGCTTTACGAGAGCACTCGTTACGAGTGTAGACACAGGTTTGACCCCAGCTTCACCTGGACCAAAGAGGAGGAGAAGAAGTTGGTATGGAAACTCGAGTGGAGAGTCACTTTCCTAGCATGTCTCATGTTTGTCGCTCTTCAAACGGACCGTGGAAACTTGGCCCAGGCTGTTTCTGACGATATGTTGCCTGACTTGGGCCTTACCACTGACCAGTACAACTATGGTAATACCATCTTTTATGTCACCTTCCTTTCTGCTGAGTTGCCATCGCAGTTGGTGAGTAAACGTCTTGGTCCCGATGTTTGGATTCCTATCCAGATGATGCTGTGGTCTGTGGTTGCTATGGCCCAAGCTGGTCTTACAGGCTCCAAGAGTTTTTACGCTACCCGTGCCCTACTGGGTCTTCTTGAAGGTGGTTTCATTCCAGACCTGGTGCTGTGGATGTCTTACTTTTACACAGGTTCAGAACTCTCTGTTCGTCTTGCTTACTTTTGGACAACTCTTTCCCTCACCACTGTGATCACCTCTATCCTTGCTTACGGTATTCTTCACATGAGAGGCGTTCTCGGCTGGGGAGGTTGGCAATGGTTGTTCCTCATTGAAGGCATTTTCACTTTCTTGGTCGGCCTTGCTGGTTATTTCCTTATGGTTCCATCTGCTGTGCAGACCAAGAAACGATGGAACAAGGCAGGCTGGTTTACCGAAAGAGAGGAGAAGATTGTTGTCAACAGAGTCCTCAGAGATGATCCGACAAAGGGAGACATGCACAACAGACAGGCTATCACAATCAAGCAATTGGTTGAGGCTGCTCTGGACTACGATTTATGGCCTATCTACATCATTGGTGTAGTTGCCTATGTTCCTTATGACACTCTGACCGCATATCTGACATTGTGTCTTAAATCGATGGGTTTCGACACTTTCCAGGTGAACCTTCTCTCCATTCCTTATAATATCGTGCACATTATACTGCTGTTGTTGATTACCTGGGCGAGTGAGAAGTATAACGACAGAAGTTATATCTCTCTGTTCCAGCCTATATACACAGTGCCTCTCATGGCTATCCTGAGATGGTGGAAGGGGTCCATGTATGAGGCATGGCCAACGTGGGTGGTTGCTACTTTGCTTCTGGGTAATCCTTATATTCATGCCATTTGTGTTTCGTGGGCGTCTCGTAATTCAAGGAGTATCAAAACTCGTACGGTGTCTTCTTCACTGTATAATATGTTTGTCCAGGCAGGCTCTGTGATTGGCTCTAACATCTACAGGACGAAGGATGCTCCACTGTACCATACTGGTAACACTATCCTTTTTGTTTTTGCGGTTGCCATGTTCCCCGTGCTATTGCTTACTAAGTATTACTACGTGGCAAGAAATAACTGGAAGGAGAAGAAATGGCAGAGTTTCACAGAGGAGGAGAAGGATGAATATCTAAGGACAACCAATGACATTGGGTCCAAGAGGTTAGATTTTAGATTTGTTCATTAGAGTGACTGTTTATATAGATTAATGCATTTCGGAAGTTAATGGTATTTAAGATTATTTAAGGGTATTTGACTAAGTATGGTTATCTCACTTTGCTGCATCTGTAGTACAGTACTTGTGAAGCATAACAGCGGCTGTATCCAAAGGAAATAATAAAGGATACTATCATTCAGCGTATGTTAGTCCATACCCCTCACTGCTTCCTCCCTTTGATCAAGAACTAGAATATTCATAAAATATATAATCCAAAATATAATGTAACATCTTAAATTGTAGTCCCTCCACTGCTCTGGGCACTCCCTGGTAGTGCACTATCCCCAACGGCAGCTCGCCCAAAAGGGAAATATGCAACACGCAGGCCCCTAAGGTGTAAGTGCGGATTTGAGTTTGGTGAAGAGATGAAATGTATCCAAAATAGTATAACGGTTGAGATCCACGTATCAAAAGGTGTATACTTGCATTTCTGACCCTCTCCTGCGCATTTTGTGGACCTCTTATTTGATATGCCACTTCAAGGTTAAGGGATTTAACACACAAAAAATGAGAGTGCCGTCCAACCCCGTATGGCTGATATTATGGACTATAGCCTCCCTGTGCTGCTCCACCACCACGGTGATGGGGGCATATACCAAGGAGCAGATGAAGGAGTTTCAACTGAGCAGTCCGAATGGTGTTATTGAGGTGACCGCACAAGAGTTTACCAATATTTTCAACGGGCCCAAGGACTACTATTTGGTGGCACTGTTTACCTCCCATAAGGTGGACATTGGGTGTTTGGCGTGCGATGTGTTCCAGCCCATCTATGACCGTGTGTCATCCTCCTTCCACCAGAACCATCCAGATAGCAAGAAGGCTTACTTTGTATCCGTGGAGTATACTGACAACAAAGAGGAGTTCCAGCGTTTACAGATGAAGAGTGTGCCTCATATATGGATATATCCACCAACAAAGGGTTCTAATTCTGGTGAAGGTGATGACGTAGGTGACGAAGACGATGACAACACTAGCAGCACTTCCAAAAAAGACACCATCAATGTAACCAGTGACCACTATATTTACAAGCCTTCTGACGGTGTCATTACAAATGCTGACTACAAAGCAGGTGAGATGCATTTCGCACAGTTCCTCAGTGAACTACTCCACACAGACATCATGGTGATCCGTCCATTTGATACCACTGAATTTGCAACTTACTTTGTCTTTACACTGTGTGCCATTGTTTTGATCAAAAAGAAAGGTGGCAGAATTGTTTCACGTGTTCAGAGATCAACCGTATGGCAGGTGTTGTCCATTGCTGCCATATTGGGCTCTGTCTCGGGTGTCAGTTTTGCGACCCAGAGGAAAGTGCCATTCTTGGCTACTGATAAGAAGGGCTACGTCATGTACATAGCCGGAGGTGCGCAGTACCAGTTTGGGTCTGAGATTGTCATATCGTCTCTCGTTTATGTGGTATTGGGAGCCTGTTTGGTTGCCCTCATTACATTCATCCCTAAGATTAAGGGCGAGAAGGTGAAGTTTCTACTCACCATGGTATGTTGTGGGATGTTGTTTTTGTTCTACAATGTCTTGAGTAGTATATTCCAGGTAAAAGACACTGGATATCCCTATGTGTTCTGGAAGGTTTCTCCATTTTAGTGTGTAAGGGTAAGTTGAGCTGACTCAATTTGTGGTTAGTAATAAACATCTAAGTCATCCATTGTGTAAATATTCTACATCTATCTATCGTAGCAATAAAAAAAACAATCTAATATACACTATCCATCTATCCTAAGAGTCCATCCTTTTCATCCTCCTGCTCGTCATTGTTAACTATTATAAATGACACACAGATCAATGCCGCACCGAATACATAGCCAATACCCATGGTATTACCCTTAAACACCAAATCTCCAACCATGGCACATGGGATTGTCAAGGATAACCCTACAGTGACGGTCAAAGGAGAGGTCAGAAGCATTGCTTTGGCCCACAAATAGTCTGCAATGAACGATATAGCACAGTTAACTAGCAATATCCCCCATACATGGCTATTTGGTGGCAGTTCAAATGGCTCAATTCCGTACCATGAGAGGAAAACCAACGTTGGCCATAGAAACACCAATGAGAAGACACCTACAAATCCGAAAAATAGGTGCATGTCTATTCTAGAGGAATCACGCACCTTGAGTTTAAGCAATATAGAATAGACACCGTAGCAAAGGGCACCGGAAAGGGCCAACAAATTACCAAACATAGATGAGAAGAAGGAAGCAGAGCTAGTGGCCACAGAATTTGCCTTCCTGTGGTCCATTTCTGTTATTAATACCACACCCAGAAAGGAAAGGACCAACCCAATACTCTTATTCTTCGTCACGTGCTCGATAGAAAAGAGAGCACCAATTAAGAGGGTAAAGAAACTACTCGTTGAGCTGAGGATCGTTTGACTCGACACTGATGTAAAGAGCAACGAAGCATTTGTAACGAGGTTTGAAAGATACCATAGAATGCAGAACTGGGCAGCCAGCTTAATGGTCTCTTGCGTGCTCAGAGGCAGCCGTACAGACACAGTTGAGCGAGTGGGTGTCAAACGGTAATACTCAGCTTCTTCATCGTCTTCACTTATTGCGGTTGTTACATCACTTGCTGAAGCAACATTCTCGCCAATCCTTTGGAATGCATCTGGTATAGCACTTTCATTAGGTGTATTGTCTTCCTCTATGGCTGTGTAGGATACATCAGGTGTTGAGCTTCTTTCATTATACACTGGTGAAGCGGCCAAGGCTTTGGAGGAGTGTCTCCTGAACATATACGGCACCAAATATAGCATAAAGGCAGCTGTATTGAAGTATGTGATGATAAAGGGTTTAGGATATGTGCCATTAGCAAATATGTCATTGATGAGAAAGGCCGAGAGAACCCATAATATCACCACTATCCCCAGCATGAATAGACCAAGGGTCCATTTACGATCTCGTACTTGTGTCATATTAGCGGTTGTGAAGTGGATTAAGATATTTGTTTTTCTGTCAAGTGTGTTTTTGGGGTGGAGTGAATGTGTGGCATCCAACCTAGTTGTGACTAATAGTGTGTGGCGTCTGGCCGTCTAACTGTGTGTAGAGTGAAGCCTTCAGATTATATGCAACGCGGATTGTCAACAGTTGAAGGACACTCGGTGGCTTGTGATTATATGGTGTTTTTGAATATCTGTGGATAATATAATTGCCCTCAGGTGGTGCTATATACAGTGGCACTATCTATGTGGTGGCACTGCACTGCACTGCTATGTGTCGTGAAATATGTAGGGTATTATGTAGTGTGACAATATCCAATGCTCGCAGTACGTCTCTCCAAGTAGAACAACTGTAAACCAACAACTACCTGTGGAATACTTCTGATGTCCCTCGGTATATCTTGACCAATATAATACAGAAAGTGTACCACAACAATGTGTGAATGTTTATAGGGTGAAAAAAAAACCACACAAAGAACCCTTAACAATAATACCCTTTCATGTTCATGTGACTCCGGCTGACTTTGCCTAACCTCACACCTCAGACGCATCTCAGTCATTGCACATACAAAAACATCTGAGCCACCCCTACTAAAACGTTCCAAAACGGCCCTCTGACGCAAGGGCGCCATACAACTTTTCAGAGCCGTACGCTATGACGGAGCGGAGATATCAGACACCAAGCCGGTGGTAAGCAGGTGGTAAGCAGGTGGAGAGATAAGGAAGGGAAGCAGATGAGGTGATGGGGAGGTAGGTTGGTAGGACAGATTGGTAGGCGGATTGGGAGATGCGGGAGATGTGGAAGAGGTGGGAGATGTGGAAGAGGTGGGAGATGTGGCAGAGAGCCACTTACCGCTTATGCGATGAGCTACAGAGGTGGATAGGCAGTACTGACTGTCTGTACTAACTGGCTGCAGTAGGCAGTACTGGCAGCATAGTAACTATGGTGGAGGAGTGGAGATAGTTAGTTAACTATGGTCCAGGAGAGGAGATAGTTAGAGAACTATACCTATACTATACACACCCACACACCTTGCTAAGTCTTATGGGGCTATGGTACCATCAGACTTAGCATATATCATGGACTGTGGGATTGGGCAAAGAGAATAGTCAACAAGAGCTTGAAATAATACTCAAGTGAGGAAAACCGGGCTCGCAAGATTACTGGAAACTATCCATTGGAGATTTCTTCGTCGCAATAATCAGGCGAAGCTATTAGTAAGAGTCAGGCCATAGTAGTTGGGGATATCCAGTAGGCAGCAATCTAGTAGGCAGCAACCTAGTAGGCAGCAAGCAGTATATATTAAGAGTCAGCAGTATATTACCAGTAGGCAGATTCCATAAGAGTCACTGGTGGGGACTGGTGGGGACTGGTGGGGACTGGTGGGGACTTGCAAGGAATATCTAAGCTTAAGACACATTTATTCCAGAGTCTCCTTCTTTCTTATTGTGCCCTACTCTGTGATAGTGATATCATGGATATAGTCAGCAATAGGTAAAATCAGAAAGAGATGTAATCAGGTGCTAATGTGTGTTTTTAGTGTCTATCTCTATAATCAATAAACCTACGTCGTGAAGAATGTTTGATAGTGATCATAAATGTCATAATGTGTTCCTGTGAAACCTCACCATATGCCAAAACTACAAAATAAATAAATAAAGGAAAACAAGATATAACCTTTAAAATGCATTATTCATCAACCGGCCCCCGCCCGCACCCCGTCCCGTCCAATGTCTCTCTTTTCACCTCAAACCCAATGGTTGCCACTGTCTATGGGGCTCCAGAGTCAATGGGAAATCCACTTCCAATGGGCCTTCCTCTTCCATAACCTCCTTTTTAGCTGCTCCTGAGCATAACCTCAGTTTCCTACCTTCAAACCGAACAGCTTCACCTTCTTCCTCTTCTTCCCCCTCTACCAGTGTTGTATTTGAAGATGGAGACAGTGGTGAAGATTCGTCGTTAAACATGCCCTTGATTTCAGCATTGGTTACCTGGATCGCATCGTATGTGTGTGAAATCCGCTTCAGCAGTGACTGAACATCAGACAACTGAGATGATGAACGGGTGAGGGTGGTCCTCTCACGAGAATAACAATCACTGATTGTCGCCTCGTACATTTCAATCGACTTCTCCAACGTGGCTATTTGAACCTTCTGTCTTGAATTGGACGCCGATAGTGCTCCAATCTCCTTCTGTTGCGACTGGACTATCGCGTTAAGATGTGCTGTGGTTTGACTATGCTGCTGTTGTTGCAATTGTGCCTGGACCTGGTGAGCATTGACCTCCTTGTCCGAGAACACATTGAACGTTTTTGTGTTTCTGTTTGATTGTAATGTGAAGAGAGAATCTCTGGTTGTGTGACTCTTGTCCGATCTTGACAACGACAACCTGCTCTCCTGAGAAGATGTGGTCGATACAGACCCTCTCACCACATTGACCTGGTGTTTTGCTTCCTGTAAAGGTGGCCTGCGTTGCGGCTTCGGTTTCTCCGTCTGTGCCTTTTGTCTGAGTTCATTTACTTCTTTCATGAGTTCTTCTATAAACTCCTTTTGTCCCACTGATTGCTCTTTCAGCATCTTGTTTTCCTCCTCCAGGTCCGCAATGTGATCATATGCATCTGATGCTTTTTCGCTTATGAGTCTTATCTGGCCTTCCAGGATGTGGGATCTCTCCTTCTCACCTTTGAGGCCAGAGTCAACCAGCTTCGCCATAGCCATGCTAGAATCGTGTCCCATCAATGGAGATGACTTGTACCCTTTTAACCTGCTCCTACGTGACTCCATCTGGGAAGGAAACCCCATTGCTTTGCTCACGGGACTGTTTGCAAACTCCAATGATAAATCCGTGAGGTCCGGGCTGTATAAGTAGGTGCTAGAGTTAAGCTTGTTGTTATTCTTTTCACTTCTCCGAAAGACGGACTTCTTATTGGCACTGCCAGCATGGATGTTAGAGAATCCTGAATGTTCTGAAGCCCCAAATGAAGCCCCGCCGCTGCTGTTACGCATAGCGCTGTTTCTGTGGAAGAAGCGCATGCTGGACGAAATATATACCCTTACTGGCCGAAACTGGCTATTTCCCACTTGTGATTACCACTTATCTTTAATGTGGGCCCTTTTTTTATTCTAGTTCTGAAAAGCAAGGTACCGCTTGAAGTTCCGCTTTTTTTGATTACACAGGGAAGCTGTTTCTTCTACTGGCTGTTTCTACGGCTGTTTCTACAAAAGACCCACATTTTCGGGCAAGACGCGTCAGCCATGTTACAAGGAGGACCGTGTACCTTGCATGGAGAATCTCGCAAATTGACGCACCTTTATGCAGACCTATTATAGAGCGTGTATACGAGATTAGCCTATACCATAAGCGAAGGGTGGTGTAAATATAATAATAAAATGGAAATCATTCCGATAAGTTGAAATCGGGCAAATCACTGGTGCTCTCTTGTGATGAATCAATTTTCTGTTCTCATTTTCTTGTTTTTTATGCCATTGCTTTACCTGCCGAGGTCATCCCTGTGTATCCCTTTAACTATGTGCGGTCCGTTGCTGTGGTTATCATGCACAAGAGTGCACCAAAAGTGCATCGTGCATGTTTACATGTACGCACGAGGGTCTTCGGTTGACAAACGAGGACCATTGTTTGCCCAAAACAACACAAAACGCTTAGTTGGACGACCCAAATGTGGACTCGGGAGATCCCGATGCGGATGTATATGCATCAGAAAGCTTATACATGTTCAAAATGAGCTAGTTTATTTGGGCATTCAAAACTACCACAGGGGAAATGCCGCTACCTGCGCGCAACAACTCCGAAACCGCTTCAATGACCTTCTGTTAACGCCGCTCATTGATTTTGTTTAGTGAACCCAAATCGAAAGAACGAGACCTGAGTTTGATTAGGCAGATTGATTCATAACTATTGGTTCCATGAGGAAGACTAATTTGACGTGGTATTACTATGAAACTTGAGAGGAACCAACCCCTACCTGTAAGTGATCACACCAACCACCTAAGGTTGTACATGTAATAACTCTCAGAGACAACCATTGAAGGCTCACCCTTGGCATTAACCCATCTGTGACTTTGGGCTTACCAATCAGGTGGGGGTGAACTTACTCCACATGTCTCACCCTCGTAAATGGTGCATTGAACCATTTGGAAGGACCAAAAGAACTCTAATCACCGCTATCCACTTTTCCATACATAGAAAGAAGTCAATTACATTTCCTCCAGAGCCTTCGCCTCAATGTAACTCATCTCAATCATGCCTGTGACACGGTCAGCGAAGTAGTTGGAAAGCTGCATGCTCTCTCTCACTACTTCGTCGTGGCAACCATGTGGTAGAAGCACTCGGATAAACAACCGAACAATGCACTGTTAAACGGGTTTAGGTATTGTAATGCGCCCACATTTTGTTATCTTCAATAACCTGCATCAAGCTTTAGCCTGTTCAATGAGTTAGTTCTTCCGCAATTTGGCTTCCGTTAATAGAGCCGTGATGCCCTCATGCATCAAGCATATGCCGCCTGGCGTGGGGCAACATTGTACATGCATATACCGATGCTGTAACTGTTCCGAGTCGGCATAACAATGTTTATTTCTCGTATTTGTATGGTAGTGACAATGGGCTAAATATAGCAATATACAACAGTACTAGAAGAGTCACAAACAATGGGGGTATGTGGAGATATGTGGTCACACGCGTGTTTGAGGGACCCACAGAAGGAACCTTATATGTATATATACACACAGACAGGCAGACAGGCAGACAGGCAGACAGGCAGACAGGCAGAGGTGCAGTGGAGATTACAGAGTAATGCGCAGTCATTCCTTTAACGTGTAACAATTCTGTAGTATCTATTCAACGTGGTACATCCACTAAATTACTATACAACATGTCAGCCCATTCATTGGGCCATCAGGCTTTCACAGCCTTGGGATCATCCTTTTCCACCAGTTTCCCCAACTGCCTCGAACGGTCAAAATACAAGTTGGGGTGATTCAAAGAGGTTTCAAACTTCATGGCGGTCTTTCCTCCACTTGCCAACTGATCCAATTGCTTTTTATGAGTGAGCTCAAATACCTTCGTGCATGCATTGGTGTAATCTCCCTTGCCTGCGCTATCCAACACACCAGTCATATCCTGCCTCTCCGTTATACCCATCTTGAATAACTCCTCGCTGAGCTTGTCCTTATCGAAATCTCTATATGGGCATCCATGGAACTCACCCTTGCTAGGACGGGGTTTGCTCAGAATCTGATGACAGTCCCAAGGCTTGTAGTTGATACGGCCACCTTCCAGACCGTAGTTGTGACGGAAGTTATACCTGTATTCCTTGTTGAATTTCTCAATTGTCATGCTTCCTGGGCCGGAAGTGAAATGAGCCTGCCAGAACTTGAGAGCATCATCCACACTGAGTCCAACAGCCTTGAGGAAAATTGAGAGTTGTTGTCTTCCCATATATTTAAGATGGTGGGTAGTAATGACACCCTTCATCAGATTGCTCATACACATTGGGTAATGCTGGGCAATGTTAGATGTAGCCACAGTCTCCCATGTGATATCGCCAACGTCCTCAGGGTTAGCAGAGCCAAATTCGGGCTGGTACTCTGAAGCAACGTAACCTTCAGAAATATGGTTAAGAACAGGCAATATACGATCATCCTCATCAAGTCTGGGCAATGCAGCAACGGTCTTGATGAGGTCCTCGTTGAGTCTCTGGCTGAACTCGGCGGCTATCAATGCCAGCTGAGAGAATTCAGGCACATAGGCGTCTCCATGATAGATGAACACACTCCTAGAAGCAATGAGATCTGGTACACTCTCAAAGGGGACACGGATGAACTGTTCCCTGGCAAACATGGCCTTCACGTTATCATCAGATACTGGACGGCCATCGCCTGCCAGAATTCCACGGATAGCGGGGTAACTTACAGCAAGGAGGTTGTCGTAATGAGTCTGTTTCTCAGCATCATCCACAAAGCTCCATGGAAGATCGGCAGATTTGACGAATTCACGTTGTTCGGCAGAAGTGAGAGATGCAAACCTGATTCTGAAAAGAGTGGTCTCTGCCCTCACAAAACGGGCACGGAGCTCTTCACTCCTACAAAAGGCCAGTCTCAGTATGAAATGTGAAAAGTGATCCTTCTTACGCTCGGCAACAAGAAGACCAATGTCTTTAGAAGTTGGAGTCAATGAAAGACACTTTGCAAGGAGTGGTTTGAGAAGAGCAGTGGTCTCTGCCAATGTCTTGCCTCTTGCCTGACAACTCTCAATCTCAAGCAATACCTTGAGTCTGTCTATAGCCCAGAGTTCAAAGTCATCCAGTGTGATCTCTTGGAATGGGGGCATGCTGTATAGGGAGAGCCTGTGCGGGAAGATGTGTTCCAAGATATCAGCCTGCTTTAGAGAGGGTCCCGATAGGGCAAACACCCCCGTGGGACCAGAGAAGTTCTTGCGCCCCACGGTTCTTCTTTTAGTCTGGCGAAACATCTTATATACTGTGGTGGGATGGGTTCGACTTGTCGGGTGGAATGTGTATGTTGTTGAGGTGTTGATATTCCAGTTGGTGGTCGTGCTGGCGTTCCTGCTGGTGTTCCTACTGGTGGTTCTGCTGGATCTTTATGCTGCTATCGTTTGCTCTCCTCTATGAAACACGGTGTAGAGGTTATCTGGAAGAGCTAGCTGTCGACGGTAACTATCCACTCAAAGAAGGTGCCTGCTGATCAACTGCTGATCAACTTATGATTAACCTCTGATTAACCTCTGATCAATCTCTGGTCCTTTGAACAACTTCCATCAATAACCAATTGTAAATCGACCTAACTATAGGGTGTCGTCTTCTGCAATTCCGATTCACCCACAGGTGGTATAATGCACACCATTACAGTGTGTTTACCAGCAAGCACCCTCCCTCTATGCGTGGTGCAGTATATAATGTATGTACGTACGGTTTAGAAGGATCGCGTAAGGTTGAAACGCGTCGGCCGGGTCACATATATCATGTAGGTTGGTGGAGGGAGACCACCACTGTGTAGGTTGGTGGAGGAAGAACACCGCTGCTGATAGCAATGGCAGTGGGGTGAGGAGGAGCCTTGATGGATTAGTAGAGAGGGCACTGGATAGTAGAGAGGGTACTGGATGGAGCGGTTGGAGATGAGGGGTCAATCAAAGGGAAGTCCTAGAGAAGTCCTAGAGAAGTCCTACTTTGTATAGAGAAGTCCAACTTTGTATTGTATACACGGTCTACTCTATTGTTCTATATATGGGCGTCACCCACTGATTACTATAGCATACTTGGCCATGCACACTGGTTCATGTAGTATGGCCCCCAGTTACCTCTTCTATGTACGCCACCTCCAACTGAGATATCATCACCTTAATTCCCATTTACATTCATTAAGTATCACATTAACTAACCGTATCGCTGAAGTGATTACCATTCATCAACTCCCCCTCAATAATTAGTTGTCAATAAATCATTTAATGTCCCTGTCCAGGGTCCCTACATTCCCCACTATATAACTCCCCACTATATAACTCCTCACACTAATCACGCTAATCACACTAAGCATCTCTGGTGATATGTACACGACTTTTCCTACGACTGATGCCCCACATTATCGAGATACCTTGAAATGTTCTAGAATCTCTGTGAGAATATGGTGAGAAAATGTTCTGTGAAAATGTTCTCGTGATCCTTCTGGAACAGCAATCACAAATTATAAACTGTTTTTGTTTCTGTTTCTGTTTTGTTGTGTTTTTATTTGATCGTCTCTCGTTATAAAAGGAGTGAACCCCGCTTGCTCCACACAATTGTTATCAACCAATTGGTACTGCTCCTGCTTTCGCTACTGCCACTTCCCTCTGTGGGTGCTGTCTCCACTCCATATCACCTTTGACAATGTCACGAGACCAGGCGGTGAGGTTGACCGATCTCGATGCTCTCAGCTGTCGATTATCATGTGTACAAAAAGGCTATATCAGTGACCCATATATGATCCCCATAACAACAGGAATACAGCAATTCCTCCCATTGGCATCACCCAAACATGTTCAATTCGCAGTGAATAGAAATATCCGCAAAGCCCTCCCTGGTCCACCAAAACTTCCTCTCATCAATAGAGGCACATTCCTCCGCACAACATCCATAGATTACCTTATAGAAGAGTTTCTCACAAAATTCCCGAACGGGCAGATCGTATCCCTCGGAGCGGGGAGTGATACCAGGTGTTTCCGTTTACTATCTCAATACCCGGGGTTGAAATACCACGAGTTTGACTTTGAAATTTCTGTAAAGGTGAAAAAGGCGGCCATTCTTTCCAATAGTGAGCTTAGCAAAATAATAATAGGAACATCTGAAACGGAAACTCAACAGCCAGAATCAATACCTGACACCTTTGAGTCTTTCTCGTTATTTTCTTCATCCCTTCACACTCCCAGGTACAATTTGTCTCCCTTAGATCTGAGAGACGTGTCTCCTGGGACACCACTAACAGATTACCCTTCATTACAGTATGTGGACCCTGAGCTTCCCACTTTGATACTTAGTGAATGTGTTCTGTGCTATTTAGAGCCCAACGAGTCTGATAGGGTGATTGCTTTCTTTAGGGAGGCTCTTAAATGTGGGGTGTTTGTGATATATGAACCGATGGGAGGAGAGGCGCCACCGTCGAATTCTGGTGCTGGAGGCAATCGTTTTGGTGATGTGATGGCCAGAAACCTGTCAATGAGGGATATTTCGCTTCCTAGTCTAATGGTATATGGGACGTTAGCAAAGCAAGTGTTGCGATTAAAAGAGGCTGGTATACCTAAAGCATATGCTGCTGATCTTGACTTTATAAGAACACAATGGATCCCTCCACAGGAGACATCAAGGGTAAATAGGCTTGAGTTTCTAGATGAGCTTGAAGAGTGGCAGTTGTTGAATAGGCATTATTGCGTGGTTGTAGGGATATGGGGACAAATCAATGGCAGTATAGAATTGGTTTTTGATAAAGAGTTTCAGCAAACCAATGGCTAGACTAATGTTAAATTTGTTGATGTTTAGGGACAAGTTCACGCTAATAATATGCATTAACAATTTAACAACGGGTAAACTATGTACATTTCGAAAGGAAAACAGACACACACACACTCAGTTCGGTTGTTATTGTACAACCATAATACTGAGTGAGTGTCGTGATGATAAAATAGACCCTTTTCAAATAATAATTCTTACAAATAAACATATCTCGATCTCTCTCAACATAGACACACACTCTCTCTTTCACTCTAAATGCTTAAAAATTACTCTCCCTTTCCATCTAATCCAACAATCTCTTCACACCACACCAGACACCGGCAGCACCGGCCATCATAGCAGAGGCAACACCCATTGGCTTGAAACCCCTGCTACTCCTAAACACAGCGCCGGCAACGGCACCGGCGGCGATGGAGTTGAGCTCATCGTGCTTACCCCTAAAGTTTCCAATGGTGGAGTTGACAATGTTGTATGTAATGGCGAGGACACCAGCGCTGTTACCCAAGAAGGGACCTCTCTTGGTCACGTGGTTAAGAATGGTGTTGAGCTTAAGCTTGGCTGGCACATTGTCGCCCTGTGGGATGGCCCTGACACCTTCGGAGAAACCGTACAAACCACCAAATCCCAGTCCCATAAGGTACACGGCACCGGTACCGTAACACAGGTCATCAGTCCAACCTCTGGATGGGATCAAACCTTGGGATCCCTCCATATCGGATAGTGTCTCATCCTCGAGGTCCAAATACTCAATATCTTTGTCGAGACCGGCAAGGGGGTGGAGTCTTGCGGTGTCAAGGGCACCTGGGGCGTTGATTATAGAGGAGATATCATTAATGGAGTTTGGGTCAAAGCCAAGTGTTTTCTGCAAGTCTGCAGCCTGTGTATCCACCTTTGGCTCCTCCTTCTTTGACGAACCAAATATCCAAGACATGTTGATGGTTATTTAGAAATGACGGTGTGATGATGAAATGGGTTAACTACAAGCGGCTTTCCTATATATATATGTATATATATATATAAGCCTGGGTGTGTATGTGTGGGTGTGGGTAGAAGTGTGGGTGGGTGTGTGTATGGGCTCTGACTCAGACTGGAGACCAATAATAAATATATACAACTAGTGGGTGTATAGATATATCTATCTATCTATCTTTATATATATATATATATATATATATCTGTGTATGTATGTATGGATGGATGGATTCTATGTACGATGGATAAATAGTATGTATAGGATATTACGTATGAGAACAAAAGTGATATAATCACAATACAAACTAATACGATCCCACTATAAACTTCAACCACTTCTTTTGGCTCTTTCTACCGTATTTCTCACACACCACTTCATCATCAACTCCATACAATCATCAATTTTGTCACTATGAGAAGACCCTCCTCTCCCTCACTGTCTCTCTCTCCAGCCAGCCAGTTTAGTATGACGCAGTGGACGCATTGGAAGCAGTGGTAGGCTTATTTTTCAGCGGAAAAAAATGGCAAAAAGCCCTTGGGCTCGTAACGGGATGGGCAAGGCCGTCGGGGATGGGGGATGGGGGATGGGGGATGGGGTAGTGTGACGTAACAATAGGAGGCAAAGAGGTTAGTTACCGAGGGAGGCCACTGGAGGAGCTCAGTGAGGGAGCTCAGTGAGGGAGTTGTGAGTAGCTCAGCCAGGGAGTTGTGAGTAAGCCATGGCGATGGGCAATGGGTGAGCGATTGGCGATGAGCTCTTCTTCCCAAGGTGCATCGACTGTTTCTCTTTATGGTGAATTACTGTGCCAGCTAACTATGCCAGCTAACTATGGCGGTTTACTATCCCAGTTTACTGCACTCCGTTACTATGGTGGTTCCTAACTATGGTATCTTCTGTGATGCTTCGATATGCCAATCCACGGCAGATATGCGATGGCCATTTTCTAATTATTTATTTATTTATTTATTTATTTATTTATTGATTGATTGATTGAGTATGATTTTTTTCACATTATCCGTTTTCATCTTGCAGATGTTAATTTTTTCCTCTACACTTTCTCAGATTGTCCCCTAGGTGTTCCCCTGAGTGTACCCCTTTTCCATTCTGCTGCAGCATGTATGTCCACCAAATATGTTCTGCTATAGTTAAATGTGCATGCCTCTGTTATGCAATTGAATCGGTTAGGCATATTCTTGCCGAACTATGTTTGTTGGTAAAATATTAAACCTGGATATTCTGCTAGGTCGTCGATTCCGTAAGGTGATCAATTCCATACTGGGCCAACTCCAATTCCTAACTCTCATTTAAATCACCTGCTCTCACATCTCTCTTGTAATTCAATATCCCTGTCACGGTATATCAACCATACCTTATCATGGCCTCAGGCAGTAACCAGCCGCTATATTTTAGAATATCCGGGGATCTCTTTTGTCTTGATATAGGACACCAATCACAACAGGATGGCTCAGATCTTTCAACCTTAGAAGACCGTAGTCTCTGCACTCTGGCTGTACCGGAGGGGAAACAACTACAACCACAAGATCCACCAGATGATGAGACTCGGGCATCATTCCCCCCTGATTTGCACGCCTCCCAGTCGTATTGGGAATTGTTTCAAAGTTGTCTGAGATCCATTGGAGGTTCTTCATCAGCCTTCTCCTCCACCTCATCATCAACTTCTTCTTCTTCTTCTTCTTCTGATAGCTCCATTGCTTCTAAGCTTGGAGTAATTGAGGCTGAAGTGCAGAGGAGAGTCGGAGCCGACTACTGCTCAACTATGGAGTCCAAGTACTTGCCTCCTTTGCAGTCTTCGTTTGATGTTAAATTTGGTGCTGATCAATTCAAAGAAATTGCTACTTTGAAAGTTCCTCAGTTTCCTGCTGCCTGTACCAATACTCAACTGTTAAGGTATCGTCACCAGATGTTTATATATCTTAGCAAGCTGGAATATTTTGAGAGGTGTCGAATACAGATGAGACAAACCAATAGGATTATATCAAGTAATGGATTTAAATAATGTGGTGTGGTGTTGGATGAGTATTATCCTTTATTTTATCAAAAAGATACTTTTTTACACTAATTGTGGAATTCTCTTCCAATTGTGAGATTGTCATTATTGAAAATCAATGATTTGGGATATGTACTTTTTGAAAAATAACAAATAAACTACATTAAATTACATGAAAACAATCTTGGGTAAAAAATGGTCATTATTTAGCAATGTGAAATTATTATTAAAAAATATACTCATATTTGTATAACATATATTATACTTAAGTATACATAAGCTGAAATGGCACAGCGGTTCTCCTGCGGTGACAGCATCTCACCAGGCGGCAGACCCAAAAGGGGAAAGGAACCATAAGCGATTAAGATATGCATAGTGAAGTGAGGGAAGCACCAAAGGCAGTAAAGAAGAAATACGGCAAGATCCAGACATGCTCAAAACCGTTGAGACATTCAGCAGAGACACATGGATCAGAGATTGCCACGGTTGACTAAATGATTGAGAAGTTATGCGAACATGATGATATCATAGAATGTGCCAACAATAATTGCCGACTACCGCTTGCAACAAGAATATGGTGCACTCGCCTGCTGTTACGTGTAACTACATAACTACTAGCGTCTGTATACCTTAGTCTGTATACAATAGTCTGTATACAATGGACCGACGCGTTGAATGCCTGTCATGGCTACTACATCATAGTTGCAAGATAAGAGACCAAATCGGGTCAAACATGTGGTATCCCATGTACTGCCAGTGAAAAGAGCTTGTTACACTCTTCGGCTTTGCCAATATTCCACTCTCGCAATACATTATGTCCTCTCTCTGCTTACTACCAACGGGTATGCACAGATTGCTTCAATAACCTTCTGTCCTTCCTTCCCTTGGCCCATCTCCTCTTGCCGATCCGCCCATCTGGGCCCATCCTGCCAATCTGGCTAGCCCATATCGCCCACCTGGCCCTACCTACCCTTCCAATCCACCTCACCCATCCACCTCACCCATCCTCCTCACCCATCCTCCTCACCCATCCTCCTCACTCATCTGGCCCTCCCTTTCAAGCAACTCCGAGGAAGAGTCCAACCTCTCTTGACGTCAGCCAACCTACGTCAGACAGGGTGCTTGGGCCTTGCCTAGAGGTGCATCCGGAGGGCCACTGTTGGGTCGTTTGTTGGACTAGGAGCGGGTAACCATCGATGGATCGAAGTAGCTTCTCTATGTACAGCAGGCACACGCACATAGAGAAGCTACCCGATGAGATGCCCAACGCGAGGAACGGTGGGTGAGAATGGGTGAGTTTGTTAGGGTGCAGGTGAAATATTTGGCGTAGGATCATTCAACAGAGTGAGAGGCAGAGCCAAAGCCAAAGCCAAAGCCAAGGCCAAAGCACCTTTGTGCGGGAGCTGTGGGCTCAGCGCTCAGCTGGGTATGCGTGTAATGTTTTGTGCAGTATGTAGGTTGGTTAACACATAGTGGAATAGGTGGTAGTGTGTGCGATTGATATTTTGAATATAATGATTTTTCTTGGAGACACAACAGATACAGAAAGAGAGATAAAAGTGGACACCTTATACATTTTTTCTCTTCTCTAGTTTGGGAATCGTTTCCAAGGCTACTGATAGTTTAATTGGTTGCTTATATTTATTACTGCTACTGCTGTTGTGAGCATTTGTTCCATCCTGTATATGAAGCTATCGTCTATATAGGTGCAACGAGTTGCTGTTACAACCCACCACCACCACCCATTGGCAGAGCTGTATTATATTCTCTTTTGTTTGTTTGATATAATTCTCCACCAGAGTATCACTCACGATATAACGACACAACGACTTGGCTCCATTTGAATAGGTAAGTAAGGAATTCTTTTAACCATGTTACATAGTTGCAAGCTGGAATTGTTGGAGACAGAGACAGAGAGAGGCCCCAGAGCAAGAGCAAGAGGTTACAGAGTGAAGAGAGAGACAGACATAGTGTCACAGGATATGAGAACACCACTCACCAGCATTTACAACAATCCAAGACATCCCCATCCCCAAATACCACCAATTCGTCATCATTTCAACCGTTAGCTATTACCCTCAATATGCTCCACCTACCCTGTACAGTGAGTGAATGAATATGCAGTTAGTATGCCCATACATACATAAAATCACCTCTGCCCTGTCCCTCTCACGCTCTCTGCCCTTGCACTCCCTCTACTTGCCTCACTAAATTCCATGCGGCATCTCCATCGGGTCTCAAGAACCACCACCACCACCAGCGGCACATACACATACATACAGACACACCCTCAGCACCACTCTTTTTATCCCGCAATCTCCCATCCGCCACGCGCTCATACAACTTTTACCGATCCCCTGGATTCTTGTTTACACTTTTATTCTATTCAACTGCTTTTATTTTTCCACCATTTTCCTCTTGTATATCCTTTGTTTATCCGTTACTCTTTTACCCCAGTCACACTGGGAACTACCAATTGGCCCACCACTTTTTTGACAGTGTCTCGACCGGCCGTTTCCCCCCAGTGGTTTTCCGACCCTGCCAAACCCCAACCCGCTCCTCCCCCAGCCGCCCATCACCCACCGTTGAGTGCCGTCCCGCTCCCCCTAGCGGCGCTGCTCGGCTTTATCTCCCCTTGGCACTGAACGCCTACGCTACGCCCTTTCTGCAAGTAGCAATCCGGTTTGCCTGCTTATTGTTAGGGAGGTGAGAGAGATCAGAATAAACAGAGTGGGCCATTGACGAGCTGGAAGAGGCCATTGGACATTTGGAAATATTTATTCTGTACATATAAAGGCAGGAGATTGACCTGGTTTACTTTATTTTCGCGTATCTTTATTGAGTGGCATACCACACCCACGCTTATTCCTCTCTCTCTCTCTGTTACTCCACACTTTTTTTCTTGCACCGCATCAGGGGAACTTTATTGACAACCAGGAGAGATGCCCTACAGGCATGGCACGCAACTATTAATATCGATAATATGATCCACGCCAGATTTACTAACCCTCCATATAGGAGATCGCCGAGTTTGTTTTCACTCAGGCACCCAAGGTATCACCAGCTGAACACCTTGAACCAAGTGAAACACTGTACCCTACATCTATCTACGTTAAGCCGAGCAGCATACACCACCACCACTACTGCAAGTGCTGCTACTGCTTCGTTGATAAGATTTACACCTACACGGTACACAAATAAGCCCGCAGCACGTTTATTACACAAACAGCCGTTGCGTTCATTATCACACACATCTAATAATAGCCAATTAGAATCATCATCATTACATAATTCTGCATCATCATCAAATATGACATCTTCCCTCCCCCAGCATAAGAATTTGCCCAAGCATTTCCTTGGGTACAACTCTGTGGATCAGGCCGAGCCTTCCCCTATCAAGGACTTTGTTGTGAAACATGGAGGTCACACAGTTATCAAGTCTGTGCTTATTGCCAACAACGGTATTGCCGCTGTGAAGGAGATCCGTTCCGTCAGGAAATGGTCTTATGAAACCTTTGGCAACGAGCGTGCCGTTAGCTTTGTGGTTATGGCCACCCCAGAGGATCTTGAGGCCAATGCTGAATATATCCGTATGGCTGACCAGTATGTGGAAGTCCCCGGTGGAACAAACAACAACAACTATGCCAACGTGGACCTCATCGTTGACCTCGCAGAGCGTACCAGCGTCGATGCTGTGTGGGCCGGTTGGGGCCATGCCTCAGAGAACCCATTGCTGCCAGAGATGTTGGCTGCTTCTCCAAGGCGTATTGTCTTCATTGGTCCACCTGGCTCTGCTATGCGTTCCCTTGGTGACAAGATCTCCTCAACCATTGTTGCCCAGCATGCCAAGGTGCCATGTATCCCATGGTCTGGTACTGGTGTTGACAAGGTTGTCGTTGACGAAGTGACCAACCTTGTCTCTGTTGACGAAGTGACATATGCCAAGGGTTGTTGTACCTCTCCTGAAGATGGTCTTGTAAAGGCGAAGCAGATTGGTTTCCCTGTCATGATCAAGGCCTCTGAAGGTGGAGGTGGTAAGGGTATTAGAAAGGTTGACCGCGAGGAAGACTTTGTGGCTCTTTACCACCAGGCTGCCAATGAGATCCCCGGTTCCCCCATCTTCATCATGCAGCTTGCCGGTGATGCCCGTCACTTGGAGGTACAGCTTCTTGCTGACCAGTACGGTACCAACATCTCCTTGTTTGGCAGAGACTGTTCTGTTCAGAGAAGACACCAGAAGATCATTGAAGAGGCCCCAGTGACAATTGCCCGTCCTGAGACTTTCAGAAAGATGGAGTTGGCCGCTGTTAGACTCGGTAAGCTTGTCGGTTATGTCTCTGCAGGTACTGTCGAGTACCTGTACTCCCATGCCGAGGACAAGTTTTACTTCTTGGAGCTTAACCCACGTTTGCAGGTCGAGCATCCAACCACCGAGATGGTTACTGGAGTCAACCTTCCAGCTGCCCAGCTCCAGATTGCCATGGGTCTCCCAATGCACCGGATCAAGGATATCAGACTCTTGTATGGTGTCGACCCACACACCTCCACCGACATTGACTTTGAGTTCAGCTCTGAGGAGGCCCTCAAAACACAGCGTAGGCCCTCCCCCAAGGGCCACACCACCGCCTGTCGTATCACCAGTGAAGACCCCGGTGAAGGCTTCAAGCCATCTGGTGGTTCTTTGCATGAGCTTAACTTTAGATCTTCTTCCAACGTGTGGGGTTATTTCTCTGTTGGTCACCAGTCCTCTATCCATTCCTTCTCCGACTCCCAGTTTGGTCATATCTTTGCCTTTGGTGAGAACAGACAGGCTTCCCGTAAGCATATGGTTGTCGCATTGAAGGAGCTTTCCATCAGAGGTGATTTCCGCACCACTGTTGAATACCTCATCAAGCTGTTGGAGACCCCTGACTTTGAGGAGAACACAATTACCACCGGGTGGTTGGATGAGCTCATCTCAAAAAGACTCACCGCTGAGAGACCCGACCCAACAGTTGCGGTTCTTTGCGGTGCCGTCACAAAGGCACACGTTGTCTCTGAGGGTAACCGTTTGGAGTACATTGCCTCTTTGGAGCGTGGTCAGGTTCCCGGTAAGGATCTTCTCAAGACCATCTTCCCAGTGGATTTCATCCACGAGGGAATCAAGTACAAGTTCACCGCTGCCAAGGCTGCTAACGACACCTATACCTTGTTCATCAACGGATCAAGATGCGATGTTGGTATGCGTGCTTTAAGTGACGGTGGTCTTTTGTGTGCCATTGGTGGACAGTCCCATGCTGTTTACTGGAATGAGGAGGTTGGCGCTACCCGTCTCTCTGTTGATGGTAAGACTTGTCTTTTGGAGGTTGAGAATGACCCAACACAGTTGCGTACTCCTTCTCCTGGTAAGCTCGTCAAGTACCTTGTTGACAACGGAGAGCATGTCAGTGCTGGCCAGCCATATGCTGAAGTTGAAGTCATGAAGATGCAAATGCCTCTTGTTGCACAGGAGAACGGTATTGTTCAGTTGCTTAAGCAGCCAGGTTCCACCGTCTCTGCTGGTGATATCCTTGCTATTCTTGCACTTGATGACCCATCCAAGGTTAAACATGCCCTTCCCTTTGAAGGCACTTTCCCAGACATGGGGCCACCAATCCTTAGAGGTACCAAGCCAGTTCACAGATTCCATTCTTTGGTTTCGGTTTTGGAGAACATCTTGGCCGGTTTTGATAACCAGGTTGTGATGAATGCCACCTTGAGAAGCTTGATGGAGCTGTTGAAGGATAAGCAATTGCCATACTCTGAATGGTCTCAACAAGCATCTGCTCTCCACTCCAGATTGCCACTCAAGCTTGATGCTTACCTTACTGAGCTTGTTGAACGCAGTCAGAAACGTGGAAGTGAATTCCCTGCAAAGCACATCGTCAAGCAGATTGACCGCAGTGCTAAGGAGAATGCTTCCGATGCCCTGTTTGGCCTCACCGTTGCTCCCTTGTTGGCTATTGCCAACCGTTATGCCAATGGTCTTGAGGCCCATGGCCATTCTTTGTTTGCTGGTTTGGTTGACAAATACGTTGATGTTGAAGGTCTTTTCGCCCAGCCTAACGCTAGAGAGGAGGATGTCATCCTTAAGTTGCGTGATGAGAACAAGGCTGAACTCAACAAGGTTGTTGAGGTTGCCCTTTCCCACTCTAGAATTGGTGCTAAGAACAACCTCATTTCTGCAATCTTGGATATTTACCAGCCAATCTGTCAGATTTCTCCCGACGCGGTTTCCGCTTTGCGTGCCCCATTGAAAAAGATTGTGGAGCTCGACACCCGTGCCACCGCAAAGGTTTCCCTCAAGGCACGTGAGATCCTCATCCAGTGCTCTATGCCTTCTATCAAGGAGCGTTCAGACCAGCTCGAACACATCCTTAAGTCCTCTGTTGTTGAGACCCGTTACGGTGAGCCATTCGGTGACAACCACAAGTTGCCCGACTTTGAGGTAATCAAGGATGTCATTGACAGCAAGTACATTGTGTTTGATGTGTTGACGCAGTTCTTAGTCCACGAGGATCAATGGGTTGCCTCTGCTGCTGCCGAGGTGTACATCCGTAGAGCCTACCGTGCCTACTCTGTGAGTGAGCTCAAGCACCATAAGTCAACCAACAGCCAGCACCCAATTGTGGAGTGGAAGTTCCAGCTCCCATTGTTGTCGACTGCTGCTTATAACAGTGTTCCAGAGGCTATCCGTAACGGCAGATCCGGGTCCTCTTCCAATTTGGCTATGAATCGTGCCGTGTCTGTTTCTGACCTCACCTTTATGATCAGCAGAGACGATACCCAGCCGGTTAGAACAGGTATCCTTGTTCCAGCCCAGCACTTGGATGACGTGGAGGAGATGCTGTTGAAGGGATTGGAGGTTGTTCCAAGGAGAGCGATCCCAATCACCACTCCAGTTGGTGAGAACAAGCCCGCCTCTGGCCCAGCACCAGACAGAACTGTTGGTGCTTCTAATGGTGCCGCCACCGCTACTGGTAGTGAGCTCACCAACGTCGCCAACGTGTTTGTTGCCAACGTTGATGGTTATGCCACTGAAGCTGACACTTTGGAGAAGATCAACGAGATCCTCAATGACAGCCGTGAGGAGTTGTTCCAGGCTGGCATTCGTCGTATTTCCTTCGTCGTTGGTGACAAGGTTGGCTCTTATCCTAAGTACTACACTTTCAGAGGCCCATCTTACACTGAGGAGCAGGCTATTCGTCACATCGAGCCTGCTCTGGCATTCCAGCTGGAGCTTGGAAGGTTGTCCAACTTCAGCATCAAGCCTGTTCAGACTGATAACCGTAATATTCACGTTTACGAGGCTGTTGGCAAGGACAGTCCAGTTGACCGCCGTTACTTTACCAGGGGTATTATCCGTACTGGACGTATTAGAGACGACATCACCACATCTGAGTACCTTATTTCTGAGGCCCACAGGCTGATGAGCGATATTCTGGACGCGTTGGAGGTTATTGACACTTCTAACACCGACTTGAACCATATCTTTATCAACTTCTCTGCTGTGTTCAACGTTACACCCGAAGATGTCGAGAGTGCCTTTGGTGGCTTCTTGGAGAGATTTGGACGTAGACTGTGGAGACTCAGAGTCACCGCTGCTGAGATCCGTATCATGTGTACCGACCCAGAAACAGGTATCCCATTCCCCCTCCGTGCAATGATCAACAACGTTTCAGGTTACGTTGTCAAGTCTGAGATGTACATGGAGGTGAAGACACGCACTGGTGAGTGGGTGTTCCGCTCCCTTGGAACTCCAGGCAGCATGCACCTGAGACCAATCTCAACTCCTTACCCTGCTAAGGAGTGGTTGCAGCCAAAGCGTTACAAGGCGCATCTTATGGGTACCACTTATGTGTACGATTTCCCAGAGCTCTTTAGACAGGCTGTACTGTCGCAATGGGCCAAGTTTGCCCCCAACGCCACTGTTCCAGAGGATGTTTGTACCTGTAACGAGCTTATCGTTGACGAGAGCGGTGAGTTTGTAGAGGTTACCCGTGAACCCGGTGCAAATGCTGTTGGTATGGTTGCCTTCAAGGTGACTGCCAAGACCCCAGAGTACCCACGCGGTAGACAGTTTGTTGTTGTTGCCAACGATATCACCTTCAAGATTGGTTCGTTTGGCCCTGCTGAGGATGCCTACTTCCACCGTGCCACCGAGCTCGCTAGGAGCCTTGGTATCCCACGTATTTATCTGTCTGCTAACAGTGGTGCCCGTATTGGTATGGCTGAGGAGCTTATCCCCAAGTACAGGGTTGCATGGAACGATCCAACCGACCCCAACAAGGGTTTCTCATACCTCTACCTGAGTGCTGAGGACCACGCTGCTCTCGTTGCAGGTGGTAAGGCCAACACTGTGATGACCGAACGTGTTGTTGAAGAAGGTGAAGAGCGGTATGTGATCAAGGCCATCATCGGTGCCGAGGACGGCCTTGGTGTTGAGTGTCTTAAGGGCTCTGGTCTCATTGCCGGTGCCACTTCCCGTGCCTACAAGGATATCTTTACGATTACCCTTGTGACATGCCGTTCCGTTGGTATTGGTGCCTACCTGGTTCGTCTCGGTCAAAGAGCCATCCAGATTGAGGGCCAGCCAATTATCCTCACCGGTGCCCCAGCCATCAACAAGCTGCTGGGAAGAGAGGTTTACTCCTCCAACCTCCAGCTTGGTGGTACTCAGATCATGTACCGTAACGGTGTCTCCCATTTGACTGCCAACGATGACCTTGCTGGTATTCAAAAGATCATGGAGTGGCTCTCGTATGTTCCAGCAAAGAGGAACATGCCTGTTCCAATCCTGGAGATGCCAACTGATACTTGGGACAGAGACGTTGAGTTTGTACCACGCAAGAACGAGCCTTACGATGTCAGATGGATGATTGGTGGAAGAGAAACCGAAGAAGGTTCCTTTGAACACGGTCTCTTTGACAAGGATTCCTTCCAGGAGACCCTTTCCGGTTGGGCCCGTGGTGTTGTTGTTGGTAGAGCCCGCCTTGGAGGTATTCCAATGGGTGTTATTGGTGTTGAGACCCGTACCGTTGAGAATGTCTACCCTGCAGACCCAGCCAACCCAGACAGTACCGAAGTTGTCATCCAGGAGGCCGGTCAGGTGTGGTACCCTAACAGTGCCTACAAGACTGCCCAGGCCCTCAACGACTTCAACCACGGTGAGGAACTCCCAGTGATGATCCTCGCCAACTGGAGAGGTTTCTCCGGTGGCCAGAGAGACATGTACAATGAGGTGCTCAAGTACGGTAGTTATATCGTGGATGCCCTCGTTGACTTCAAGCAGCCAATTTTCACATACATTCCCCCAACAGGTGAGCTGAGAGGTGGTTCGTGGGTCGTGGTGGACCCCACCATCAACTCTGACATGATGGAGATGTACGCTGATGTGGAGAGTAGAGCTGGTGTTTTGGAGCCAGATGGAATCGTTGGTATCAAGTACAGAAAGGACAAGCTGCTTGCAACGATGGGCAGACTTGACCCCAAGTGTGTTGAGCTCAAGGCACAGTTGGCTGACCCCGCCCTCACCCCTGAGGAGCACTCGGCCCTTGCCAAGAAGCTTGCCGCACGTGAGAGTGCGCTCCTGCCTGTTTACCAGCAGATTTCTGTCCAGTTTGCCGATCTCCATGACCGTTCCGGCCGTATGATGGCCAAGGGTGTCATCAGAAAGGAGCTCGAGTGGAGAGATGCCCGTCGTTTCTTCTTCTGGAGAGTCAGAAGACGTCTTAACGAGGAGTACCTCATCCGTCGTATTGGTGAGCAACTCACTTCGGCTTCAACAAGACTCGAGAAGAAGTCCCGTCTTGTTTCTTGGTACCCTCACTCTTTGGACGTTGAGGATGACCAGGCCGTTGCTCTTTGGATCGAGGAGAACCACAAGGCCCTTGACCACAATGTCAAGAAGCTCAAGTCTGAGTACGTCAGACAAACTTTGGCTCGTCTTGTTAAGACCGATGCCTCTGCTGCCTCAGAGAGCCTTGCAGAGATTCTCTCTCTTCTGCCAGCTGAGGAGAAGGCTAAGCTTCTCCAGCATTTGAAATAAATGGCTGGCGGGGCGAGGATGTTTGTTTAGAGAGTGACTGAGTGAGAGAGTGAAGACAGAGTGTGAAAGATATAGGTAATGGTGAGGATGATGATAATGTTGGTGGCATGCATATAAGGATTACATCTTTAAAACCAATTAATTGTAGATAGCAAGTTTAAACTAGAGTATCCATGTGTTTTTTCGTTCTTACTTTTTCTTTTCTTTTCTTTGTTTCTTCATTTCCCTGTCTCTTTTTAAATTTATCTTTTTATATTGCTGTTTTATTGCTTTGCTATATTTTTGTAACCCATCTTTTACATATTCTTCTTATACATATTTAGACAATTATTAAGAAATACAAGTAGGAAGTAACACAAATAGACGGTGATACTTGTAAACGGTGTACGGTAGTATTAGAATGGAATTCTTGAACCAGCCCTCCAAGGAACCAGTCCACCAAAGTTATCTCGTATGCTACACAAATAGCAATGTTACAACAATAAGGAACTGGGGGGTGGGGAATCCAAGCACACATATACACAAATAGAGAGAGATAATGTCATGTAGATCTTATTTAGCCGTGTGTCTACTTCTTTTTCTCTTTTCTTTTTGTAAGCGAAATCGTTTATTACCGTTTATTGTTATACGATATATATACACTTAAGCATTTAAGGTGACCGTTCTGACCAGCTTTGCTACTTTATGGAAACTCTCTGAGGCTCGTGTGTTCACTTGTGAGCACTACACCTCCTTCTTCTTCTGTTGATTTCCCTATTGATTTGGCTATAAACAGAGTCCAGTGAACTGACTCTCTTCCCTTACATCCATGATGAGGATGCCGTTGTCCTGGCTGTACCTGTTGCTCTTTATCACTTCTCATGTTACAGCATCTCGCTTCTTCGTACAACTAAGAGACTCGGTATCCATAGAGAAACTACTACAGGACGATGAAGAGTCTCCTTTCTCTGCCCATAGTGTAAAAGAGTGTATCTGGAAAAAGTTCTCCTTTGGGGGGTTCGAGGGATTCTCGGGAGAGTTTCCAAGGGATGTTCTTAGGAAACTTGCAGGAAACCCACTGGTGAGTAGACCACCCATCTGCTTGTTTCTTGTCTTCTTCAAACCCCATTCCATCTTAACACCTTCCCTCAATTTGAAGATTGCAGGAATCACACCAGATATCACCATTCGTGCTCTCGATGTAGAAGTTCAACATGATGCTCCCAGCCATCTCGTGAGACTTTCCAGCACTGAGCCAGTAAATCCCAATTCTGATCACTCCTATTACTACTCCAGAGATTTCACAGGAGAAGGTGTTACTGTCTATATAATAGACAGTGGTGTTGATGTAGATAACCCTGACTTTGAAGGAAGAGCTGAAGAAGGTCCCAACTTTACTGAAAATACTTCGTATGACTCTGTTGGACATGGCACCCACGTTGCAGGGATTGTGGGTTCCAAAACCTACGGTGTAGCGAAAGGGGTCCATATTACGTCTGTGAAAGTACTTGATGATAAGGGGAGTGGAACGCTTTCTTCCGTTATCGCAGGATTGGAGTATGCCGTCAACGATATGCTGGAGTCAGGAAAGAAAGCCGTAGCTAACTTGTCACTAGGAGCACTTCGAAACTCGGTTCTGGATGATGCCATCAAAGCAGCGGTGAAATCAGGTCTCTTGATAATCTCTGCTGCTGGAAACAACAACATGGATGCCTGTTTCACATCTCCCGGTGGTTCAAGTTACTCTGTAACAATTGGAGCCATCGATGACGGTAATGACAGGATTGCCTCGTTCTCAAACTGGGGAAGTTGTGTAGGTCTATTTGCTTCTGGGGTCAGCGTGCAGAGTCTTTCTGCCTATAATGAAGGACAGTCACTCAGGATGTCCGGTACTTCGATGGCCTCTCCAGTTGTTGCTGGACTTTCTGCAGTACTTCTTTCTATGGGTATCAAGACTGCTGATATAGCTGGGAAGTTGAACTATATGGCCCAAGAGGGTGCGATTCCTCTCGGAAGCTTCTTCCTAAGACCAAACACCCCAAACAAGATTGTCAATAATGGGGTCAGAGAGGGCAACCTTGGGGACTCTGGGAATTCTGAGCACAAAGACAATTCAACTAATGAAGATGAGTCAACCGAAAGTGAGCATAACACTGAAGAGAATTACCCCGAAGAGAATCACCCAGAAGATGAGAACTCACCTGATACTGAGCCTTCCTTACTGGATCCTGAACTCTCATTATCACATCTGCACCCAAATCTTTTATGAAACATACCGACAACTACGTTTTTATGCAATATGTCGACTACTAGATTCCTCATCTATCTCGGTCTATGTGAGTAAAACTTAAACAAAATACATTAACGAATAAATATCTAAATGCCCAAGAGATGATGCTCATCTCTATATTCCAATTTTTTCACTTCCCCGTATCTACAAGACCTCTAGAACTTGAAGAAGCCCTGCTCCTCAAGGTAGAGGACAACCTTCTGAATAGCAACAACGGTTCCCTCCTCGGCCAAGTCAATCTTGATCTCAGCATCCTCAGGGAACACGTAACTCTCAACATCAGCTCTGGGCTGGGAGTAGTAGCCCTTCCTGTCGGATTTCTTCACCTCCGCCAATGGAGTCGTGAGGGAGATAGTGATGAAAGAACCAGCCTTGGAGATCTCAGACTTGGCCTTGGCAATTTGCTGTGGAGCAGCAGCAACAGCCGGGTCAGCGATGATGACACCAGAACCAGATCTCACAAGCTCATGAGTCACAAATGGCACAGCCTCGGTTGACACATTCTCACCATCGAGTAGAGCAATATGACGAGCACCAGAGAACTGGTTGAATGTGGCCAACAAGGAGTGGGCAAGGGCATCAACACCAGAGTTTGGAAGACCGGTGATGTAAAGAGCGAAACCCTGCTTTGGTCTTGGTGGGTGGGACTCTCTAAGAATAGCAACAACCTCTGGGTAAGAGAACCACTCTGGGATGTGAGTGCCATCTCTGAGTCTCTTACGGAGCTCGGTACCGGAGATGTTAAGGGTCTTGGTTCCCTCCTTGACGGTGTCAATTGGAGCGTAACGGTCCTCATCTGGGAGGTAGGTCACCATACGGAACGGCACAACCTGGATACCAAGCTCCTCCTTGTGCTTCTCAACAAGATCCTGAGCATCGTATGGACCGTAGAAGTCAACACCCTTGGAGTTAGAACCAGGACCAGCGTGGTCACGACCAACGATGAAGTGCGAGGCACCGTAGTTCTTACGGATAATAGCATGCCACACAGCCTCTCTGTCACCAGCCATTCTCATGGCCAATGGGAGCAAAGATAGCTGTGCCATACCGTTAGGGTACTTCTTGATGATCTCCTGGTAAACCTTGACTCTGGTGTGGTGGTCAATGTCACCTGGCTTGGTAAGACCAACGACTGGGTGAACCAGCACGTTGGCAAGCTGCTCACGTGCAGCTCTCACGGTGAGTTCTCTGTGAGCTCTGTGCATTGGGTTACGGGTCTGGAAGGCAACGACTCTGTTCCAGTTTCTAGAACGGAACTCTGATCTCAGCTGAGCTGGGGAACGACGAAGAGCAGCGTAATCGTAGTGTGTTGGGAGCTGGATAGCCTGCAACGATCCACCGATGTACACATCACCAGCGGTGTTGACCAAATAACGGACGGCTGGGTGCTCTGGGTCACCTCTGAACACCTTGACGGCCTCGTTCTGCTTGTCTGGGGTGTAGATGTCCTCAATGGTGAGGATGGCCAAGGCATCGTCGTTTCTAGGGTCTCTAATGGCGACACGCTGTCCAACGCTGTGCTTGGCGGCATTCTCCTTGGAGACGTCAAGAGTGATAGGAATGGACCAGATCTCACCGCTGGCAAGTCTCATCTCCTCAACAACAGAGTCATAGTCCTTCTGGGTGAGGAAACCAGTGAGTGGAGAGAAACCACCGTTGAGGATCAACTCCAAATCACAAAGCTGACGGTCTGTAAGAACAATAGAAGCAAGAGATGGAACCTCGCTCACAAGTTCATCCTTAATTGGAGCATCTCTCTCGATAAGGTCCTGAAGGACACCTCCGTGTGGTGTAAGCATCTTGACTTTCTAAAAGATGTCTAAAATTTTATCAGGGAGTCTATTATATCTCGAGGCATCTTTTCTACCATCTTCAGTTGTTGTCGAGGCTAAATACATATTGGCATTGTTGTCAAGAGCCACAGTGGTGATGTTGAATCACCTCCGCGTTCTTCCTCACACTATATTATCGGCATGAAAAATTCCAGATATCGAGCTTTCACGTGATATGAGATATAGTAGGAGTTTGTAAGCCATAGTGAGCATTACGTTTTGGGAAGCTCATCGCTCCTGCTAGGCAGAGGGAAGCGTGCATGGGAGCTGTTACTTGCCCTACTTCATCTGGCAGACCGTTATGGACCCGAGACGAGGAAACGAGAAACGAGTCTTCCTTTTGTTTGAAGTACACGACCTTACCTCTCATACTTAGAATTGTCATACTTAGAATTGTCATACTTGATATTGATAGTATTATTTGATGGTGCATATCAGTCGCTGTGAGAGGAGCCATGGGACAGGCCCAGAGTGGTGACACAGGCCCAGAGTGGGCCTGTGTCACTCAACGATAGCCGGCCATTCTACCAACCTTATAGGTATGAGCTACTTAAGTGTTACAGTGTTAGGGAATTGTTGATCTATGCTCTGATTGTTATTCTCGCCGTACTGATGAGATGATGTAGAGAAACCAACTAATGGTCTCTATTGCCTATATATATGCGTTGTCATTATAGTCTATATGATTTTCGCTTCATACATGTTCTCTTCCCCCTCATAGAGATCTCTCGCTTCTATTATTCTCAACTCACAATGCTTCATGGTCTCGGCGGATCCAATTTTCCCTTCAACGTGCTCTCCTAACTTCTCTTTCGAAAGCTTCTGTGTCAGCTTCAGGACCCGCGTCATCACAGAGAGCACACTCCCTACCGCCGATACCAATACTTCCTCTTCTTGTACATCTCCTGCAGAAGAAACCTTTGATAGCCTATCTATCAATAATGCTGAGAAAAGATCCCCCACGCCTGTGAAATATGACTTTATCCTCGGTACTCTAAACACCCGCACTGCACCATTTCCTGCCGTCAATGCTGTGGATATCGCAACGTATATCACGTCGTCTTCCGTACTAGTAACTCCCAACTGCTCAGAAGTCAACGAAAGAGATGAAACAACCACATATTTCACTCCAAATTCCGTATGCATCTTCCCTATGGCACTCAGCAGTGAGTCTCTATCAACTATGCTATGCCCGACCAATAACTCTGCCTCAAACTGGTTGGGAGTCACCACATCCACTCCTCCCTCGAGCAAAATATTCTTATATACTGGAATGACTTCCTCAGCCACATATAATTGGCCCTCATCCCCCATCACTGGGTCAAGAAGCCACATACATTTGGAGTTGGCATTCTTCACTCGGCGTCCTATCTCTCCTGCTGCTTCAACAGTATTGGCACCGTGAATATATCCGGTCAGCAGGCCATCATACCGCATTTCTATATCATTTAAACCATCATAAATCGTTTTGAGTTCATCTCCTGAAGTGGTCGTGCCTTTTATCTTACCATATCCAGTATGGTTTGAATAGTTAACAGAGTTCAGAACATCAACTTCCCATCCCAGGTACTGGAGAGGGAACACAGCTGCTTTGTTTCCCACATATCCATGAACGACGTGTGACTGGATAGAGAGTACATGTCTCATTGTAGTAGTATTTTATATCTGGTGTACAGGAGTCTGTTACACTCTCTATATTATTCATTCCTGATAAGGCTTAAATTTATTGTGAGTGACTGAGAGATAAGCGACACACTTCCACGTGATAATGTTCCCGGCACGACTATTTTGATGCTAGAACCACACCCAACGGTAAGAGTTTGATAAATGGACAAATGGGCAGCCATACCACGAAAGAATCTACAAAATATTATTATTCAATCGATGTTAACATTAAATGACATCCATTTGACTACCTCATTTCTATAAACTTCATCCTGTCGACTATTACTGAGCGTATATACATATATCGGCAAAACTTTTCTCTCTCTCTCTCTCTCTCCATTCGATCTGCGGTATATTATCGTTGTTGCTAAAACAAAACCTACCTTAAAACAGATCAAGGTGCACATCGACAGATGGCGCCCCGCTGAGTGACTCCTTGGCGATCAACTCTCCGAACTTCTCAAGGAAAAGCTCAGCTCTGGCCCTAGAATCCACGACGCTGTCGTTAAGCACCACCTCAACACCAACCTCAACTGGCTCAGCAATGTCCTGAGCAGGGTAAGTAACAGTCTTGAAGGTGAATCTCTCAGCGTTCTTCTTAGGGCTGATGAGGAACTCGAAGTCAGGATCTATGAGGTCAGATGGAGCATATAATTGGGTAGTATATGCAAAGGTCTCAGCCTGGAGAGCCAATTGCTGCACGGAGGCATTGTTGGCAGCTACAAACACCTTTGTGATCTTGGTTGGTTCCTTCTTAGCTGGCTTCTCAGCCTTCACAGTTGCTGGGGCAGTCTCTCTCAAAGTGATGTTGGAGAGATCAATATGGGACTTGGAGTTGATGAACTCTGCAATCTTCGTTACAGAATCCTTGGAAATCTGTCCAAGGTATGCAAGGACATCTCCCTTGATAAGACGGCCCTTTGGTCCAGATGGCTCAATCTTTCCAAAGGCTTCCTCTAGAGAGATACCGCTCTCATGGAGAAGCAGCTCAACAGATGGCAAGAGCTTCTGCTGGGGGTCTGCCTTGGCTGATCCCTCAGCTGCAGCCTTTCTAGCAGGTGCCTTCTCTTCCTTTGGAGCCTCGGTCTTAACAGCTGGTGTCTTTGCTGCAGGGGCTGCTGCTGCAGGAGCAGGTGAAGCTGCCTGTGAGATGTCAGGGAAAGTGAGAGTCGATATATCATCCTCTGGCTCGGCAAGGAAGGCAATTGGTACACCAACCTTGATCTCGGAGGCGCCATCCTGGGACAGGATCTTGGCGAGGATTCCATCGTCCTGGGCCTCGACATCAATCTGTGCCTTATCGGTTTCTATTTCAAGAAGGACATCGCCACTCTTGAAAGCAGCACCCTCCTTCACCTTCCATGCAACAATACCACCCTGCTCCATCGTTGGAGACATGGCAGGCATAGCAAACACGGATGCATTATACAAAACCGCACTTGTGTGGACGCCTAACTCGAGTGATACGTTAGCATGAGAACAATTGACAGATATATGTCGCCGCTTCAGGTAGACGTGGAGCGGTCATGGCAATCCACCATCAGCTGCCGACAATCGAATAAAAGATACCGCCTTCTTCTACTTACCTCTCAGGCTGCTCCTGGTGGCTGAAACACGATTAACCAAACGTAGTGATCTGCCGAGCATTTCTTATTGTTTGTGTTTATGGATATGGCCTTGTCAATTAATAATAACTAGGTGGCCTTATACTCCGGTCTCCTCTCTAATATACCAAAAAGCCTCCGATGCCTGTTGGGCAGCGTCGGAGAAGTGTCGCCAGGTGTAATCCGCACGACCTTTCTAGCCTATCTCACCCGGGGTAAGTAAGGACTAAACCGGAATGATGCAGAGCAGCCACACGAGGAGTAAATCGAACGTAACCTACACAGATTGGATGTTTTTCAAGGGAAAAAAAGAACATCGTGATAATTGAAGTTAATTGATATCTAGAGCAAGTCACGCAAATAGCCCATCCCCAAACATTGTGATTGTCTTGACAGCAAATATCTGAGGTGGAATACCTTCTAAAGTAGAAAAAAAATTACCCAAAGATAAAAAAGAATATCAGTGCGCTGACATACAAGTTTATAGTCAACTTGACGAGTTGCCTGCCTTCTCGCACGAAGAGAACCTGCGCAAGATGCAATATTGTATATAATAACCTCATAAAAAGTCAAATAAAATGCAAAACAATTCGGAAATAATCATAGAAAATACCAATAAATCAAAACAATCCCAGATAATTCCTTAAAATGTATTTCCGGAAAATGATGCAAAATGAGCAAACAAATCATAGTATATCGTAAAACAAACGATCATAATAAGTAATAATAGATTATGAGCCAGAGAATCAAATGAAAGATATCCCGAAACTCATCGAGATACTTTGACTTGACTAGAAGAAGGCAAGTTTCGTATCTTAATGATCAATCTTTAAAATAGATTTCGACTAATAATGGATGATTATAGTGCAACTCCAAGACACATGCACCAAGTGAATAATTATTTCTTCTTTACTGCGTTTCAATTTTGAAACTTCAATATTCGCACCAAAATGGCCATCGCATTCTCGTCTGTGAACCTGTAATAATACACTATTCGATAAAATGACTGCACTCACTGCAAGTTGCTTATAAGCTTTTGGAACAAACTTATTGCAGGGATCAGTCTCAGCCTGAGAAGCCGTATGTGCTTCGGCGGCACAGCATGAATTACCTTTCGGTTGAACTGCTGTATTCATAGTTTCCAAGCTAATTGATTAGCTGAACTCTTTCAAAATGTGTTATTCTTCCTGGTGCGCAGTACATTACGCCCACCTTACATCTCACTTGGAACAATTATATCACATGATATATTTCTGGTTAGATACAAAATATTATTGTAATTATCTAATTCTTTAAGCTTTGATCTATTGGCCAATCTCATTCAGTCAATTAGGTCGCTCTTATTGTTCCATTAAACTGGAGGGGTTTTGAAGAATTTAGAGGATATTCAAAATCCTGAAATGATTCGATTCCTCCAATCTAGGGTAGCCTGGGAGATGAATGTGTTTTGCTGCTTGCTTGTGCCATAACACAAAAATGGGACCCTTTCTGAATAGTTTCTAACATAATTAAAGCAGTGCTCATTCCACTCTTGCCTTTTTAATTGTTTCACTGTGTTTCTCCTTGGTTATATCATGGATGACTATAATCAGCATCGAGTCGGAAAGAAAATAACCAGTGATTTTCTTTCTCGTTTTTTTGACGATTATCATCTAAAACTACTAAATGCAGAAGAAACCAAGGGAAGCAATTATTTACGGCTTATTCAGAACGAAAAGGAAGAGCCAAAACGAAAGAAAACAGAACAGATAGATAGGCTAATTGATGAGCTTCAAACCGCATTAATTCTTGCCGATGGTAAATCAACACATAATTTTACTATAACCACTACACAATCGCAAGTAGATGATTTCCGAAACCCGCCGTAAACAACACGATGCTGTGGAGGCAATTGAAATACTTGTTCATGGATGCACTGGAAGGCAAAGGCGAGGCGAATTGTTTCCTGCAAGATAGGCTATATTTGTATTGAAGAGCTTTGTTTTACCAACCTTACGAATAGGTGATACAATTTCAGATCTCTATACATAATTAATACATGGTTTTAGGCTTTAAGAAGAGAATAATTGAATTGCTTTAACAGTATGCTTTGTGAGATATTATTAACCAATTTATTCAATATAAAGTCCAAGTAGAGTTTGAACTTCGTTGTATGGATCTCTGCCAAAATATGAGACCATAGGTTTTCTCTTACTCTATCATCAGACAATTACTATCTGATGATGCTCAAAACTTGCAACTACGTCAGTTGAACTAGGGTTCCAAATTCAGAAATGATTCAGCCGAAGGGGTGCCTGTGAGCTAACTTATGTAGGCTGTTGGTTCTGTATGATACGGGGTTGCCTAGGAGCTTTAACAGTAACTTGAAATACTTTTAAGTTACTGTTATCGTGCAATACTGCTTTAATAGACAACCATCAAGCAATTGACAAGTCGCGGTTTGTCAAGACGTCGAAGCGATACTGAGGTGTACAGAGATTTGGCTTTGTCAAGGATATTATATTTAAGCAACTTGGAACCGCACTTGCAACTCCGATGGCCTCAATTAAGAAGACCACATGAACACTTACAGCACTTGTTAGAGTCTGAGATCACCCTCCATCTTGCTTCCAGTTTGATACCTGTGCTAGACGACAGGAGAAAACAGGCGATGGAAAGTGATATTCACTTTGCTTCTTCTCGCTGGTTTGCCACGTTACCCATGGTCTTCATGCAAATCCTAATATGTAGCTGGAAACTCACCTGGAAACGACTTATACGAACTATGACTGATTTACAAATAGGAACCGATCCTGAAGATAATGCTTGATGAAGCATCTTCATGGAGCATCTCATCGGTTCATTATGTCGTCCGCGAGTGACCGTTAACAAACTCTTAGCAAATGCAGCCCAGGGATAGCTCTGGCTACAACAGCTTGTATTATCCACCTTTGACGATAGGATTTCGTAACGACAGGATTTCAAAGAATGACATGTACTGTATTACATGATATAGGATATGGGACATGCATCTTATTGTGGCTGATGCTCTTCTGTCCTAGGGACATCTCTTCGTCTTTTTCATAACGTTTTTAAGATATCGCAGGCAATCGTTTGATACCTATTTTCGGAGAAACTTGCATTCTTCCTAGTGCTGTGTTTTCTTTAAACAACCCAGCTATATATAAGCTGGAAGGAGGTACAGACTGACGAAGACCAATATTGCTTTTCCTCTCTTCAACCTTCTGTGTAGATGATAATTCGAATATATTCCTTTACTCATGAATAATTGGTCAAACCCTTAATCTTGAACATCACCATAGTTCTTTGAACACCACTATGTGGTTAGGCGTCGACATGACATGCTAGACTTGTCACAAAACTAATCCTGTAGCTGGAATTGCTGAAAAATCAGGGAATGAGATACGCGAATATCTACGAGGTACAATGACATCACTAATTGGAGAGGATGGACAAAGTATATATGAAGATCTAATTGGGATTAAAAGACGGGAAGTTGGATCTGAGTACACTGTTAAGTTTCATTCCTGTTTACTACTGTGGATGATCTGTTTCCACGTATGCGTCCTCCTGTGGCTCAGAAATCTGCGATGTTCCTTCAGAGCTGTTATGGGTTGATCATATAAATATGATGGAAACAGTTTCTTTATTTTTCTTTATACCTTGAAGACCGAATGCTATTTTAATGGATAAAGCATTAAAGTAAATGTCACTAGAACACATTTATGTTGTCATTCAGCAACAATCAAATGATCACATACCAAGTAAAACAGACTTCTCTGAGGTTCACTGACCTTCAACAGGGGGGGGGGCATTCTCTTTTTCTGGATAGAGTAACTAGGAGATTATTGAGCATATCATTCAGTTACAGAATAGAGGGTATACTTCAGTTCGAGCCACACTGCCTCTGGCGTATTTGTACAGCTGCCTCCTAAAGTTTTCTGGAACGTGTCCCTAGGTAGACAGAAAACACTGAAATTGAAAAAGCTCTATGTTAGTGATTCTGACTTGTGTAGCCTCATACTTGCTGTGTAATATCATAATCTAAACAGTGATTCACCCACTGTTATCTTTGCAAATAGTGGAATGTATATCTCATACAATATGACCCACAAGTTACCAATTAGATGAGCGGTGAACACTAAGATCTACCTGCTGAGACTCTAATTGCACTCGTGGTTGTGCATAGAGTAAGTACGATGGTATCTGAATAATCAAGACACTTTTTCTGTATAAGCTCCTGGTTTAGGCTGAACCTCTGAAAATCAGATTAGCCAGACTCTCAAACATAACGTCGAGATCATGCAACCAATTTTGATGACAGTTATAATATATCGATGAAAGGTGCCGCTGATGATCGAAAAATGGCATCGTTCTGGTAGAGACAAATGCTAGTATATAAAAGAAGGGCCATAAGGGGGGGGGGGCTATTGCTTTTCGGAAGCATGCTTTTGAGTGAGTTTCCGCGATGTTTAATATTACGCTGGGTCTGTTTCAAGTGCTTTAGTGATATAGGGTAGCGCTTGATCTGAGGTGGCCTGCAAACGTCAAACCAACCGTCTTACCTTAAGTTTATGAGATCAACTCAATGATATCAAGATACAAGATTGCATGACTGGCAATCAGGGGTAGTGCATTGAATTTGCATCCAGTCCCCTCGGCAAAAACAGTTACATCTTAGTATTTATAGAATATGTGGAGATGTGTAGTTCAGAAATTCGAACGTTTTTCTCGGGTTTGTGGGGAGGATTTGGCATGTTCTTGATGGATTGAAGGGCAAGTATGTACACCAATGAATATATGACACCTAGCACTATAACGTTATCAACGCAAAGAAATAAATCTACGGGCTTATACAGTGATTGTTTCTGTTTCGCTGAATATTCCATTCTTCGTATTCACTGCTTTCAACTTTTTAGCTACTAGTACAACCTCTCCATGATATTAAGAGTTTTACTGACCACTTGTTGCTTCGAATTGTGTTTTCATATGAAGCCTATGAAGCACTGTTAGCTCGGTCTATAAATGAGGATGGGAGGGCCTGAATGTAACTTTTTCTGCATTCTTCGTATGTTTTTGTCGTGTGTATCTCTATGGCACCCTTCTGTTCTAGAATCTTCATATCCCTCCCAGGTATGAGATTGGCGGAGAAGTACAGTATTCTCTAGCTATGAACATAGCCGTTCTGGCATACATATTGAAAATTGCTAGTAGAGTGGTTACTCGTGATTTCCGAGAGAGATACGAGATATTCTACCATCGCCAAATCATTGCCAAATCATGGCAACTGGATTCCAGAAGGTTTTTTGTCATGCGATGGTAACCTGGCCGAGTTGGTCTAAGGCGCCAGGTTAAGGTCCTGGTCTCTCCGGAGGCGTGAGTTCGAATCTCACGGTTATCACCAATTTTCATCTTCTTTTTTGTTTCCTCCTCTATGAAATTTTCAGTTATACACATATCAGTGATATGCATCCTTTCTATGCTATGCATCTAATATAACTAGGTCGCAAACTGTTTAAAGTAAAATGATAAACCTGCACAAAGAACAGTTGTTGGATTGAAAACTCCAAGTTCGACCTCGCGGTAACCAGTACTTTACAGGATATACCATTCCAGGCCGGAATTTTATATTTGTATCATATTCATTCTACCTATCTTCTTTGGATAGTACATGGACATCATGTCTCTTTCCTGCTAGACTTTTAACATATTATGGCTGAAGGATATCTCATGTTAATCGGTGATATTCTCCTTTCACGAGGAAGCAAAAAAAAGAAAATTGGTGATAACCGTGAGATTCGAACTCACGCCTCCGGAGAGACCAGGACCTTAACCTGGCGCCTTAGACCAACTCGGCCAGGTTACCATATCTTCAAATACGGTTTGTCCCGGGTTCAAGATATGTTGCTGAAGCCGCCTGTAATGAATTAGGAGTTGGAAAATATAGGGCCAATAATGAGAAATAAGAAAATGCTCTGAGAAATGATGAAACTCAAATAGGCCCGGGATAAGCAAGCTGATCATGAGATTGATATAAGGAGGCACCTTTGGCTGAGCCATCGCTTTTCCATAATACAGTGTGTGTAGGTAATCCTACACTAATCATTTCTCTCCTCTATATATACATACATATATATATATCAAATTCAGAGCTCCAGATAAGGTATTCAGACTGTCATGTCTCCAAACTGCTTGCTACAGAACAAAGTTGCTTCCCTCCGTTGTATGATTGCTGAATGGTGGTGCGGCACTCTGTATATCAGGGAGAGGCGTAACATGAAAGCTGGAGTCAAGGATAAAGGGTAAGATCAACATACTAGAAGTCAACCGGAAGGGAATGCAGCTCTCGTTCATTGCAGATGAATGTGCTTTCCTGAGTATTTGGATACATTGAGATGATTTCTATCAGATATCTTTATGGATTCAAGAATATATCCTAAGTCAGGCAAATGTAACTAACTAACCATTTACTTTGCAACAATGATGCACATTTTGGGACTAGTGAATGACATTGATTTCTTTTCTTACCTCTGAAATCAACTATGAGAAGAATCAGTGGTTCAAACGAGTAGTCGTTCACGGTAAACATAACGATCGTCATAATAAGCAGTAATTGGCTTTTATTTGTTATAACCGAATAATACAAGGTATATCCGATCTGGAAACATCGTGATGTTACTTAAGTGAAGTATCATCGTTCATCACTTTGAGCTCACACTATGATAGCTTCTTTCCTGTTGTCTATTTCAGCACATGTCTAGCGTTCAATATTTTGCGGTTCTTGGGGCATTAATTCCTTGGAAAAGCCGGTGTTTGAAAAGTCAGCATGGTGTTTATAGTAGTATTGCTCTTCTTATCTATATTTATACTTTAACAGGATTATTGTGGAATTTGTGGAGTTTTTATGTTACTTTTCTATTCTTTCTGGCCAGATATATAGTAGGCTAATGCGGCGTTACAACTTTTGATATAAATATTTACTACTGTCAGAACGTTTCACAAGACTCAGAGTATATGGTTATATTTGGTTGTCGGATCATTTCAATCATCCTCCGAAGCTACAATTTCTATTTATTTTGCATTTAAATGATTTATTTCCATTTTCTCATTTATTTATATGCCTGAATTAACTCATTATGCAGCTGCATCAAGAGTTAGGTATAAGTAGAGAAACCCGAAATCAAAGGTAGAAAAAAAGTGCGCGTGGCGGAGTCGAACAGGGTAGTGCCGGTTCGATTTTGATACGTGCACGATTATATACAGATATAGTTGAAGGTGATGATCGATTTCGGATGTGAACAATCTCCTAGTGCTCAAAGAGTACGCTGAGGAGAAACCGTTGCCTTCCTACTGATTCAACAAATCTATAACATCGTTTTGCTCAATTGATAAGCGTTGTTCTGTTGGATTTTGTATTGGAACAGTTTATTGTCAGTTTTTGAGTTGCACCAATCAGGTATATAAAATCAGCCCCTGAATTATCTGGCAGCTTTACCAGTGACGCAGACAACTATAGTAAGCTATTTTACATCTCAGCATTTCACAAATGTCATACAACAGAGCCCCTCAGTCCGTGGATGATTTTATCATTGATGACAATGAGCCTGTTAATTTTGATGGGGATGACGATGTTTTCATAGAACCGGACGTGGTCACACCGGTCAGTGCCAGGCCCGCTCAGCCAGCACAACAACCAGCAGCGCAACCAGCCAGTGGGGACAGCGGACCATCCGGGAACAACTTTCTGAACTTTGCCAATTTCGCCAATCCCTTCAACCCAGATATTTCAAACATAGCAAACAACACACTGAGAGGTGCGAACATCGAAACAAGTGAAAGGCAATTCTCAGGAGGCAACACTCTGGATGAATCTGTATTGACCACGCTGTCCAGGGATTTTTCAAAAATTGGGGACAAGCTGTTACAGATTCTCTGGCCGTTGACTCTTAGACAGAGATTGGTAGTTGTACAGAAATTTAGTTCAAGAATTGGAGTGCCGATTGGATCCGATATAGACGACACAGAGGATGTGGTTGGTCAAGGTGGTGGTGAGTTGGAAGAATACTCTAAGGAATCCATAAAAAAGATATTGGACTGGGATCTCTGGGGTCCATTGGTGTTTGTGCTGGGTTTCAGTTTGATCATTACATACTCTCAGACTCGTTCCCTAGTGGAGGGCTCAACAACAAAAACATCAGAGATATTCAGCAGGTCTTTCTCGTTGATATGGGCATCACTGGCTTTGTTATCATTGAACCTTCAATTGTTATCTCCAGCTCTTCCTGCGAGCTCTGCTTCTTCCAAGACGGGAACGATAAGTCTTTCTTTTTTTCAAGGCATTAGCATCTTAGGGTACTGCCTGTTTCCAATTATCGTCGCCAGTCTGGTGTCTATATGGATCAAATGGAAGGTTGTGAGACTCGTGTTGGAGGCTATTACTACACTGTGGTCTACATACGCAGTGTACTTGTTCATTCGCATTGTTAATAACAGCGGAGCCAACAGAGGAAAAGGTGATGATCGTATTGCTCTTATTGTTTACCCTGTGCTTCTGGTCTACGGTGTGTTTTCATGGCTCTGTGTAATCAGCTGAAGGTATATGATGAAAGATCATTCATTGGATTTATTTTTTCTATGTACATCATTTCAAGGCATAATAAAGTATAAACAGACTTAGGATCTTATCTGGACTGTAACACTCTTAGAGTGTCTGTAAAATTATTTGGTGCTCTCTCTGGGGGAGATGAGGAGATATGTGGTGCAGAGACTCTTGAGGCAATCGCCAGCGATCTTTCATAGAGAGGATTCAACTGTACCGCTGACAAACTAGGCAGTTTGGATGACTCTAATAATCTTCCAGGTATTTGACCCTTCGAGCCCCGAATAATTGCGGCAACAGCAGTTAGCACTGGCTCCAGAGAGGGCAGAGAACCCACCTCAATTGGCTCTGCCGAAAGGTGAGCTTGATTTGCACGTACATGATATTTTGCAGGCCTCTGTTCCACATCCTTACAGATTTCCAGTAGTGATTTGAGGTCAAGTTCAGAGGGGACAGTGATAAGCTCTCCGAACCCAGAAGAGGCGATAATTTCTAGACACTTTTTCGCAAGTGAATGCTTTGACATTCCTGCTGGGTATCTTTCAAATATGGCAAGCTTGAATGTTTCTGGAGGATCTGGGAATGTCCTGTACCTGTTTTCCAGTTCTGTATCTATGTTGATGTCTGTCAGTCCCAATTTATATAACACACCTCTTGTCCCACACCAATGCGTAAATGCTCTAATGACGTTATAAACATCCTCTGATTTGAGGGCTGTTGGTCCACAAAGCTCCTTCACAACTTCCTTCAAGAGCCTTCCTTCCAGCCGGGGTTTACCCACATGGTGGTCTGTGTGAAAGAAGTTGATCTTTGCAGCCATTAGAATTTGCGTACCCATAGTGATATGCCTCTGCTCAACTGTTCCAAAGAAATTCATTGCGGTCTGTGTTATGGGAATTGGATCATATGCAGCATCCTCCAAAGATGTCACCTTGGAGTTGTCCTCATACCATCTGTTGAGCTCTATCTCACGAGAGGTACCAACAACGGCAAGACACAAATCCGGATAATCGGTGAGCACATTTCCAATCTTGGAGAGAATATAGTATGAGGATATTATAGAAGAATTTGACTTGTATGTATAGTTATAATCCACCACTAATGACTTCTGCTCCTCCTGAACCCTCACAAATGATCTGTTACCAACAAGCCTGTACTTCCTACCATTCTTCTTATAGTCTTTGTGGGTGTTCTTCTGGGAAAGAATCCCATCCGCCACAGAGATGAGGTTTGCTGATATTTCCTCCAGCACCATGGTCGTTTTGTTGAACTATATCTATGAACTTTTGTTACCTGGGAGAACTTTGGGCTGCGGTGGTTCCATATTTATCTCCACCTTTAATAAAAATAGAGCCTCTGTTACAACCCTTGCAAACCCCACGCTCATCCACCAGATCAGTATGGTGTGCAGGAGGGATCGCGTGAAAATGTAAACACTGAAAAACAGGCGTACAGGCAGGGATGCCTGGCGGTGCAGGGCTGCGGCAGTCTGTAGGAAGGGCTGGCTCTCACCTCAGTGCACCTCAGTGGATCTCGGTACTAGATGGAGAGGTATCAAAAGGAGTGGAATAATTTCACGGAATAATTGAGATATGATTTTAGGTGACGAGAATGAGGATTTCTGGTATGAGTGATATTCGATAACTGAATGCTAATAGAGCCAGGTGAGAGATGTGCCCGGTTATAGGGAGGGAACTGTTGTACTCTACGGAGCTACATAGTAAGTAAATATTCAAACTAATAAAACATATAATCAAACAAGTTAAAACATACCAGAAAGAAGGGAAATAATTCAACCAATACATGAAAAAATTCAATGCCATGTAGATAACACCAACAATGAGGGCAAACTCTCTTACTCCTTGTCGGAGATCTCGAGGTAGTCTGGGTCACCTCTGTGCTGATCCCACTCGTTATCAGAAACACTCTGATAAGTGACCACCTCCTCATACTCAGATTCAGGTTCTGGGAGAGCCTCTTCCTCTGGTGCAGCGACAACTGGGGCAGCTGGCTCCTCAGGTGCTTCCTTGGCTGCCTCAATAGGAGCCTCAACCTCAGCCTCAGCCTCTGGTGCTGGTGCTGGTGCTGGTGGGTCAACAACTTCAGTGAACACAGGGGCAGCAGTTCCCTCCGGCTTCTCATCAACAGATCCATTGCTTGTACCGGAAACAACGGAGATGGCAGAAGAAGGTGCCACTGGTGGTTCAACCGGAGCAGCAACAACCTTTGGAGTTGGAGTAGCTCTAGTGATGGAGTTAGATCTGGACTTTGGTCTGGCCGAGCTGGCAGTCAGCGAGTTGGATCTTGACATCTTGCCACCAGTGAGACTGTTGGTTCTATTCTTGAGCTGTTCAGAGAGAGGAGTGTTCATGCGCTTAACCTCGTCCGGAGTCAAGTACTTCATAGCTTCCTCAACCATGGACGATCTTCTTCTCACATGGGTTGGAGTTGGACCGGTCTCTCTTGCCACTTCTGTTTCTGGCTCATCCTCCTCGGCAATTGGGTGGCTGGAAAGTATTTTCTCAGCACTTATTGGAGCTGGAGACAAAATCTCTGGCGCAGAGCTGGACACTGCTTCGGTTCCTGCAGAGGTAGCTGCACCGGTGGCAACAGCGGCGGCACCAACTACACCACCCACAACAGCGGCGGAGACGGCAGCTGCAGCCAACTCCTTCTGGAGTCTAGCCTTCTCAGCTTTAAGAGCGTTGAGTCTCTCGAGTTCCTCAATCTCCTCCTGCAGCTTTTTGCGTTCCTCCTCTTGTTGCTGTTTCTTTTCCTGCTCAAGACGTTCCTTCTCCACCTTTTCAGCCGCAAGTCTCTCCTCTTCTTCCTCGGCCGCGATTCTCTGTCTCTCTTCTTCAGCAGCCTTCTCCTCGGCAAGTCTCTGCTCCTCCTCTTCCTTGGCTATGCGCTGTCTCTCCTCCTCTTCTTCGGCGGCAATACGTTGCCTTTCCTCTTCCTCAGCCTTTTCCTGAGCGATTCTTTCTCTCTCAAGCTCTGCCTCAATACGCTTCTTCTCCTGCTCCTTGACAGCTGCAATTCTGTACTCCTCCTTCTCAGCCTCCCAGTCAGCAGCGGTCTGCTTGGCCTGTTCCAGACGAACACTTCTGTCCTCTTTGCCAGCAGTAGTGATGTATGCAAGTTTGGTATTGTGGCCATCCAACTTTGCACGGATCAATGTGAGGTGGTCTGTGAGTTTCCCAACACGCTTCTGCAGCAGAGCATGTTTCTCATTTATCTCTTTAACCTTCTGTTCAGACTCCTGCTTTGTGACTGCAGCCTTGGAAATAAGATCGTCATGCTCAGCCTTCTGGGAAACGAGGCCATTGAATTCATCGAGCTTGGTCTGCAACTCAGCCTCTTTGCCTGTAAGCTCTTCCTCAATAGAAGTGGCCTTTAACTGCTTCTCTTCAGCAGATGCATTGAGGTTCTCAGCTGTCTCAACCTCCACTGGTTGTTGTGTCTTGGCATCCTCAAGGGCCTTGAGCTTCTCCTCCTTGAATTGAGCAGACTTCTCAAACAGGTCCTGCCTGTCGGTCTCATGCTTTGCAGCGTTGTCAACTTCCCTCTGCTCAGCATCTTTACCGTCTTTTTCAATCTTACCTCTCAAACGCTCAACGGCCTTCTCGTGGTTGCTCTGGTTACGGGAAATCTTTTCCTCAACAGCCTTGACAGCAGTTGCGAAACGAGCTGAAATCTTTGTGTTCTCTTTGTCGAGCTTAACTCTGTATTTTTCAACCTCACGAGATACCTTGCTGTCCTCAACCTTTTTCAAATGTTCTTCAGAGACCTTCTTACGCTCTGCGTCGTGTTCAACATTGGAGGCCACCTGCTTGTTGATGGATGCAAGGATGGGATTCACTCTCTTACGGGCAATTTCATAGATCTGTGCTTCGGTCAACTTGAGACCAGCTCCCAGGTCAAGGATTTTATCTGGATTGCCAACAGCACGCTTATCCATAGCCTCCGTTGCCAAGAGCTTGTTCTCCTGGTATCTGTACAACAGCTTGGGTTTTCCCTGAAGACCCTTTTCGACATCGTCGGCCTCTGGCGGAGATAAGTCAATAGGTGCTTCCTCTACAGGCTCTTCTTCAGCCTCTGCCTTAGTCTCAAGCTCTTCAGCCTCAGCTGGCTCCTCGGCAGTTTCCTCAACAGCTTCTTCAGTAGGCTCTTCGGCAGCTGCCTCAGTAACTTCCTCAGATGGCTCTTCAGTTGGTTCTTCAGCTGGCTCCTCGGGGGCCTCTACAGGGGCCTCTGGCTCTGCGGTCTCTTCGGCAGTCTCTTCGGCATCCTCAGCAGGGACATCTTCATCAATGGCCTCCTCGCCATCAATTGTCGTTCCCTCAGCTGTAGCAGCTGCCAAAGGCTCCTCAGAAGCAGCCTCCTCGGTTACCTCTTCCTCAGCAGGCTCTTCGGCCGCCTTCTCCTCTGGCTCCTCCTCGGCAGCAGCAGCGGCAGCAACCTCTTTCTTGGCAGAAGTGGCAGAAGTGGTTGAGGCCGTTGACTTTGTTCTTGGCTTTCTAGTAGAACCTGATCTGAAAGGAGATATCCATGTGCTGGAAGCCTTATTGCTGGTTGCAACTCTCTTGAGCTGCGTGACAACCTTAGGGGTTGTCTTCTTAGTGGGGGTCAGCAGCAACCCTATCTCTGGAGACGACATGATCAGTCAAATAAATGTGTGATGATGATGTGGACAGATATATTTCAACTCCACAACTCCATTTAAAGGGGAAAAAAGTAAGCTAGACCTCAATTGAGTGTCGCCTGGTTTTGGTTTTTTTCAGTGGCTTCCCATTCTTCCTCGCTAAGCTGCCTCCCCGAAGGTGGTGCCCGACTGCGGACTCTCCCCTGTCTCCCCAGTATCATGGAGTGAGTGAAACGAGAGCCGGAAAGGGGTTGCAGATTACGGGTGCTGCGAGGCCAACTCTTCTCCCAATTTGGCAAGTGCGTTACCCCGTTTTAGGGAGAGATGAGATGAGGGAGAGGAACACCGTGGGGAGATGGATGGCTTTGTTAGGGGTATTCTATGGGGTAAAAAGGGGGGGGTTATTATGGATAACAGTTATATGATAGTATTTATGTATTGGGTTTCATTTATATATTTATATATCTATATATGTAAAGTTTCAATTTCAGAAGGTATGATTGGAATTGAAAGGTCCCCCCCTTTGGACTCTATTTTGTTATTGGATAATTTACATTTCACTGAGAATATGATCTCTTACCCTGGAATTACAATTAAGAAATGAAACATTTATAATATTCAGCTATTTAATATTAGAAAACAAACCTACCAGTGAAATACTGTTCAAAGAAACAAAATCCACAACAATAAATCCATTAAAGAATATAATAAATTGTACATACATCTCACCCCACCCACACCCCTTGCTCCGGTCTCTGACCATTAGTCTCCTCCTCTCCAACCCACCCCTTAATAGGTCCCTATTAAGGATACAAATCAATCTAACCCATTTCAGTAAATGGCACCATTGAAATGGAAGGAAGAGGAACTGCAGGAGCAAAGCACGTATAGGTGAAGGCTTACGTCAGTGGGCATGAAGGAGCCGCCAAGAGGAGAAGGATGAGGAGAAGGAGGAGGATGAGGAGGAGGATGAGGAGGGTGTGTGCATTACAATTACTATCTCTATCCGAGATAGCAATGGCAGGCCCGACGTCTGCTGGCATCTATCTGCCTAACATAATTCGACTAACGTAATCCACCCAGACACCGCCCTGACAATCTGCCCGCCAGACATGGCCTATCTTTCACCGTAGGGAGGTACCAAGTAAGAACCGTGGAGGTGTTAATGCACGATAACGAAGACGAGCATACAGTAAGTGTAAGTGAGCGTGCCCAAGTGTCCGTGCCTTTGTAACACACACAATGTGCGTACAGGTGTGGTACTACCTATACGCATGGGCATAATGGGAGATATGCGGTGATTTGTGGGGAGGCTAAAACAGAAGGAGGATCAAGGTAGTAGTAGATTTGAGGGGTTTTCGACAAACAAAGTAAACCACAAGGTCTTTGAGAACGGATTGTGATAATATATTTTAATATACCAAGTTATAGTTTTGATTGGTTTTGATTCTGTGGAGAGTGGTTTGTTTTTTATTTCACACCAATAAGAATAGTAGCAACCGTCTGTTCCGTTTGTGACGACGGCTATAGACGATTCTTTAAATCAGTCCAACTATGACAAAATCACCTATAACCACATCAACTCTTAATAAGGTCTCTGAGACGTTCAGTCTTACCACAGATAAATATGGTAACTTTGTCCAAGGGCCTTCGATGAGAAGGATCACCCTTAAGGGGATCAACTTGGATGGGTCTGCTAAGCTCCCCAAAACACCCAAGATGACTTCGTATAGGTCTATCGAGGATGGAATATTTTGGGATGGCGACCATGTATCGTTCGTAGGAAGGCCGTTCCCACTGGAAGATGCAGATGAACATTTCAACAGGATCAAATCTTGGGGTTACAATACTATTAGGTACATTGTTACTTGGGAAGCAATAGAGCACTCGGGCCCTGGTGTATATGATGACGATTACGTCAATTACACCATACAGATGCTTCAGAAAATCAAACAGATTGGTGGCTTATATGTCCTGATAGACCCTCATCAGGATGTATGGTCCAGATTCACCGGCGGTAGTGGTGCTCCTCTTTGGACTTTATATGCAGCTGGGTTTGACCCCAAACAGTTCCCTACAACAGAAGCCGCCTTCATACACAACGCTTATCCTGACCCAGAGAAGTACCCCAAAATGGTGTGGCCCTCCAACTACAACAGATTAGCGGCCCAAGTGATGTTCACCATGTTTTTTTCGGGCAAGTTGTATATGCCCAATGCCATAATCAACGGTGTGAATATCCAGGACTTCCTTCAACAGCATTTCTGTGATGCTATCAAGTACCTGTTACAGAGTATTAAGGATAAAGCACCACAGCTGTTTAACACTACACTGATTGCCGTGGAATCTATGAATGAGCCAAACTCTGGGCTTTATGGTGTTGTGGATCTGGATTCTCTGCCCAAAGAACAACAGCTAAGGGTGGACACCACCCCTACAGTCTTACAGAGTCTGAAATTGGGAGTAGGGATTCCACAACAGATTGATACATACTATATCTCAGTATTTGGACCAAGGAAAAATGGTTCAAGATTGGTGAACGCTGAAGCCGATACTGTTTGGATCAAATCGACAGAGATGGATGACCATTATAAATTCTCCAGAGATAAAGGATGGCAGCTGGGCAAGTGTATTTTTGCACAGAATGGGGTTTGGGATCCAGAAACTGGACATGTGATGTTGCCTGATTATTTTTGCAAGGATCCCAAAACAGGAGAGGAGCTCAATAAGGATACTTTTATCAATGGCGCTTTCCTTGATTTTTACAGCCGGTTCAGAACTGCAGTAAGGGAGGTAGACACAGATATGTTTGTTATCATGCAACCACCTGTCTTTGAGATCCCACCCAAAGTAAAAGGAACCAGTTTAGTTGATTCACGTACTATTGTTGCTCAACACTATTATGATGGTATGTCCCTAATGTTCAAGACATGGAATAGGCGGTATAATGTGGATACCCTAGGAATCATGAGGGGACGGTACTCCAACCCGGCATTCGCTATTGTATTTGGAGAAGCAAAAATCAGGCAGTGTATTAAGAACCAAATGATGGAGTTGAAGAGCGAAACAAACAGTTATGTTGGCCGTTCTGTGCCTGTCATGGTTACAGAGACCGGGATGCCATTTGACATGGATGACAAGAAGGCGTTCGAAACAGGTGATTACTCTTCTCAAAGGGATGCGCTTGATGCTATTGGCTTGGCTCTGGAAGGTTCACAGATGTCTCATACTTATTGGTGTTATACCTCTATCAACTGTCATAAATGGGGTGATCGGTGGAACAATGAAGACTTCTCATTCTGGAGCAAAGATGACTCTTTCATTGAGACCAGATCTCCATTTATTGAAGAGGACGATACCGAAACCAGCAAGTTTTATCCGGATGATATTGAAGGAGATTCAGAGTCTTCTGGAACATATGGGGGAAGCAGTCCGTTACGCAATCAACTGTCCAACAAGTATAGTATGGATAACACTATAGTGCCCTATTCATCCTATTTACAGGGAACAAGGGTTGCTGATGCAATTATCAGACCCTATCCAGTATTGGTGAATGGAATTGTGACAGACTGTGTGTTTGACATGAAGAAGCTTGCCTTTGATCTCACTATAGATACATCGGCGTCTGAAACCCCTGTGATCACTTCAACAGCTACGGATTCTCCCACTGTCATATACTTGCCTGCACACCATTTCCCATCAGGAGAGTTTGTTATTGATGTTTCCACTGGGTCTGTCAAGTATATCTATGGGGAGTTCATCCAACTATTGGAATGGCATCATGAAACAGGTATTGGAGAGTGTACATTAACTATACGTTCTACAAAGACAGAAGAGGTGCAAAGCTGGAACCCTTTAGGTTTTGCCTGCGGATATTAAAGTTTTTATTACAACTTATTTTGTCGGTTATTCGCAGGCCGAGGGGAAGGCGTAGGAAGAACATATAATATACACGGTTTGGGTATTAAGGTTTGGAATATTGGAGCATATTTAATGGGATCGTTTAAATAAATAATGAGTTCTTATATTATTTCAATACAGAATGAGTGACACTACATTAGAACTCAATGTTCTCCTTGTCGTCTTCAGTAGAGTCTGAGACTCTCTTACGCTTACTTTGCATCTCCTCCTTCATCAAACCATTCACAAACTTGTTGAACAAGTCCACATACGGTTTAAGAGAAGTATGCTCCAAAACTCCAGAACCTTTTTCACCACTCTGATTCTCCAGTGCTTCTCCCAATAGCACCTTCAAGCTTGGAGCAACAAATGGGTCAAACTCTTCAACGCTGGGATCAAACGGTACACACACATTTCCAGTACCTGGATGCACACAGAATGGGGACTTAAGCAAATGGATCATCTGTCTGGACACTTCTACATCCAGACGAGGGTACATTGTTCCCAGGATCACTTCTCTCTTGAAGTCCTGAACCTGGTTAACCATTTGCTCTGATTGCACGTTACCGGATCTCATCAACGTATCAATATCCTTCCATTTAGCAGCACTGGAACGATCTGGGTGGGCATTCCAGTACTTTATAAGAGCCTCCTGAAGTTTAGGGTCAGGTAATGGCTTTGCAAGATCCTCAATGGCTCTCTTATCATCTGACCAGGGGTCTTGTTCTTGTAAAATCACCTCGATGAAGGGCTGTTTCACGATTTCAAGAGCACGCTCAATGTGGGGGTGGTAAGGCTTTCTCAGATTGAGACGTTTTGTGTTTCCAGCTTTAGAATTGAGAATGTTAAGATACTCCACAATAGCCCTTCTCTTCTGTTCATCTAGAGAACGAGCCCTACTGTCACTAATCCAACAATGCACACCTCTTCTTCCGGAGAAGACCCAAATAAGATGCTTGAAACCAAAGTCCTCTCGTAAAGCAATGTCAAGGATCTTGATAGCAACAGTGATGAATTTCCAACACTTTGGACAGATAGAAGTTTTGGAGCAACATGTTCTGATTTCATCGTAATCTGTTAAATCGATATCAAACACCAACTCTTTGTGGAGTGGCTTCATGAGGTTCTTTGCCACCGTCTTTCTCTGCTTTGGAGGGATAGGATAAACTGCACCAACTTCGAATCTGGTAGGGTTGGATCTAACAACGGTGGACTTGAACTCTGACGAGGAGGAAAAGGAGTTGTATCTTTGGTAGGCACCACTCTTGAATTCAAATGCAAACTCACGCATTATGAAGTCATTTTGAGGCACTGGTGAGTGGTTCAGCCAGTGGAAAATAGACTTGAAGGGGAGCAAGTTCTCATAGTAGTAGAGCATGTCGGAAGATGATGGTTTATAGGAAGCAGCGCTTGCCTCTATATCCATATCATCGGTCTCTTTGGGGATCAAGATCTCTTCACTGGCAGGAGGGCTTCTGTCTGGCCTAATATTTGGCTTAACAGGTGATGAGGAAACATCGGCCATATTTGCGTTTGATGATTCACTAAGGGGAAGTGAAGGCATATCTGTATATACGTGTATGCTGTGAAGGTATGTGCCATGTAATGATCGTTCCCAAAAATATGCCTTCTGCGCAAACCGCTTCTCTATAAACAATTCTTGCTTGAATGAATAGGCACCGTTTCGACTGAAGCTATGAACTCACTTGTTTTTCGATACCAGTATGAATTCACTTGGCACATTACTCTTCCTTTACTCTCCAACTTGTGAGTTACTACTACTTACTGCAAGGGTACGCGTTATGTGAATATCAATAAAGAAGACGCGACTATTAGCCACCACACGCCATCACACGTCCTAGCAATCTCACCACATAGTATGATAAGTATTATATGCACTACCCACTCTCCTCATCACTCCTCCCGCTTGGCCCGCATGGCATAGCCTGCATGGCCTGGTTGTTCGCTGCCCTCCTGCCCTTTTCCACAACCGCTCTCTACCTCTCTGTATCGATGACATTTGCCCAAGGATAGTGCAGTGCAGTACTCCCACTATGCGCGAGTTCCCATCATGCGGGTAGAGAGAGCCCCTGTCTGCCCAGCCCAGCCCAGCCCAGCCCAGCCTAACTGCAACGGCAGGTTCAGTAAGGGGCTGCCCGTAACGTAAACTGGAGGAGCTCTGTACAGATGGGACCCCCCCGGGCAGCACGGGCAGCATATAGTAAGCCTAGCGGGCCCACCCAAAGCCGGTCGGGGGCTCCCCACTACCACAACGGGCTGTAGAGACTACCGATATGCATCCTTTGTGGGGAGGCTTAGTGGAGATTCCTATCGTCTATGAGCGCATGATAACTCGCTAGAGATGATGAGGGAAGGAACTAAGCGGGTTCTGGAAGGAAATATCGCACCCCACCGGCAGGCAATATAACGGGGAGGAGGGGGAGGGGAGGCATTGGATTGGAATGGGATTGGAGCGGGATTTTCATGGTGAGGTATAATTGTTGATTGAAGTATTGTTTTCATAAAGGTGAGCATAATAGATAGAAACTGTTTATGGGAGAGGCATTTTTTTTTGACTTTACAGTTCTAATCGCAACGGGCATAAAGTGATCTACTACTGTGCCCCCCCAATCATTTCTTGGCTAGGCACACACTCTCTCTCACATATAATAATAGGCAGACAGAAAGGGTGCTGCCCCGCAGGTGAAACGAAACAACCATTATAGGAACACAGTATAATTCATATAGATTTCTGATTTGAGCTGAGGCTGTTTTTTATGTTGTTGCGTTGTTATTCAAGAGAATTCAAACATCATCGAACTCAATTATTTATATAAACCCCGCATACGATACTGCACACAGAGCACATAGCACCCAGGACCATATAGAGCACACACCTTGCACTCATCCATAGCTTCTTTCTGCAAACAACTCGGGGTAGTTAATGCTTATAATATATAATTCTCACACAACAACCCACCTTCCCAAACATACACATGCTGAACAATGGCGCCTCTAGATCCCTCCTCCAGCAAGTGTTACTCGCTGGATATGCCAAATCCAACCGCAAAGGACCCTCGGTTGAGACTAGATGTTAGAACAGGTGCATCTGTTGCTCTTACGAAATCGAGAATCGTGGTCTATGGAGGATTTACCTTGCCGTTAGAAATATCACCGGTATCAATAAATGATATCGATGAACTTCTCAAGGCAAAGGGCATAGCACCAACCGATATCCCTCAGATAATCTCCAATGAGGTGTTTTCTCTTAATATCTTGGAAAGGAAATGGGTCCACAAAGCGGTGGAACATAGTGGTGATACTCCCGGCCCTGTTCCTCAGCCTCGTATTTTCCATGCTGCCACTTTACACAATGATCATTTAGTAGTGCATGGTGGTCTCGTCTACGATGTAGCTACAGAATCGTTTAGACCAGCTGGTGATATTTGGCAATTCGACATGATCCGCTGTACCTGGGAGTGTTTGGAAGACGACAACTCACCAGTGGCTGTGAAAAGATATCTGCATGGAATTGAATTTTTGAAAAGTCTCCATTTAACGAAGGAGGTGACACATGTAGGAATGGCCCTCCTTGGAGGAAGAGATGAATCAGATGCACTCTTATCTACATTTCAAATATTTAATCTAAGTACAGGCGAATGGAGGGGAAGCTTCCCATTAGTAGAACACACGATTTCCAAAGGTGAAAGTGAACAAGCCGTGGAAACAAACACTCCTGTTGAATACACAACTTATAATAACACATCTATAGTTGCCCCATTGGATCCAACAGATAGACAGAGTGATGCTGTTTTGCTTGTATATTCTAGACATCAGGGAGAGAATAAAAAAGAACAATCACCAATGCTCTCCTTCATGCTTGAAGAGGACACAAATGGATTAAGACAACCTCTTCATAGAGCACATACCGCAGCAGAGAGCTCTTCACAATCATTGGTTATGCCCCATAATCTAATCTATCCTAGCGGTGGTGAATTTGGACAGAATGCCATTTTGGTTGGATTTCAAGAAGGCAACTCATTGCCTTCAATTTTCCTTTATCATCGACCATCTTTCAAGTGGATGCGTCTTAATTACTTTTGTAACCACCCATTCAACACCCATCCGTTATCACGTGGGTTTGTATGGGCATCACATCATCGTATAATCATTTTGGGCAGTGAAAAACCTGCTCTACGTCATCCATCCATACAGTATTTCAGCATATTTGTTGCTGTTGCACTTCCATTTGCCAATGCTCTTGGTTGGTCCAGTTGGGTATCACCAACAGAATCTTGGTCCTCTTCCTCAGAGGCAATGCGCAACAATGACAAGCTTCCAACGCAATCCATGAAAAGAGCAGCAACATTACCTGGTGTAGCAACCGCTGAACCAAAAGCTGAGGCAAGTTTTGCTGCGTATGCCCATTATGCTGCTCCACAGATCAACATGACATCCATCAGGTCGGTGTTCCCACCGTATGCCGTCACTTTGGGTAAAAACGCCCTAGAAAGATACTCTTCTCTTGCGGACTTTGAGTTCGTCACTGCTGATGGAGACTCCATTCCCATTCCATTGAATCTGTGCCGTAAAAGATGGGGTAGATGTTTTGATATGTTGCTCTCCAAGGGTTATGTGCGTGCTGTTGATGCAGTGTTGCACTCAGGTGAAGTAGAAAGAGGCACTGGTGAGATTACTTCACGTACAGAGAGGTATGCAAGCCCGTTGGCAGCTGCAGTATCTGTTGCAACAACAGGCAGTGGTTCCAAGGATGGAAGCTCAACTCCTCAATTCAGATTACCATTTCAAGATAGTAGTAGTGATGCTGGAAGTGTTTCCAGTCAGCACCAGCAACCACAGCCACAACCACTACAACAACAGGGTGTCTTGAACTCCTCAAGGAAACCGTCTGCGGTGTCTCAGAGTTCTCTCAATAGCTCTTTAGTAGATAGTGGCGAACTGCAGAGAAGTAACCCCGACCTTAAGAGCGACACTTCAGTAGCACCAACGAACCAACAATTATTACAACCAGCCGCTCTTTCTGAGTTGCCTGCAGCACAGCCGATGCCACTAGAAGCACCTCCTCAGTTGTTGACTAGTGGTGGTGGATCTGTTAGTGGTGGAACCGGTGGTGTCCCTGCTTCTGCGTTGAACCATCCTGATCTTTTGTTTAGCCATAGAATACCACCTGCAGCCCAATACTCTGGGCTTGGATCACCTCGTGCTTCCATGTATATGAAAGGTGGGGTTAATTCACCTGCGTCATCTTCAAGAGCAGGCTCACCTTTTGGATCCTTCTCGGGCCCATCCGGTGCTCCAGGCACTAGTTTGGCTCATGGAGCAGCAGCTGCCTTGCTGGAAGGTGGTGCTGGGACAGCTGGGGCAGCAACTAGCAAAGATGCCAAATCTCCACTTGGAAATTGGCATTTCATGGAAGGTGCACATTCACCATCGAGACCAGCAAGTCTCAAGAGTGTGGGAAACCATCCATTGAAGATGAGCCGTATCACTTCTGGATTGTCTAGTGGGGGCGGTTTTTCGTCTAATATGAGCGGTTCATCAACTATCAACTCTGAGTCATCTGCAAGACCTGGGTACATCAGTCACCATACAACCAGTGCTTCTATTTCGTCGTTCAACTCAGGGACAGAGGAAGGGTTTGATGTGATGCTGGTGCCCAGAAGTCTGTATTTACCATTGTCCACTCCAGCAGCTAAGGCATTCTCAGAGTTCCTATACACTGGGCAGGTGAATGCTAAGTGGAATATCTTGCCCGTTACGCTTGATGTATTTTTGGTATCGAAATTCTACGAGGTTCCACTGCTGTATGACCTAATCAGAGAGATCTTTTATGTGATTTTATCGAAGAAGGAGAATCAGCTCATACACGAGGCCAACAAACTCAAGTTTGACTACTTATCGGTATTCTCAAGAGACACTGGTGAATTACCTTCTATTCCAAGTATAGACGAGCTAACAAACTATCTAGCAAAGGTTGATGAGGGACCCTTGGATATTGAATACTTGTCCAAAGCAAGCAACAGTGAACCTATACCATCAACAATATACAGAGAAAACCCAGCTTGGACAAATTTAGCCTCAACACAATCCAACACATCAACGAATAGGCAAAACAGTTCCCATTTGTATCCCTTTTCAAAGTCAACAAAAAAAGAGGAGAGTGTTTTCAGGAGGTCTAACTCCCATCTTCCTTCAAGGCTGAGGAACAGTATTGCTGCTGGTGCCAACTCCAGTGACTCTGAAGATGATATCGCCAACGACGGTGGTAGTTATGCTGCTGCTACTGCCAAGGCCAGACGTTTCAGCCATGGCGACGTACGTCGTAATAGCAGACATGCCAGTGTCAGCATTGATACAACCCCTCGTCCTGCTGCTGCTGATCCCGGCTCCAGTGATGAAAGCGACTCGAATTCAAGTTCTAATTCAATGATGCCTCCGTTGGGTCTGGTTCCCGATTTCCCTGAAATGTTTGACTCCAGTTCTGATGAGGAAGCTGACGAGGCTGATAACACTATCAAAGAGGCCCGCAAAACAAACAGGAAATGGCCAACTCTCAGCCAGTTGTCGTCTCCCCTCTCACCTGCTTGTAGTGATCAGCTTGTGGACCTGATAATTGAAGGTGCTATTCTCTGTGGTGATGTCAAGCTTTCACTGCGTGCCTGTAATCTCCGTGATGTGATTCGTAAATTCAGAACTGAGAAGCAGGAGATGGAAACAATTATGAGGAGCGCAAAGTTGTACAGCGACAACAGCCGTGAAGGGACGGAGGGTCCTTTAGACCCTAGCATGTTGGACATGATGAAACCTGAGGTGAGTACGTCAGAGGGAGATTTTTCCTCTCCGTCGCATATGGACACCAACACACCTAATATCATAGTTGACGATGTTGGTGGCGTTGGTGGTGGTGCATCTCAAGCACGCTCGCGTTCAAACATTGGGCTTGAAGGAGGAAGTGGCACTGATTCGGACCACGGCCGCGTTATGCGTTCTCATAAGAGCTCTGAAAACCTATGGACATCACAGTTGCGAGGACGTAACAACTCGGTGGCATCCATCGGTGTGATGGAACAGAGAGCTAGTGACCATGGCAGCAGTTCTGAGAGGCTGTCACCTTCACCATCATTGTTTCTTCCGACATCCTCCGATACCAAACAGTCGCGGTTTCAGCTTAGGATGACAAGCACATCTGACAATCAGTCAAAGGAACAAAGATAAGGTAGGACATAATATAAAATAGATGAAAATACCATTTTAACCAAATACGTAGAACATATGCATAATAAGAAAGGAAATGGGTAACATTGGATGGCTTAGTGAGCAGTGGTGATGATAGTTTCAAAATAGTATATATGGAATGAAAAGAAAGATGAATGTTGTTAAAGACGAGAAATAGTTCAAGAGATGTAATCAAATCGTAGAACTTATGTATATGAGAGCATTGATTCAGACAAAAGTCTGTAAAAGTTCAGCAAGAGCCCAGTGAATGTCTGGTAAATGTCCGGTAAATCTCCGAAGAGTAACCCAACACAGATTTCAAAATGTTCTAGAAGAGTTCAGAGAAACTGTTATTTCCAAGGTAATAAAGGATACACGGCTATTTCTGCGAGTATTTCCACTATTGTCAACTAGGTAACGCAAAATGAGAAGTACCACCACGGGCTACTACGGCCACCACGGGCTGCGTTAGGCGCTTTGGACTTGGTATTTTCCATTCTACAATCTCCATCATACCGTATAGAATACATAGAGGAGCGCATACAGAAAAAGCGGTAAACGCATATCTTAGTATCGGCCCGCAAGGTCCGAAGGTGCGAGTGATTTCAGGGGTGTTGTGGTATTGGCATTGTAGGACGCGCTAACTGATTCGTCACACACATCAGATACTCTAATGGGCATATACAGATCCATCCTACAACCACACCCACATTGACCCACATACACACCCACACACCCACACACCCACGCACCCACACATACCCACATGGCCAAATCCTCACAAACCTGCTTGCTGACTAGCACGTTATTCTGAGACAAAATTTGAGGATCAACATTGTTCCCAATAGCACTATGGACTTCCGTATGGTCGTATGTGGTTGGCAGAGAGAGAGCATGCGTCGTTTTCAATACGAACTACGCTACTAACTACACGGACAGACAAGAAGAAGCGCCTTCATGCCTTCATGCCTTCATGCCTTCATGTACGTAGAAACTGACGCTCTAGAAGACACTAGAAGACAGTTAGCGCGGTTATGATATGTGTCACTCCAAGATAGAAGGGATTTCATGGAAACACAACCGTATGATACACCATGTAGTGTCCAAGGTTCCACTGTACAACGGCATTATCTCATATGCTAAAATCACTTTCCGAGCCAGTCAGTAACCATAGCAGATATAGACGATGTGCAAGGAACCGCACTAGTGGCTTGGAGCTAGCGCAAAGAGTGCAGAAGCCCTAGTTCCGACCAGCCAGGAGAGAAATAGATGAGTTGTGTGTGTCGGCAGACGGGAAGAGCTAGTAGGTCGACAAGTAGGCAGGTGGGAAAATGGTTAAGGAGATAGACAAGCATGTACGTAGTTAGGCAGACAGACAGTCAGACGCTTGGTATGCATATATTTCCGAACCATATGTACATCTGAAAGCACTTGCGTGTTTTGCATTGCTTCTATTGTATTTATGGGACACAGATCAGGTAGGTAGGTAGGTAGGGTGCCTGTGGGATTATATGGATGATTCTTATATCCTTGACGCAGTCCTTGCTGATTTTTGGTTAAACCAATGCGCCACATGAGGTAGCATTGAATCCGGTACATGACAACTCGCAGTAGGTCTAAGCAGGTCTAAGCAGGTCTAAGCAGGTTGCAAGAGCAAGTGAGGGGTCACCATGCCATTCCAGGCGTCGGGAACCACAGCTACCAGCGTCGATCGCTCGTTCGCTCGCACACCTCCCGCTTTGTCTGCCCCTGATTGGTACCAGCTATATAGCATGCTAAAGTATTCAGACAGATCAATAATCGATTATTAAGCTAGCTTTTATATTGCGTTCCAAATACCGTACGTTCCCCATGGGAGCGCTTAGAAATGAATGGATGGGTCCTGCTGACCCTTGCGCAATAATCGTCGTTTAGGTTTTTGAACGGTAACGTCATGTTGCATTCATCACCCCCTACTCCTATACCCGTTTGTAATATGTACATATAGCCTGGTGCCAGTTGCTTAGAACCTCAAGGCAAATATCCCCACATAACCTTCCAGAAAGGCACCGCTACCCACCCTTCTTCTTCTCAATCGTACGGGAATCTGCTGTCATCAGCGGTTACGACCAGTCATCTCACTTTTGATAAGGTGCTAACGCAGCTCTGGGTATGAGGTTTTAAGTTTGATTTAAGCACATGCGCAAGAACGTACAATCAAACCTTATTTGGAGCCAGATGCTCCCAGAGGACACCAGACATTTACCAGAAAGCCGTCTGTGGAGGAGGATGAGCGACTTAGAACTACAATGTTGTTATAATACAACAAAAAAAGTTTGGATTTCTATTTTCTTACTCCGGCCCCGGTTGCATTAATTTTATTGCGCTTTTTCTTCTCTGTCCGCCCATCGTTTGTTCCTCCTCCCTGTCTTGATGAGCACTTAAGGTGCATATATGCACGCAAACAGACAACAAGTCCCACCTGTACGGCTATGTCATATAGATGTACATGCGGTTACGTCAAGTACGTTCGGCACCCCCAAGGAGCACATACTACATTAGGGCCGTTTCCCTGCCTCCTGTCGAACGAACTTGGTTCCTAGCCAGTGCTATTACCATCCAAGGAACCGGCATTGACATTCACCACTAATAAACTGCTTCACACCTTAAACTGTGGGTGTCTCTTCTTTTGCTTTCCTCATGCAGTTTCGGTAAAATGAACAACGCTTTCATCGTAATTAGGCAAAAACAAATGCGACTCCGTGCACCACCCAATTATGCGACCAGGGCTGTCAGTACATAGTTCCCGTGCCGGTGGTATGTTGCAGCTGCTCCCACAGTGGCTTTGCTTGCATTCACACCGATCTACCCGTTCCACGTTGCCGTCGCTCCTATTCCGATCTTCATGCACGACGAGCAACGCACAAATGCATGTTACATGTCGCACCGCATGCCTCTTGCCTCTCCAACAAAGAGCGCCGGCAGCTTTAGCTTGGTCAAGCATCTCTCTGTAACTTCACCTACATCTCCTCTTGCGCTCAAAGTCTCGTCTAACGGTTAAATTGTAGAACCTCTTAACTCGCATTGTAGCATGTACACCTGGCTTGGCCCTGCTTCTTACACACCCTCCTCCGGTAGTCACTTGCCATTGCCAGATCCTCCGCAAGCTTGTACTTTTCAAGAGTTTTTTTTTGTTTCCCTCCACTCACTCTAAACCCTCTCTGCAACTTAGTGTGGATCGTTTAGTTGATTGGAGAGAGTATACCGACTCTTCTAAACATTTGTTTTGAGCTGCTTACAACACCACCCGAAGGATTTTGAACAACAGTAATCAACCGATTGCTCAAATCATCTCAAATTCTCGCTTTTTGGTGTCCTTTTTCTTTCTCTACCATATCCAATCTGGTAGATCTCACGTTCATTTTTCTCCATTGTTGATTTTTGTGGGCTCTCTCTCTCTCTCTCTTTCCCCCTCTGCTCTGCTTTTCTGTTTTTCAACATCTCACTTTCTTTTTGCCTTGGTTTTTTCTCTCTCTCTTGGAGAAATAATTAAGACAGCTTGGGCAGCTGTTGTTCACTATTGATACATACACACACACACACACATATATATATATATATATACGGCACGAAGACTGTTCTCTTCATATTGGAGCTGGCCCGATTATAACACACATGTCGTCTTCAAACAGCCAAGGCAACTACCAGTCTCGACAGCAGCAACAGCAGCAGCAGCAGCGCGAGGAACCGCCGAGGGAATACCAGCAATCTGTCTACTCACCAGCAAGGTTTCCAACAACGTATTTTGGCCCTTCGACCGCTTCTTCGTACACATCCTCTGCTCCTTCGAACTACTCTTACTCTTCGTATCAACAAAACCCACCAACACCAACTGCACAGCCACCAGTTGCTGCACCACAACAACATCCTTACTCTAACTCATACACATCCACATACTTTAAACCAGAGGTCCCTTCCCATGTGCCGGGATCCGAAATGGAACCAATATACTCTACAACTAATCCAGCAGTAGCAGTAGCACACCACCCTCATGCTGTTGCTGCTGTGTATGGTCAGTCCATAGCATCCTCGGCAGCGCCACATGCACAGCATCAATTACCAACTCAGCCACCTCATATGGCACAGGCTCAGGCTCCGTTTTCTTTACATCGGAATATACTTCTGAACCCTGATAATCGTCTAAGCAGATCATCAAACGATGGCACAAGCAATGCTGCTGACATCATAGAAGCTGCCAAGGCTTCAGAGCATCTTTCCAAGGAACCAATCCCCGGTCCACCAGCGGACTCAGCATCGAGAATCTCAATTACCTTCTGGGAAGAGGAGAACACCCTTTGCTACCAGGTTGATGTAAATGGAATCTCTGTTTCGAGACGTCAAGACACAAACTTCATCAATGGTACAAAGCTGTTAAATGTAGCACAGATGACGCGTGGCCGTAGGGACGGGATTCTCAAGTCGGAAAAAGTTCGATACGTGGTGAAAGTGGGCGCTATGAACTTGAAAGGTGTTTGGATTCCATATGCCAGAGCACGTGAATTGGCAGAGCATGAAGGAATCTTTCAAGACCTTTCAGAGATTTTCATTGGTGATATCAAGAAATATTATGAGACCTACTATGCGAAACTCGATCAGGAGCAGAATTCAAGGGCAAATGCGGCAGCCCAGGCGGCAGCCAATGCTGCTGGGGTCTCTCAAGGGAAGCTTTTACCAAAGGGCAGAAGCAGATCTCCAAATAAAAGTGTTTCTTATCCTGTTGTTGATACGGCATACTATGTCGATCCACAACAGCCATATGCAAATGCTTATGCCCAACCTCAACCGCATCAGCTTCAACGGCCCCAACAACATTCACAATCTCTACCATTACAGCAGGGCCCAAATCCCTACCCTCCAACATATCAGTCATACTACTCTTACCCCCCCTCTCATCAAATTTCAACACAAGATAGGACAGATCACCACCATTCTCAACACACTGTCGCTCATACCCAACCACTCTCACAACCACTTCCACAACCACAATCTCAACTGCAATATCCTCAATATTCTCAGTTTCCTGCGCCCGGCCAGGCGCCACCCGTTGTACAGACATCTTCCTACCCACAGCCTCAGCCTAGGGCTCAAGAATATGCGCATAATTATAGTCAGCCAACACAGGGCTACTCTCAGTCCCATTACAACCAAAATTATAGACCAACTCCACACACAAATGAGCCTTTTATACCAGCTAATGAAGTTGACGAAAGGTCAAGATACAGACAGCAGATGCCTGACCAGTCAGAGCTTCACCGGTCAGGAAGATGAGTTGCTACAAACAAGATTCCCACTTATGCTTGCATTCAAATGCGATAAAAGTTTACCTGTAATATCTTATACATACACTCTCACTTTTATATACAATATCATTGCCAACTACGTATTGGCTGTTGTGCTATAACTTTTTCCCCAAGTGACTCTTCTTTTACTACAAGGACTATCTTTTTTACGCTCTCTTTCATTACATGGCATTGGGTTTTAACGTGTACTTCTACTGTTGCTGCTAACTTTCCTTGCTGAATGTTAATGCACTGTTCTGTTTCTGCATTTACAATTTCTTACGAGATAACAAGATCGCTGTACTGCTATCTATCTTCTATATTATAATATACACAATTTTCACTTTATAGACTCCAAAATAAAATATATTCCGTCCAATTGAAATCCATGCAAAAAGATGTGGAAATGGACGTTTGAGTTGTGGCCGTAGGTGTTTCTCTATTTGGGGCGGTCTGACGCACGCGATACATCCCGAATATGCATTTCAGTGGGGCAATTCATGCCAAGCTTACTACAATTATGAGACACGCAGCGCATCTACATGACGCCGATCACAAAAGAATACTTTTTAAATGGAACTTGTCAAAAAATCTTACTTGTCAGATATTGCCGAAGAACAATAAGCTCCAATCATCTCAGGTCGTTGATCACGCTAACGCCCCGATGTATATTCAGGGACTAGCCCAAGCTATCTTGATAAGCCTCACCTATTTTCCTGCTACCTCAGAAATCCAAGGACATAATTTCGGCTGTTGTCCTGACAACGAGCTGCAGTAGAGGGCGCGCCTAGCGTTTTAGGCAGGAGATGCTTAGAGTGGAAACTCAGATGAGCGGAAATCCTGGGCATACATCGCACAGGGAAGAGTCTCTACAGAAGTTGTCGGTAAACGTAGCAACGGCCAGTGGGCCCATTTGCTGCATTAGAGTTGAGGACAGGACATCTTTTAGCTTCATTCCAGACATTAAGACCACAACACATTTGCAGTCTGTACTGTGTGCCGTAAAGACAGCCTCAGTCTAGTGTCAAATAATATGCAGGCACACACCTATCGGGAGGTTTAGAAGGATAACTAGACTGAGTTCTAGTTTATTCTGTGTATCTTCACGGAAGAATAGATTGCCTCAGTTTTTATGACTGAACTGAATGGGGGCTTTGACAAATGTCGCCTCGTGCATTTTCGATCTGTAGGTGCCATCTCCCACCCTAACCTTGAGAGGATCAAGAGACATGGACAAATCTTTATCAAGCCTTGGTTTGTGCCATCCTCATGAAGTCAACGTACAGCGGACCCGGCAGAGAGTGGCAGCTCAAGTGGATTGAGATGTCTCATCCTGCACAGTATATGCATGTGTACGCATAAAGAACCGCAGGAAGCAGACGATAGGCACAGGCATGTTACGCAGAAAGTACAGACAGACTACAGGAAGAAGCAACTCTATCAGAAAAGTCTGCCGTGTGGAACTACACCCACGCTCGCATGCATACTCATAGCACCGAACGCTGTCATGTGAAGCGAGAGCGAGAACGAGCAGCTGGATGCATTTCCAGGAAGGCTTTTTTATAGCAATATTTCAAATAACCTGCACGGGGAAGAAGTGAGACAACCGCCAAACGCCTCATCATCTCAGATTTTGACTCGTTTAACTTGAATGCGAATTTTAATGTCATAGTCACATCTCCATCAGGTATATTATCCAACGGTTCCAGCCCTACCAGTGGATAATCACTTGAAACAAGATCCCTTCCCGAAAAGTGATGCAAAACCTGTTACAATAGGCTCCTGCCCTTTTCGATTGTATGCGGCATTGTGTAGCCAGCATAATCTCAGGCGCGCTCACTGCACCGACTTGACCAACTTCTTTTCCCTTATGTACCTACAACTTTTGATTTCAATTTCTTCCCAGCTGGAGTTTGGGGAGGGGAGGGAGAAAATGCTATTGTGGCTGTAAGTAGAGTCCTACGTGATGCACTACGGGATTATAGAGGAGTCACCTGCCAAAACTCCAGACCTGAAAAAACCCCAGGTCGATCCTATTTGCTCCACAGCATATTACGCGCTTTCAGCAAGACTTTTGACTGAAGAGTCAGAAATGTGTTCGGAATTCTTCGCCGCATCTGTGCGACAGTACATAACCGAGGGCGCGAGCTGCGTGGATTTTTGATATTCCGGCGAGCACGAACATCATAGACACATTTGATGGGAGGCATTGCACATCAATTTCTTGATTTGGATTGCGTTTCGTTTTCTTTTCTTTGTCCAGGTGGCCACCTTTCCACCTCCGCCTTTCTTTTCTAGGGACTAGCTTCCACGCGTTTGAGTCCGTCCCGGTACTATATAGCAGCAGCAAAAAAGCCCGGATATGCCGTCGGTACTGTATACGCCCTAGCGATATGCGGGAAGCTGTGTGTATCGCATGCATCAAGCTGTAGCTCGTGGTATTGTCTGCTCTACTGTCAAAGTGTGCCTGATCTGAAAGCGGTGGGGTGATTCAGGAAGGGATGATTTATTCGGAATAAGAATTTTATTATTTTGGTGAGCTTCCAAGGGCAAATAATATATTTCGAAGAGAGAAAAGGGCTTGGTGTATATGCAGACACAAAAGGTGTTTACATTACGCACAATATGCAAACCCCATTGGGCCAGCCTAATGAATTATTGCGTTATATCTAAAGACTGGATTTCATGATTATTTAATACATATTCAAAATTAGCATCTCTTGACGTAAAAACATCACTCGCTCAATTCAACCTTTCCAATTGCCCAAATTTCTCTCTCATCCTCAAATCTATCAGAGAACATTGTCTCTGCGTCTCCGCCTGCTGCTATTCTCTCTCTCTCAACTGCGGCCAATCTAACGGCCACTCTCTTTGTATATTCACCAATTGATCTTGGTTGGATCTGAGCACCTGTGACCGTGGATATGTTGCTGCTAAGTGTATTGAACCAGGAGTTAAACACATCCATGCTCTCATCAGCCACCAAGTTGAACAGTGAAAGGTAAGCCTTTTCAGCAGCCAGCTTAATTGGGATAATAGGATCACGCACACACGAAAACACAGATGGTGCAAGAATGCTGATGTATGGAGCAATACAGTCATCGTAGTTAAATCTAGTCAGTGTCCTGATCACAACCAATGACAATCTTCTGGTATCCAGAGAGTTTGAAACTGGCTTTAACATAATAGCAGCCAATTTCTCAATGAGAGCATCGAGCTCTGGAACCTCGAGAGCAAACTTTTGGCCCTCATTCTTCGTGTTATGTAAGAGAAGCATCTTTCCTGCTGCTGTTGTAGCATTGTCACTAATATAAGCCAATGGAGAATCAGCCGCTCTTATAATGAATGCGACAACATCTGGTGCAAGATCAGTACCAAATATATGCTCTGGAGAATCCTTCAAGAAGGCATTGACAGTCAAAACACTGAACTTGCCTGCATCCCCTTCAACACTGCTGTCCAAAACCTTTGCCCTGAGGACATTTGCAGCCTCTGAAGTGGTCAAAATCTTGGAGAGAGCACCGACAAGACGAGCGTAAGCAACTGCAGTATCATCCCTTGCGCCAGAGATTTCCTCCTCGATCAATGCCATAACATTGTTCTTGGATGCTTCACTCATCTTGGAGCCAGCCTTGCTGACAACCTCTAACAGAGCCTTCAACATGGCAGTCTTGATACCAATATCGCTTGCTGCCACCTTGGCAGCACCAACCAGCTCAGTCACAAGTGGATCCACTCTTGGCTGGTACTCAATCAACGAACCCAATCCCTTAGCAGCACGAGATCTAAGAGTCTCGTTTCCAGAATCAGAGAGGGATTTGACAAATGTACGCTGTAACTGTGGAATGAATGGTTTCAAGAGCTGTGGAACCTTTGTAAACAGCTTGTTCAATGCAAACAAAATCGCAGCCTTGATGTCACTAGCAAACCTTTCACCAACAACTCTGATAAGAGGACCAACCATGAGAGTGACATATTGTCTGAGGTTTGTAGCTGGAGTTTTGTCCACCAAATCAGCAATACCCAATGCAGAAGCCTCTCTTTGCTCGCTGGTACCGTACATGAGACCTTGCAAGAAGATTGGCAAAACGCTGCTTGGTCCCTTGGGAAGGGCAAAGCCAGCAAGTTCCTTGCCTGAACCAACCATTGCAAGGTGACGTTGAGCAATAATGGAGAGTTTCTCCAATGTTTCCTTTGGTTGTTTCTTCACCAGAACAGCCAAGGCAGCTGTGGCATTGGCCACAGTATCCTTGTCAGAGTCATCCAAAGACAAAATACATTGGATAACAACGTCCTGAGTATACACGGAGTAGTCGAGCGTGGTGTTTGCAAAGAACTGCTCCAATGAACCATAAACAATAGCACGTTTCTTTGCATCCTCGTGACGAATGAGAGAAAGAATTTGCTGCATAAGTGGATGACATCCTGCATCAGAGTCCACCGAAAGGAGGATCTTAAGGAATGCCTCCTTGAGAGCCGTGATGTTCTCTTCATTGGTTGAAGTGATAAGAGAGTTTACAATACTGTTGGTTATAGTAGACAGACGCTTGTCGAGGGCAGAGCCAGCAACCTCAGCCAAACTGCCAAGAGCACGAGCTTTGAAGACATCAATTGGCTCCTCCAAGAGTGATGGGATAAGAATGGGGAAAATGACATCACTCTTGTTGGCCATGATCTCTTGCAGGGCAAGGAGAGCATTCTCAGAAAGAGTGACATCAGATTCCAGCATTCCGACAAGAAGCTGAGGAACAACCTCATCAACTGCTGCATTGCCGATAGCCTCTTGAAGTGAGTCAAATGCCTGGGCAGCTGCTTCTCTCACACTGCGGTTGGAGTCAATAAGAGCACCTCTGACAATCTTGACAAGGACATCCTTGAACTCAACAATTGTCTCTGGAACAGTCGACTCGACAAGCTCCTTAACCGCAATACAGATACCTTGTTTCGAGTCTGAGTCGCTGGAAATAAGCGATTCCTCCAGAGTTGGTAACAGCTCCGAGAGAGCATTGCTTCCAACACGACGAACAATCTCGCCCAGGGTATGGGCAGCAATGGTACGCTGTACTTCGTCTGGAGACGCAAGACGTCTGACAACAATGCTGGTAAGTGCAGGAAGAATCTCCTTGACAGTACGTGGGGTGTTGGCAACAAGAGCCTTCCAGATTTCAATAGTGGCATTACGAACCTGTCCAGATGTGTCTGCACGGCAAACAAAGAGCGCCGAAAGGACTCTGTCACGTCTTTCAACACCCAGAACCTCAACCATGATTGTACCAACACCTCCAGAAGAACCGATGTCATCATCAGTGAGTTCAGTCTTACCCGAAATACCAGTGATCTGGAACAGCAGATCACCCATAAGCTCCACAGATGACAGACGGATACGGGCATTGGAGTCTGCGAGGCCGAGCTCAAGCTCTGGAAGCAACAGATCAACAGCCTTACTGGCATAGTTCTTGACAATAAGACGACCAGCACGAAGAGACGTGTCACGGATCTCCTCGTCTGAATCAGCCAATCCAGCAAGGATAGGTGGGATAGTCTTACTAAGGTAGGGAGCAAACTGAGAGCCAAAACAAACAGGTAAGAAGAGAAGCAGGGGCATGAAACCAGCACGGACATGACTGCGCGGAGATGAAGCACCCGCTAAAACAGTTGGAAGAAGCTCTTCCAGCTTGGAAATACCAAGACCAGAAATGACCTCGGCAAGAGCCTGTGCAGATCCAATCCTATCACCAGCCTTACCCTGGTCCTGTAATGTAGATAACAGACGTGGAATAAGGTCGGGGAATCTTTCTTCACCAAGCTTCTCAACAAGAGAACCTAAAGCACGCGCAGCAGTGGCTCTGGTTGAAGGAACTGGGTCAACCATGGCATCCTCCAACTCGCCCACAAGAGAGGGCAGGTACTGGATGATATCCTTGGTATCGACAAGAATAGCCATATTACCCACAATCTGGCAAGCCTTTCTCTTTGTTGCAGCAGATCTCTCCTTCATACCACGGTGGATGACGTGAATAATAAGGGCAAGGGATGGACCATCGATGTAGTGGACAAACTGGGTCTTAATCAGAGCATCCAATGCATCTGTGGTATACTTGGTAGGGTCACCAATAGCGTTGATAAGCACAGGAACAAGGCTCTGGATTTCGGGATTTCTGATAACCTCACCAAATCTCTTAAGCGACTGGTCCGCAGCCTTACGAACCTCCTTGTGGGAGTCGTTGAGCACACCAACAATCTCTGGCACAATCTGTGACAAGGAAGCAGATAACTGAGCAGGGTCCAAATATGCCATAGAACCCAAAAGCTCCACAGAACCCTTCTTCGATCTCCAAGCAATTTCATCAAGGTTCTCAATGGCCAATGGAATCAATCTCTTGACACCATAACTAGTGGTGTTCTTCATGATCTTACGAGCAGCATAATCAGAGGCCTCACGCACTTCAGGATCTGGATCACCAAGGTTACGCAGCAACACTGGAAGAATCTCAATCACATACGGCTCAAAGAGTGAGCCCAGACTCTGTGAAAGACACTCAAATGCAAACGAAACACCTTCGCGGCGCTTGTTATCTTTCTTGTCGTCGGCAGCATCAACAAGGGTACGGATAATGTCATACTTGGACAAAGAGCTAATTCCAGCACCTTTAACAAGACCAGCAATACCATATGCAGCACCTCTTCTCAGGGCAAAATTCTTCCCTTCAAAGAGCTGCTTGAACAAAGACTCAAAGTAGCCTCTGAGCTTTGGCTCAAAGCCCTTTACCAAGGGGGAAATACAGTCAGAAACTGCAAATTGGACATCCTCAGATGGGGTATCCAAAGCTTTAAGGAGTCTCGATACCGTGGAGCCCAGTCTAGGGTCAGAAGCAGGCAAATGTCTCGCAAGCGCACCATACAAAATAATAATGCTCTCCTTGATGCTATCCTGGGTCTTACTGCCCAAGTCTTTAGCTGCAAGGCCATCCTCAAAGATTGGAACAAGGCTCTCAACATTCTTGTAGCCATTGTCATTGATAATAGCCACACCGGCCTCCTGAAGTTCCTGTCTCACAATTGGCTCCTTCTCTCCAAGTGCTTCCTCCTTGACTAAGAATTCAAACACGGTACAAACATCAGCATCCTCCTTGAAGAGTGGTGCCAACAACTTGAGAGCAAGGGCAACAACACTTCTCTCCTCCCATGTATCCTTCTGCTCGGCAGAACTCTTCACTACAAGACCAAAGGCATCCAAAACAGGTGGGGGAGGTTTGGCCGAATCACGGTAGAACTCCAACAACTGAGCCAGGTAAGCAGAGAATACCGTAGAAGAAGAGGATGAGAGCACCTCCTTAACAGCTTCACTGTATGATGTGGCTACAGAGAGTCTGAGACCACCATCCTTCTGGCCAAAGAAACTAATCAACTGTTCAGGGACGGTGTCATTGAGGGTGAAACCACTCTCTTCCCAAATAGTCTGGGCCAGTCGCTTGTTGCTATCTTCATTATCATGAACAGCAATCCAAAGTTCATTACAGTATTCAAGATGGGTCAGATCAAACTCAGCATCAAGGGCCTCCAATACAGCACTTCTGACAAATGTCTCTGGTTTCACCAAGTAACCAAGGATGATCGAAAGATCAGCTGGAGAAATCTCAACGGAAATGTACTGGCAAAGAGAAAGGAAACACTCCTTTGATAGCTTAGCCTTAGAGGCAACACCCATCAGAGACAATATCATCTCCAAAATTTCAGCCCTGGGGATATCGGGATCTTGGAATGCCTCACTATGGTTGGACAGGATTTCCATTGCCAGCATCAGCTGTTCTTCCTCCTTGTCCTCTTCCATAAACTCAGAGTTGGTTGGGCGGTTGGACTCCTTGAGAGCCGCAGCACGGCCATTGGAAAGAACCTTTACCAAAAGAGGAAGAATATATGTAAGCGACAGACTGTCGAAAGGAGACTGGTCAGACAAAAATTTGACTCTGAAGAGTATTCTCGATACCAAGTCCAACAGTGGCTCCTCTGTAAAGCTCTCATCCACTATACCAATATCACAAATTCGAAGCATGGAAACACCCAAAAAGTACCTCTGAGCTCCCAGTCTTGGGGAAAGGGTATTAGAGAGGGCCAGGAAACAGTCTGAAGGAGCTCTGCCAAGGAAGTCAGATGAAACATCTCCTTTATTCAACACTCTCATCAATCCATTCACACTTGCAGGATACCAGAATGAGGCACCAGTGTCAATGCTGGGGCCATTGAGGGTCAATGCATTGGCAATGCTGATACCCCTCATGAGCTTGTTGTATGACTGTTGAAGCAATTTTCTCACATTGCTCTCCACTTCCAATTGAGCGTTCACCAGCTGTTGTTCTTCCTTTGAGTATTTCTTTGCAGCAGAACCATTAGAGGAGGCCTTTTTGGAGATTTCACTCCTCACGCTCTCTTCCCATTTCTTTGTAGCATAATCACGGGAGTTTTTGTTTTCCTCGTATTTCTTTGTCTTTTCTAATACATTCACAACAAGCTGACCCTCTGGAGCTTTCCAGATCTCCACCTTCTGGGCATCAATACTGTCCAGCAATGTAGCGTCCAAGTCTGACGTAATCACCTCTGACAGTAGGGGAGAAATGGAGGAAGGAGATATAAATGCAATACTTGAAATAGCATTGGAAACAGCCTTGTAGAGTCCACTGGAGTGGGTTTCTTCAGTGGCGGTGCCCAGAATGTTACTCAACAAATCAACAATCCTCTGAGAGTCACCGCCAACAATCCTTCCTGGGTCTACATTGGCCCTCTGGCAAACACCAACCCAGCCATTCTTGAGCTTGACGCTGCTATGATGAACAACCACAAGCAACTCAATGACATGCTGTTCGAGAATAGAAGCATCTAGTCCTGGAGATTGAGTAATCTTTGAAATAACTGGAGACAAGAACCCCAAGTTGAGCTTTACTGGGTCATCCTCGACTGGAGCGTGTGAAAGCTTATCAAAAAGGGCATTTATGATAGATCCACCGACAACACTCTGGAATTTAACGGCAACAGTTGAAAGACGCTCAATAGAGGCTCTTCTCACCTCAGTAGTCACACTGGACGATATCAAGCAGTACAACAGAGAGTATCCCAATGCTGTGGATACCTCCATCTCTTCGCCACTAGCAGCGAAAACAGCTCTGGAGAACCAATCCTGTTGCTCTTGAGTAGTGAGTTTGGTGTACACTCTGGAGTTAAGTACTATAGATGGTTTCTCACCATCTTCGAGGGCTTTCGTGAAAATATCCTTGGAAGTGAACACGTTAGAGAGATCAGCAGCCACAGTCCAGTTGCCAGACTCACTTGCAATGCAAAGAACAACATATGCAGAAGTGATTGACTTATTAACAACACTTGGCAATGGAGCAGCCAAAACCTCCTCAACAGTAGAAAGCATTGAACCGCTCATATTGAGCAGGAACTCAACAATTTTGGGAGAAGTGAAATACTGCTTACCATTCTGAAGCAATGCATCACCAAATGCAACATACCAAACTCTCTTGAGGTTGGCCTTCTTCTCGGAAAGTCCTGCCTTGATGGAAGCCTCTGCCTGAGAGTCAACGCTGCCATGGTTCAAAGCACCGGACAAGAAATGCACGAATAAAGCATCCAACAGTTTGGATAACGAAGTCTCATTCTGTTCCTTTGTGATGAATGGAATAAGAGATTTTAATAAGTGCGATGTTACCTGGGATGATTTTTTGGGGAATGCAATGATAGCCCTGGCATACAAGACCTTGTGGTCTGCAGAAGAGACACTCTTTAATGACTTGAAGATCTCATCGGCAATTTTGATTAGGTTGGATTCCTCACAAGAGCCAAGGTGACTGCGAAAAATAGACTCAGCAGTCAAAACAGCGCCTTCTCTTACATTGTCCTTCGATGCCTTGAGCGAAGAGATGAGCTGACCCAGCAGTTTTCCTGATACGAGTGACTCTCCAAGCTGGATGGAATCAGATAATGACTCAAAAAGAGGCTGGGTGAGATGGCCAAGAGTAACTTCTGATGATCTCAAGATGGCTTTTTCCAAATTGGGAAGAATAATTCTAGAAAAGTCTTCCTGTGTCACAAATTCCTCGAAAAAGGTCTTCGATGCACCAACCGCATATGACTGAGCAGCCGCTTTGCCAAGCAGCACCTCCTTTACGTAGAAATCAAGGATAATCTCTCTGTTTTCTTGCATCAAATGATGTACAGAGGGATGTAAAGGCAACAAATCAAAAGCGGCATGTGCTACAAGACTGTACAGTGCAAGTCTACCAGATAGAGGCAGTTTGGCTGAAGGTTCCTTGAGTGCGGTCAAGTATACCAAGAGGTTGTTGTATGATGCACTGCCATTATAGCTCAGCACAGTTGTGATAGTATGCTTTGTTTGTGTGAGTGAAGTATCCAATATCCTCCTTTTATGCTGTGGTTGTTGGTCTGCTCCCCTTCCGTCACACTCTGCAACGGCGTATCCACAGCATGATTCCAACAGGTGCACTGTAACATCCACGATATCAGCTGCAAACTTGTCAAAAACTCCTTTGGAAACGGCATACTCAGAAAAGAAATTCACCCATTCAAGAAGAGTCAAAGAATCCGTGACTGCTATGCTACGCTCTCTGCCACCAGCCTCTTGCACAAACTTGAGAAACTTGCCCAACAGATCAACGTTTCTGTTCAATACAGCGCAAAGAGCCTCCACAACAGCGGCACGGGACTTGTTGTCCTGATAGTAACAAAAGGTCTTGAGCAGTGGCAGGCACACCTTGGCAACATCGCCATCTTCTATTTCCGAGTTGTTGAGCATTGCCACTATGCGATTAATTGTCGGTATCCTCACATTGATAGATGAATCACCAAGGAACCTATCGAGGTTCCCATGGAGCTCACTCCACGGTGACTTCTGTATATCAATTGTCATGATACGTGAAGGCGAATGTGTTCCGACTATTAGAGAATATTTCCTTCAAATGCTATTTTTCACTCCCAAATTCCCCACAGCCCCTAATATCTCTCTCTCTCTGTCTCCACCATCCACTCTAGCAGAGATACTCAGCTGTGCCAGTGACATTTTTTCGTCGTGTGCTGACCCGAAAAATTCCTGTGCACAAGCACACACCCCCAGTTATGCATGCGAAATGGTATGGAGAGGGGAGGTCGGCTCCCCTTGTCGAGATGAGCGCGTGCCGGCAGAAACCTGGAGAAAAAGAACACCCACCATCTTTCTTTCGTACAATTTGATTTTAGTTCTATATCAACTATAACAGTCAATGACGAGAGGCTATAGTTAAATCATCTGTTCAGTCTCGCGTTTCTCAGGATGGATTTTGTATGATTTCCATTTGGAGTTGCTGCGGGCGCTGCGGAGAATATCGTGGCTGATTCACCACCTTATAGCGATGTTTTGTATACCATCTGAGGCTGTCCCCAAAAGAGTTGTTTGATTGTCGGCTAAGATGCTTCCATTGTGGAGTTTGTTAGTGATTCTTTCTTCTCCTTTTTTACTATCGCTGCATTGTTTTTTCTCAGTTTCTTCTTTTTCTCGTTGTGTCTCTCTCTGGCTATATTGGCTTCTGCCTTGGCTACGCATGGTGACGCCTATGGGTGAACACATCTACTGCTACATCCGAACTTGGTTGAACAGCAACTATTTTTCAATCGAGAGAGTGCACTCAATGTTTTCACATGGTTGTTGTTTAGATTATGCTATTTTTCCCTGGTACAGCAACCTCTGTTCCTGCTATACGTTTTCTACTTCCGCTAATATTCACAGGCCTATGCCCGCACACATACACACCCTAGTTGTTTGTAAGAGCTGTGACTGCCTTATGAAGTGTATATACATAGATCATGCCTCTAAGGTGGTTGGTGATATGCCGACTCAACTCTTACCACTCTATATTAAAAATACCAGGCCAACAATTACGTAAACATCTAGATCAGCTTGATTTTATGATTGTTCCATTGCAATCACCAAAACAGTATTTGCTATATCGTATATCGTATTTAGACACCAAGAGACATAGGCATCTCTCTCTTTGTACTAGCTGGGCCTGAACTGTGCACTGCCCGTACTATGCACTGCCTTTGGTGTGCACCGCCTTTGGTGTGCACTGCCTGACAGATTCCAGTCACTAGAGGCATCTTGCATATTAAACTTTTATCTATTTCATCGATGCCTGCACGAGAAGGCACATTAGTATACAACAGGCCGATAGAACCGATACTCGCCATAATTGACGCAATGGCTTGTAGGAAGGAGTAGATCTTTGCAATGTTTTTTAATTTGCTCTTCATTGCACTTGTACAGAGTGTCTAAAATTTCAATATCCTAGCATACGAATGGGTTTTGCTTGCATGTGAAGGGCCGAAAGTTAAAAAGGTTGGCCCATGGCTATATGGCTGATATGGCTGGGTTTCATCGGTGTACGCATTAGCATATAAAGGAAATCAGAACGAGTATCCTAGTACCCAAAAAAATACTGTCATATTACGCGATATGCACACTTGCCAGTTGTGCAGGATGATATCAAGGAATCAATCGTATAACCAATCAAACCCTGCCCTGTCAACTATATGATCCTTCGTTTAGCCTCAACCAGCATAGATTGCTTATCTATAAACACCACCCCACACCCATTGACCTCTTTGGCTAGCCTCCTCCTTTAATGTTATATTTGTTTACCTTTTAAACACAATACACAATAAGCGAGATTCCTGACACAAAACCGTTTTTGGGTAAGGGCCCTTTTGACGCTTGGTCTGTGTCGCTCCCACACAAATATCTCTTGGAGTACAACTCCATTCCCGTACCATCTCCCCCACCAGCCTCATGCTTTTAGCTGTTGCATACATGGAGAGCTCATGTGAGTTAGCCTGCAAAAGTGATCCAGCCATTTCCCTAAACGGGTGGGCCAGGCGATCTAACTTGCTCATGCAGCGCAAAGACAGTTGCACGCAGTTGTACACAGTTGCACAGAAGTGATGGAGACTCAATTAGTCCTATTAAATCACTCTCATGTGCCAATATATATTTCTATTATTGTATCATTTGGTGACATACATTTCAATCAATATATGTATATCTCTCTCCTTTTACCCCTTCACCCTAAATAGATACCCCATCTCTTCTGGTGGGTGGGGATCACTCCTACAGACAGCCCACCTCCCGGTACCAACAGGGTGTTCTTCCCAGCCACCATCAGCCCAGCCTAACCAGTCGAACCAGTCGAACCAGCCTAACAAGTCGAACCAGTCGAACCAGCCTAACAAGCCTAACCAGCCTAACCAGCCTTTTACATATGCACTCCGAGGAATGCAACGGCCAAACGCTGCGGGCAACAACGGGGCTGTCGCGCGCGAGTGCGGGCTCCAAGGCGCAGGGATCTGGGCGGTGGCAGCTGTCGCATGAGAAATAGCGTCCGAACAAGACGCACGTTAATGCGTGGTTTCTGTGGCTTTTGGAATCAGCACACGCAATAACCAGCACATGACGCACATATGCTCACACGAAATGGGCCGGATGCTAAATGGCACACAGACAGAGAAAGCCAGGGAACGACGTAGGGAAGGCTGTACTTTTTTTAACAATGTCATAGCTCAAGGTGAGTTTGTGTTCACCATTCTCAGCAACCGAGGATATCTCTAAAAGGACGGGGACTGTTTTATTGGAGATATATATATATATATGAAAATATATCCTCCGCATCACTTACACATCGCAACACCATCTCATCTCATCTCATCTCATCTCCGTCCCTGTCACTGTCCCTGTCTCCCTCACCTGATCTTTTTAAGGTTTCGGTTCAACTTGGTTTTGTGCGCTTTCTGTTTCTTACTTATACCCAACCTCAAGGTTTTCCACTCTTATTTCCAATTGAGCGTGTGTACGGTGTATCTGGTTTATTTTTCTGACCACCTCCAACCACTTTAGATATATACATTTCGTGGCCCCGCTCCACTGATTCTGCCTTGTCCGCTCTCGCTCCACTTTATTGGCCTGACCAAACGAGCGTACCACTAGACCGCATCTCTCAAACACATTCACACACACACAGAGATCACCCAAAAATTGGATACCAAACCCATATACCAAAAATGTCAACTTGGAATAGCGAAACACAAATGCATCGCCATTTCTCAACTTCGGCATTCTCCCCTCTCCACCCAGGAGTCAACAGTTCCATTCAGTCCACCCTGTTTTCTCCCTTTGACAATGTCAAGTCAGAACCAGGAACAGTTGGAGCCAATGGGGATGTTTTCCCCTTAGTTATGACAGATATGACACCTCCCACACCTGAGTCTTCAGCTTCAAGTGTCTCATCTAGTCCAACCACTTCAACAAAGGAAATTCACTCTCCTGATGCTAACAGCCAGTCAATGGCTGACTTCAACATCGATTCAAGAGATCCACTCAAACTTCTTCCTGATTTATGGTCCAACGAAGAGGATACTTGGAATATTCGAAGTGGTGTTCACAAGGGTGTTGACAACCATGTGTCTGTTAATAACACCAAGACAGAATATACATATACCACAGTCCCATCTTCCAGTCCATTGGGGCTTAACTTGATCGCTCCCAGAATACCCACAGCTACAACTGGCAATCTATGGGATATTTCCAGAAACGTATTGTTTAACCATCAACCAGTTACAACCAGCTCTTCTTCGCTTAATGTGAATTCGTTCAGGAATCAGCAGTTTGTGGGAATGGCTCCGTTGGCCAACTCTGCTGTGCTCTCGCATACCCCCGCCGTAGCACATATTCCACTGACCGAGGAAAACCTCTCCCTACTTGGCCGCAATGGAATTCAAGTCACAACCAATGGTTCTACTGGCAATCTCGTTAGTATCAGCCAGGCGTTTCAAGCACAGCAACAACCAACATTACCTCATATTGAAAGCAACCCCCACCAATTGAGCTGGAACCAACAACAGGTAAACCATTCTGCTGTTGATCAGCTATTGATGAGTCCCACAGCCACAGCTCATTCCAATCTACGTGACTACCCCTCTCTCCCTGTTGGCCCATCCAAACCAAGTTTGACTGCTGGTGATAGAAAGATCTCCACTTCTTCTGTGGTCTCCAATGGCAGTAACGGCCCCTTAGCCAACAATCTCTATAAGACGGAGGTGTGTGTTCAGTTTGCAACAAAAGGTGAGTGCCCTTATGGTACAAAATGTCAGTTTGCCCATGGGGATCACGAACTCAAACATGTCAAGAGAGCTTCCAACTGGAAGACAAAGCCATGTGCTAACTGGAAACGTGATGGTCATTGCAGGTATGGAAAAAGGTGTTGCTTTAGGCATGGAATTGAGGATTGAGCCCACCACGCTCTCCCTCCGCCTTGCAATTTATCTCTCTTTATTTAATATTTGCCCTACTATTATTTAACAGTGTAAGGTTATCTTGTACACTCTAGGGAACTGTAGGTGTTCACTATGATGCAGGTACATCTTGGTGTACACTTATTGTGGAGCTATCTTGAGGCTTATGGCGGCGGCGCTATGTAAAGGATATCCAATTGGTTTTGTAGCTAATAATTATTATAGAGAATATATAACGAATAATGTTCTATATGCGTTTGTACAAACTTTATATATTTACGCCCTATATTCTGTTAGATAAGCAAGCGTCGAATTAACTCTGTTAAAACTACATAAAAAGGCAACCTAAACAAACTGAAGCATCAATTCTCTACCATCTCTAGACATTTTCTAAGCTGATCCAAAAACAACCTTGAGAGACTGCTCAAAGTCCTCAATGAGATCATCAATGAACTCAGTGCCAACACTCACTCTCAAGAGATCCTTGGTCACACCAGAGGCAAGCTTCTCTACATCATCCAACTGCTGGTGAGTAGTGTAGTATGGGGCAATGATCAAACTCTTGGAGTCACCAACATTGGCAAGGTGCGAGAACAATTTGAGGTTATCAACAAACTTTGGACCGCTCTCCTTGAATGGGTCAGAAGTCTCCTCAGCAAGAGGTTTCAAGCCAAAGGAAAGCACACCACCAAACCCGTTTGTCAAGTATTTCTTAGCATTCTCATGGTACTCGTGGGAGGTAAGACCAGGGTAGGAAACCCACGAGACATAAGGTGACTTCTCAAGGTACTGAGCCAGCTTCAGTGCATTGGAAGCCTGTCTCTCAACTCTAAGGGAAAGAGTTTCAAGACCTTGCAACATAAGGAAACTACCGAAAGGGTTAATGGAAGGACCAAGGTCCCTTAGGAGCTCAACTCTAACATGACCGATGAAGGCAAGGTTGCCAAAGGCCTCGCTCAGAATAAGGCCGTGATAACCCTCGCTTGGCTTAGAAAACTGTGGGAACTTTTCTGGGTACTCAGTCCATGGGAACTTGCCACTGTCTACGATGATACCACCAATGGTGTTTCCGTGACCGTTGATCCACTTGGTAGCACTGTGCACGACAATGTCTGCACCCCAATCCAATGGCTTGATAAAGTAACCACCAGCACCAAAGGTGTTGTCAACAACGACTGGGATACCATGCGAATGAGCAAGGGCAACGATCTTCTCGAAATCAGGCACGTTATACTTAGGGTTCCCGATGCTTTCCACGTAAATGGCCCTGGTCTTATCATCAATGAGCTTTTCAAAGGACTCGACTGAGTCACCTTTGCCAAACCTGGCCTCAATTCCTAGTCTCTTGAAAGCCACTTTGAACTGGTTGTAAGTTCCACCATAAAGGAAAGAAGTGGAGATAATGTTGTCTCCGTTATGGGCAAGACCAGTGATGGCCAGCAGCTGAGCAGCCTGACCAGAGGCCACAGCAACAGCGCCAGCACCGTTCTCAAGGGCTGCAATCCTCTTCTCAAAGATATCGGTGGTTGGGTTCATGATTCTGGAATAGATGTAACCAGGAGTCTCCAGACCAAACAGCTGTGCGCCGTGCTTGGAATCGTTGAACACAAACGAGGAGGTAGCATAGATAGGTGGAGCACGGGCATTGTTGGGGGAGTCAATAGGCTGACCAGCATGCAGCTGAAGGGTGTCGTAGTGAGAAGGCATGTTGATCCTTAAAGTGATTATCTGACTTTAATAGTTCACTCTAAAGTATCAATTGAGTCAACATCAATCTCATACATGGTTTATATACATACATTTTCCCCCTCGACCATTGACTCACAATCGGGAAAGGGAACCTGCCAACTACTCCCCATGCGCATTTTCCAAGGTTACGGGGCCCACTTGCATATAATGGCCCGAAACGGCGTGATATTTCATCACCTCACGTGAATTGTGACATAGCTCATCGGGCCCTGCGTGAAGCTTCTGTGGGGTTAGTGAACCGACAGGCTGCCCCATTTGTGTCAAGAATATCGATTATATAATGAGAATTCTTGAGTGAATAATAAAGGCTTATGAGTTGAGATTATTATATGACATCTATTTTTTTATTTTAATATTTTGCCAAAATCCTCTAGTTATTTGGAAGTTGAAGAAAATTTGGTGTTTATTTCCAGTTTATGAAGCTGTGCATATATCTCATTTTCTGGATTATTAAGTGCATGAAGAGATCATGAAATTTAGGATTGTTGAATTTTCATTCAATGATTTATTTTGAATATTTTTTCATATTTTATCATGGGTAACATTGAACAGGTACTTCTAGTACTAAGAATCAGATCTATAATGCTCATTATATTTATATTAACTATAATCCAGTGAGGACGCTCTTGCTTTTTTTTGAGTCTTCTGAGGCTTCGAGGCTCCTGCATATAAAATCTACGGCACTTATGTAATGGGTAGCATTCTTTCTGCAAGATGGTTTTGTGGTCTAGTCGGTTATGGCATCTGCTTAACACGCAGAACGTCCCCAGTTCGATCCTGGGCAAAATCATTCTTTTTTTTCTAATTCTTTTCTAAATCTTGAGAGTAATTTTTTTAAATCATCAAATATTGCAGTTTAATATGGAAAAGTGGAAAAAATCTTCTGCTGGTTCCACTCAACATGAGTACAAATACAATTTAACCATAGAAGATGTATCTTATACGAAGTGAAATCATACATTAGAACATGGCCGTATCTCTAGAATACTAAATAATATACAAATCACCTTCTCCTCCCACGACGGCAGGGGCAAAACAAAAAAAACAACAGAAAAATGGGTAATGAGTCCTTAAAACGTCCGCCTCCCTTTCACAGTCTGATTTGTGTATGTGTGTGGGATTATGGCCTGAATATAAGTGACAAAAAAAAGTTGTACAATAATGGTGACAACAAACTGTCTCTTATGAGAAACGATTTTATAAAGAACACAATAGAAGGATGAGTAAAAGGGGAAAAAACATCGGAACAGCGTAGGCAAAAACACCACTAATATGGTATACAATAATATCAATAAAAACAATAAAAAGAAGAGTCATGAAAAATATACGGAGTAATGAACACTTGGTAAGCAGACAGAAACCATGAATACTAAAAAAATACACAGATTGGGAAAATGACGTGCGTCTGTTATGTTTACACACCTCTTGATGTGGGGAATAATAGATCATCCATGCATGGCCAATTAGAGAGCAGATGGGAAGTTCAATAAGCTGCCAGCAAATCGAAGAGATAATTGTACAATGAGCATTTCTAATACTTAACTTCTACTGTTATCGTAATTATGCCCAGCAACATTGATGTTGGAAACACTTGTAGTCGATCCATAAGAACCACCCATGTGACTATCTCCATCTTGGGAAGCACCAGCAGCAAAACGCTCACTGCTCTCTGCAGCATTGGCTGCTGCGAACGAAGGTGGAATCTGGTTTGGAATTCCACTCAGATTCAAGTATGAGCTAGAGTTCTGCTTACTGGCCAACAGTAGAGAGTTGAATGAAGAAGTAGAAAAGGTGGACACCAGCGGAGGCTGTGCCATCTCCTCAGGGAGATCAAGCTTGAGGCTACGCAGTGGGGGTAATGCTGTGCTATGGATACCGCTGCTACTGTTGGTGCTAATGTTATTATTACTACCACTATGATTAGGTGTGCTCGACAGGTACCCAGGAGGGTTGGAAGGCGCCAACTTGGGCGACACAGCAGGGGTCTGCAAGGGTGTGGCATCGGGAGTCTGCTGGGCAGCAGCGGCACCCAAACCCAATAGGTGAAGTGCCGCTGAAGAGTCACGCTCTGCTGATGAACCGTAGCGGGAAAGGTGTGGGTTTGAGCTGCTGATGTGCATTTGGGCATTTAGACTGGCATATGAAGTCACTGGGTTGAATGTCATGTGCCCCGGTGATTTGGGGGGAAGAACAGGCGAGTTGGGCCTAGATTTCTTGAAAAGCGGATTCACCATTTGAGGATTTCTATACGTGTCGCCACCAAGATCTGTGTTGGAGTAGCTCCTCGCCAACGATGGCAGGGACGTTTGACTTTTGCTGTTTCCGAACCTTGCCAGGGGGGATGTGAGGGCCGTCTGGGGAGACGAAGAAAGAGAGGCATTGCTCGACATGGAATTCCCTATGGCGTTCATAGGGGTCATTCTTTGAAGGGATGACAATGAGTTCAATGATCTTGGAGGGTGGATAGGGTTTGATTGAATGAATGGCTGTAAAGGTGTAGCACCACCTACTGTAGCAGAATGGCTGCCAGGTACGTGAGAACCTTGGAAGTACCTACTAAGAGATGGGAGACTTTTTATAGACTGCAGGTCTGGGTTGTCCTCCTGCTTCACACCACTCATGTTCTCATCCTCCTGTTGCATGTTCATCAGCTCTCTAGAGGCAGCAGCTGCCAATAAATTGATATCTAAAACGTTCTTTGCAGGTGCTATAGAGGCGGAGTTAGCATTAGCGTTGAGATTAGCAGCAGCTGCACTAGAAGTACTGTTGGATAGAGGTACCATGCTAGAAGGAACACTCATCTGCATATGACGATCTTCTTCGTCTTCATCTTCATCATATTCATCCTCATCATCCTTAAGTATTCTACCATCTGAATAGCCACCGTTCAGAGATGACTCTGAAGTTGTTTTCTTAACTCTACGACCTGTAGGTTTCTTCTTCTCATCACCGCTAACACTACCCCCAGGCGAAGACGCCTCCTTGCCCGTCTGCAATCTGCGCCGGCTGTTGGGGTTGTTGTGGATTCTTGAGTGTCTTGTGAGTTCATCAGATCGTGAGAACTTCTTGAAACAACCTGGGAAATTACACTGGTGGGGCTTTTCACCCGTGTGGGTTCTGATGTGCCTTGTTTGATGTTCGAGTCTATGGAAAGCTTTGTCACACATTGGACATTTGTATGGTCTAGGCAACTCTGCTGAAGGTATGTTGCTGGCCAACCCGAGTCCCGGCCCCGGCACTTGTGACTGCTGTTGTTGCTGCTGCTTCTTGTGTGCTTCAAGGGTGCTCATGTTGCCGTTGAGCCCCGTTGGCGAAGAACCCGGTAATATCTGTGATTGGGGGACAGAACTGTTCTGCTGTGGGGAGTTGTTTGTACCGAGCATTATATCGTTTGTGGTATAGTTTGTACCCAAGGAAGTTGAGCTAGCACTCATGCCGCTATAAAACGGTGTATGTGATAGCGATGTCAAATGCAAAAAAAAGATGCCTTGTGAATAAAACTACAGGCACTGGTAGTCAATAGTCAAGTGTAATAGATAGCAGGGAGGACAGGAAACAATAAAAAGGGGGAATGAATGATGCCCTCGCAACGATATGCTCAAGTGTATATAGGCAGGAAGATATATTCTGTTGAGACACCCTACCACGGTGAGTCCTATATATATACAGTTATATATCTATATACCTGCAGTAGCCTATTAAATGTACACAGACAAAATTGAATGATATACAGCAATATCGGACCAAAAAGCTAGAGTGTATATAATGGAAACAGTAATACAACGGTTATTCCGTAAAGTGCCACCCAGCCTTTGAGAACGATATTGGATGTGGTGTGCACAGTATGTGGGGATCGTGGGGGTTGGTGAGAAAAAAAGAAAAAAGGCGGTAGGAAAAATAGTCGTGAAATGGGATATTCCCAAGGGAGAGAGGGGGATGTGGGTGAGTGCGTGCGGGAAGAGGAAGAAAGCTGGGGCAGAAGCGGCGTCTTTGGCAAGGGAAATCTGTACGACTGACGTTAAGTTAAGAGTAATGCTAAGCTATGTGCACGATCTAGCAGAGGGGTGGGGTGGGGGGTGGGGAGAAGAGAGAGACAGTCAGCTGGTTTTTGCCCGGTTCAGATTATTTCAGGCCAGATTTGTATCTGCATAAAATTAGGAAATCTTCCCGGAACAAGGCAATTAGAGTCAGAGAGACAGAAAATCCTTTGCTATCCTTTTTTGAATGCTTAGTATTCCATCCTATCCAGAAATGCCCAAATGTCCAAATGCCCAGGGGGTTCCTTCTGGGTTTCTTCGCGGGAATGGGGCAGGGAACTGAGAGGGGGAGGGAGGAGAGGGCTAGGGAGGGCCAAAAAAAAAAAAGAAAAAACCGCCTGCTCGAAAATGCGGGGTGGCCTAAGACTGCGTGGCACACGCAGGATTACAAGGTTACGAGCTGGGTATCTGCGTGAAATTGTGTGTTACCCTACAGAGATCTGCTCTCTTTTTGCTCTCTCCCCACAAAAGGAACTCTTCCAAGGCCGCGAAGAAGTGGGGAGAGAGGATCTAAAGACCGTAAGGGTGAGGGACACACGACTGGACGGCGGTCGGCTTTTAGATGGTAGGAAGTTCGGTAGGTAGGAAGGTACCTTTCATCGGCAATCAGATCCTCCTGTAGAGAGTATGTTCCATGTTTCTGTCACACGAGAGCAGGTTAATGTACTGATTCCAACCGAGTCGGAAATCGCTTTCCTTTTGAATTCCTTTCTTATTCCTTCCCCACGCTCTGGTGGCATGCTTTATAAATACGCCCTTGCAACAACAGATTGCCTGCCCGTACGGTGCAGCTCGTGCTGCCCATGCCGCTGCTGGTTCATATAAGTGGCCGGAAAAACTTTTGGCGCGCGCACGATGAAATACAACGGCATTCGGTAGGAGGGAGAAAATTTTGCTACGGACAAAGCCGCATGAAGAACCTTGCGACAGCCACAGCATACGGGAATGGTAAGGAATCTTTTCAGAACCAGCGCCGTGCGTACTGCTATCCCAGGCAGGATGGTCAACATCACATTACCATTACAGTTGTGTTTTTTTTTGCCCACCATGCATTGGTCGATTCAACTATCTTGAATTGGTGGTCCTATCTGATCGCTGGATAAAATTATTGTTTCGTTCAAAACAGACTGTTGGATTCTCGCTTGGAATTACGTGTCCCTAGGCATCCATCCTCCTCGCTTGGTTTTGCCTACTACAAACCTCAGTAGGAGCTGTCTCCTCGAAGGACCCCTATCCCCACTTCCCCGCCTCTGCAAAGCTGGAGATACAGATAGTATGGGGGGCCAGAGATTCAAACGGGAAGGGTCGAAGGAACCCAAGTAAATTAGCAGGTGCACCGACAAAAATGCCTGCAGCCGGAGAACATCTCCGGGAGGTAGCAAACTTGATCAGTACACATCCCAGCAATACTTACAGTTAAGATCTCTTTGTTATTGGACTTCTTATTTAAAACTATTTAAACCAGTGTGACCAAAGAAAACATTAGGTAGAAAACATTTCGCTGAAAGCAGCAAGATAATTGGCACCATTTAAATCTTGTATCAAGTCAGGTTGCCCCTAAGTTCCTGGTCAGCCTCAAGAGCCTCAAACAGCGATTTGAAATTTCCTGCTCCAAAACCACTATGATTGTGACGCTGAATAATCTCCAAAAACAGAGTTGGACGGTCCGATAGTGGTTTGGTAAATATTTGTAAAAGATATCCCTTTTCATCAAAGTCGACCAGAACTCCCACCTTTTGCAGCTGCTCAATGGGTTCAGTGATAAACTCAATATTGGATGATTTAAGTCTCTCTGAAAGTTGAATATAGTACTTTTCCGGGATTTTTATGAAAGTGGCACCCCGCTCCTTAGCAGCTGCCACAGTTTGGACAATGTTATTTGTTGAAAGGGCTATGTGTTGAACTCCAGGACCATCGTGGAACTCTAAGAACTCCTCAATTTGAGACTTGCGTCTTCCTTCAGCAGGCTCATTTAGAGGCATCTTGATAGTTTCATCAGGAGAAGTCATCACAATAGAACGTAACGCCGAGTATTCAGTAGATACTTGCGTTTCATCAACTGACCAAAATCTGTGGAAACCAAACACATCGGCATAAAAGTCGCAAGAGGTCTCCATCGTGTTCCAGTCTCCATTCTGGACGCAATGATCAATCTCTTCAAAACTAACAGGCGGAAGAAGACGATTTGTACGGTAAGGCTCATCCACAAGTTTATAATTTCCTGGAAGAAATCCTCTGGTCGGCATCTCTCTTTGGATCAAGGTGTGAGTTATATCACCAACCGCCCCAACTCGGGCTACTTTAACGGTTCCTCCTTCGAGGTCATAGGTCTTTGCATCTTCTATAAGTGTTGCATTGGATTTCTTTGCTCTACTTAGCGCCGACTCCAAATCTTCAACCACAAATGAAACATCTTTAACACTATCCCCATGTTTTGCTACATGCGAATGAATTTCTGCAAGTTCCTCATTTTCTGGACCCTCACAATTGGATCTGAGACCACTCATAAACTGGAAGACAACATTCCCATTTTTGATAACATGAGCCGAGATGTTTCTGGATCCTGTCTCCAGGCCTCTCTGGGCCATTGGCTCAAACCCAAAACAATTGATAAAATAAGCAGCTGATTGCAGCGCATTGGAGACATACCATGTGATGTGATCAAAACCAGCGTATAGACTGAGCTCAGAAGCAGGAGAAAGTTTGTTTTCTGCTTCACTTTCCTCAGTGTCGTCTTCAAAAACAACAGCTACAGCATTTTCCTTCAAGTGCTCAGATTTCATTTCCCCATTTCCTGATACTGGCGAGATAGCAGCAAGTAAAGATTCTCTTTCCAATGGATGACCAGATCCGGATCCTGCAGAGAAAGCCATTTTTCTCTTTACAAGTGGTGGATTTTCAGCACCAACTGGTAGAGTCATCCCAGAAACAAGGGGTTGTCGTCTTTATTGTCATCTTCAGCGTTCATTATGCGGAGAAACATTTTTATTAGGTTGACAGTACTTCAAGCGACTGTGCCTCATAGTGCACAGAAGGACTAATTTCTCATCTTTTGTACACAAGGACACAAATAGGATTTTGTGCCAGAGAAATGTGTCCCTATGCTACGAATCGAGGAATATCCACAACGGTTTCGTTGCCCTCTCCTGACCTTAAATAAGTGGGGGAAAGATTAGATCCACACAAAAAGTTGCAGCATGCTAATATATAGACGGTATAACAAGCTGCACAAAGTATTCCGTTAGTCCTCTCAGATGAGGTTTGATATGAGGAAGATAGTTGCCACACAGGGTTAAACAATACGTGTGAGTGGACCAGCAGCCGCTAATATATATGCATGTATATACATTGTTAATGCTTAATACAACAAGTAAACCCGACTTATGATATGTCTTATACTGGTATTTGATATGATAAGTCTGAGGTTCAGCTCATCTATACAAGCTTAGCTTGGTTATTATGCGGGCCGCTTGCTGCATCTGCGGATAATGGCAGAACCGGAAGCTCTGCTATCCGGCCACAGATTTCATGCACTCTGGGACGTGGCTGTAGACCAACCTCTCCTATCTATCAAGGCTGCCCGCATGGATGATGCACCATCGGTCTTATCCAGTGCCGATTGACCATTAGGGATACGGAAAGTCTGTCACTACCTGGATAAGAGGCTCAGACCATACGGGGAATGAAATTCCCGAAAAAAAAGAATAGACTCTGACCGAATGCAGCCACCCTTTTCTTTATGTCCATATGAGGTGTATTTATAAAAGTAATCGAGCAAATGTTCTTGGCAACGATCTGGATCTCCCCAGAGGGCAAAAATATCACGGCAGAAGCCGTGCGTAGTGGCCGATCAAGGGCCTTCGTCCCTGCTGCACCTGCGCATCCTACTTCCTGTTTAACACCGAAAGCCGCCCCAAGTTCGAGGGGAGGGCTGGAGCCTTAGGGGGAGGTTCGCATCGTTCACGGGCTTTTCACAGCAACTGTGACGCATAATTAACTGTAATCTCGTAGAGCCAGACGGACGGCACTGCATAGGCAGATAGTGTGACTGTGCATGAACCGAACGGCAGTTGCGTCTGGAAAGATTAGTAATGGTGAAGGTGATGTTGTATATTTTGTATTGAAAAGGACGAAGTTCTCTGCGTTATTGCAATAGTTCATCCGCAATAGCTGCAAGCTTCCCCCCATCTATACCCCTCGTCCTACTCTAAAGAGGACTACTGAAGAAGGCTACTGGCAGGTAGTGTGAGGTGACTTCTGAAACTTTACGAACTGAGACCGAACGAAAGGTAACGAATCGCAAAGCATATTCCACTATAGGTAGTCATGGCGGATACCCACTCCGTAGCGACCGCAGGATCAACCTCGGCCGCATATGTATCGGCGCTGGAGGATTCAGATCTCAACTCCCTAGATTCTCAGACCGACATCCCATATGAGGGGTCCCCTCAAACATTAAAAGAGGAGCGTCGTCACTCGGTTCATCTCAATATTCACAGGACTCTTTCCTCTGTATCCAACCAGTATCGCGCTGATAATGATGATCCACAAGCAGAGGTTGGCACATTCAGGGGGGCAGATATTGCCAGCATCGAGGACGAGTTGGATAGGACCAGATCTAGGGCAACCATTCTGGCCGTTCTTTCACAGAGGAGTATGGACTCAGAAAGGAATATCCTCGACAATGTGCATTCAAGACTTGAGAACCAAGATGATGTGGAGAGTGAGGAGAAAAACACAACAAGTGTGGATCGAGTGGAGTTCGAAGAGAAAGCAGAAGATGATGTGAATGAAAATATCCCCGGTAGTGGTATACAGGCGCAAGCAGGTGGAATGGAATTTGAGTCCTTGGATCCAAACTTGGTCGCCTGGAACGGTAGAGATGACCCGGATTTCCCTCGTAACTGGCCACAGAAATCAAAGTATATGGCCACTTTTATCGTGGCTGGCTATACTTTCATCTCTCCTATGGCCTCCACTATGATGTCACCTGCCGCCGGAGACACTGCCATCACTTTTGGTATAACCAACCCGACTGAGATTGCCTTGATGGTGTCCATCTACATCCTGGCATGGGCCATCGCACCCCTGTTTGTGTCACCACTGTCAGAACTGTACGGAAGAAAGATCATTCTTGATGTCTCAATGGGCCTCTTATGTCTCTTCAGCCTGGGGTGTGGTCTCTCTCAGAACTATGCATCAATTTGCATTCTTAGATTTTTATCCGGAGCTTCTGGTGCAGCACCACTATCCATTGGTGCTGGAGTCATCGGTGATCTGTTTGAAGCAAAAGAGAGAGCCCAAGTGATGGCTATCTATTCTATTGGTCCCTCGCTAGCCCCCGCAATAGCCCCTGTCATTTCTGGGTTTATTGCAGAGAACCTTACTTGGCGCTGGACTTTCTATGTGGTGGTGATTGTCTCTGGAGCGTTTTCCGTCCTCGGAGTATTCCTCTTCAAGGAGACCTATTCACCAACACTGCTGAGAAGAAGATGTGCCAGACTCAGAACGGAAACCGGTAACCCATATCTTATTACCATCTATGATATTGCTGATGGAGAAACAAAAAGTGGAAGATTCCTTTTGAACTTGAGGAGACCCATCCAGATGTTGTTCCTGAACCCAATGGTGTTTGGCCTAGGTTCCTTCATGGCTTTCTGCTATGGCTTTTTCTATTTGCTCCTTGTCACCTACCCAGGCGTGTACACTATAGAGTATGGGTTTTCACTAGGAATTTCTGGTTTGATGTATATTCCTATTAGTTTTGGATTTGCCGTTGGATTGGTTGTTTGGACAAAGGCACTCACTTACTTTTATGTAAAGAGAACTGAAGCCAATGGCGGTGTTGCCAAACCTGAGTACAGATTGCCAACATTACTGGCGGCTGGTATCGGTATTCCCGTGTCTCTGGTGTGGTATGGCTGGTCTGTTGAAAAGCATCTCCACTGGATGATGTCGTGTATTGGCTCTGGCCTGTTTGGATTCTTCTTTGTGCCTGTGTTTCAGGCCGTTCAAAATTACCTCATTGATATGAACCCAAGGTTTGCCGCATCTGCTATTGGTGCTGCAACAGTGTTCAGATCTCTATTTGGATTTGCATTCCCTTTGTTTGCAACTCAAATGTATGATAAATTGCATTATGGATGGGGTAACACCTTATGTGCACTGGTTGCACTTGCCCTGGGTGTCCCATTCCCTCTCTTTGTGTTGAGTTACGGTGAGAAGCTTAGACTCTGGGCCAACCGTAGAGTTGAACTTGAGCAGGCTAAGAGAGATATTAAAAACCTAGAAAGGCTCAAGAGACAGCAGGAGGAGAGGGCCAACCAACTGGAAGAGTTCAAGGTAGAAAAGGAGAGGCAGATGGCGGTGGACTCTCAGTAACAATATATTTATGGATTTTTTAATCAATCTAAAAGCAATACTGAAATATTATTCATTTTACAACAGTCGTTCATTCTTACCACTAGCTCCTTCCAACATTTTTCCTTGTAGTAGACCTCATAAATTGAATGAGTTTCCGTGATCCCACCTGCATGCAGTATATGTACAATGTCTCGCCCATAACTTGCCGAACTTAGTTGCTTGGTCTAGTGGTTACGACGTCTCGTTTACACCGAGAAGGCCGCGAGTTCGAACCTCGCAGTGACTATGTTTTTTTTGAATTTTTTCTTGTCGACCCAAACAAAATATAAGCAGTATTGTGACTATTTTTTTGATTTCCTCACCTTTACGGTATGGATTGTTGATATTGTATTTATTCTATTTATATGTTTCGGTCATTATACATCTCGTATACAGAGGATGGCATCCTAACTACGCAGGACAGTCATGCCCCACCTTGAACACACCAATATAGTAGATAATAAGTATATTAATATGTATCGACTGTACACGTATACATAAATATAATGATGTCAAAATACAATTAATAACATGTATTAACAATTATTTCTGAAAAGTAACGAAAAAGCCTAGTATTTCTTAAGCTCATCAGAACTCAAACTCTTATCGCCACTAACACTGCGCTTGGATTTCGAAATCTTATCTGGCTTGTAGAAACGCAAATCAACCCTACCGACGAGATATAGGACATTCACTATTGTTTCAAGGAGTCCGAAAAGACAATACATCACCACAGGATCAAAGATGCTTCCTTGGGTTGCATATGTCTTGCCCAGAAATGTAGTGATACATCTCACAACTGTACTTGTGAATACAAAAATGGTGGTGAGGGTAATCAAGACAATCGAATGGTTATGTCCGAGCTGAGCTTTTGTCCTGGTTGTCTCGATATCGGTGAAAGTCTGGTCCTCAGATGGGAGATCCTCTCTCGGGTCAGGTCCGTGCAAATGAGTGTTTGACACCAAGGTCCTGACAGCTCCTTCAGTACCATTTGGATGAGCCCTGAGAAACGTCTCTAGACCAGCCTCGGCTGTTCCCTTGGGAGGGTAGTAGAATGGGGAGAAAGAATCAATCCAGAATGGTTCATAAGTAATTGCACGTCTATCGCGAGCTGTTGGTTTGAACAAATATGCAAGCAGCACTAAAACGGAGGCTAACAGCGAATACAAACAAACCAACACCGCTGAAACTTTCACCACATTAAGACACATATCGAAGTGCTTCTGTGATAGGAAATAGAGGTAGGGGATGACACCTGCAACGATCGTCATAACCACGACAGCAACAACAGCAACGTACACAGAAATCATAAGTGTCCAGAAAAACCAACTATTACCTCCAACTGGATGTCTCCAGGTAAATATCCTCTGAGCCAACACTAAATTGAACGAGGCAAGGAAAATGGTACAGAGTGTAATGATAACGGTGGATGCTAGACCTATTTGCAACTTGAGTATGTCCTTTGCCCACACGATTCTCAAAGCAAAACCAATCGTCCGAAACAGGCAGTAGAAAGCAAAGCCAAAAGACAGAGGAAATTTGTGTCCTCTGGACCAGTTTTTGGCAAATATAAAAGAATGAGCCAAAAACAAAATAGCAAACACTGCTGTGAACACAGCACTTGGTGCAATGTCTTTATGGTCAGGATATGAGCCAAACACTGCGGACTGTTGGTCTTGGACGTAGGATACGAGAAACGCTGGAGGAGTATCCGTGTGAAGCAATTGTTTGGTGATCCCCAGCAGCTTTACAATTCCCGTACCAGGAGCAGCACCACCAGTCTGCCCCTGTATCAGTAAAGCAATAGGATTTGAGGTTGATGTCGACATGATTGGGTATGTTATGAGATGCAGTAGTCTGATGCTTCACGTATTATTACCACGCTGAGCCTGGAACGAATATGATGCTTACAGATACTATTAGCTGGGGAATATTATAGATATATTTGGAGCACTTTCTACCACAAAACTTTCTCAGTCCAAGTGAGCACTACTAGGAAAGACGCGAGGAAGACCCCTATAATCAGGTATTTATACTACACCAGCAGTATAATTGCAACGACAACGGTATCCACTAGCACCTCGAGTCATACACCCCCCCACCTCACAATATTCCTATTAGCAATCATTTCTACGCCATTCCAAAAGCAGGGTTTTTCAACACTCTTCCCCTCTTTTACTCCAAATCCTGGCCTTTGAATACGGTTAAGGAGTCTTTGATGGTGGAATCATGCAGGTGGTATGTACGAATGCATCATACACCGCCTGGGGCATAGGGGAGCAATCGTGTGCATACGATTATGCAGATTTGCTAGCAATTAGTGCCTCTTTAGTCGAAATAGTAACAACCAGTTGGTTGCAGGAACACACACTAAATAAATTGAGCTACGAGATAAAGGCTGAATTGGATGACTCTACTGGAGGGGGTATCCACTTCCGAGTGCCATGTGATCACTGGCACACAGCTCTCATGCAGTATCGCTACCAGGAACATGCATGGGGGGACACCATAATACATCAACCATTGGCCCTGTTTTGCTTCATCGGCTCCCGCCTTTTTTCGGGTGCTCAGTTAGAGTTGAGAGAGAGATACTTCTACCCCGTAGAAGGAAGGAAGGAATAGCAGATGTATTGGGAATGTTACAGCGTCGGTTTCTCAGATAATCTTGTGGTCCCAAATCATAGTGGCAGTTGGTGTAGCTGCTCTGATAACGTGTAGGTAGATGCATCAGTGCCTCGAGGAAACGTGCATTTTCTCAAGCGGCGTCAGCGAGCATTGCGAGCAGCAAGCAATTTGGTGCGGGCTGGAAATCGGCACACCTCCAGTACCCAGTAGAGGGGGAAGTACCAACCCCATTTGGTTTGATCCAGTTTCACCGTGTCTTCTATGTTGATGGAAATGCATTCTGGGACAGAGATGCCGTTACAGTTAGTCAGTCACTCCGAGGCTCTCACATGGCAACTCATCACTTCAGCAGCGAATTCCACTAATGAGCTCCTAGCAGCAGCGGCAGAAATGCGAATCCCCATTTTCGGATATCCATCAAGTTAAGCGAGATTTGAGTGACAGCGAACAGTAAACCCTAGACAGAAAAGGGCAAGGGCTCAGGGAGAAGCGGATGCGGCTGCTCGACATGCTCGACATGCTTGATGTGATGCTTCGGCACCTCTAGCCAATGCCCCCATGCCCCCCGCATTGGCTACAGGGGCCGATATGCACCCTATGAAAGAAACTTTATTCCTAGCCAGCCTAGCGGTGGAACGGGGGGGGGGGGGGGGGAGCAGCAGGAACGTCTTGCTAAGCAGATTTAGTGCGGTGCTTTTTCTTTAGCTTAATTCAAAATAATAAATAAATAAACTGATAATATTCTTCATTGATTATTCTGGATGTATGGCGAGTTTTTCTCTGATGGTTTGCTCAGTTTGCTCGGTTTGCCTCGTTCCTGCCGCTGATTTGCCTCTTCAGTTCCGGACTGCACGGCAGAGCCCTCTCTCTGCTCATTCTGCCACAGTATTATTACCCCACATTTATGCGGGGAAAGGCAGACAATACACATTTGCATATACGCAGCGATTACTCTGTGACAATGGGATAATTCTCCAATAATAACCGTAGTGTATGTAACTATTATATTAAATTTTTTTGAGTTTGCCTTGGCCGATTTTAAGTTCATGTTTTTAAGCAAGAAGGTTTATCGGACGGGTGGATGGGGTGTAAGCATATAGCAATGCCGAAGGGGTCCTGTCCCCCTCCTTATCGAACTCTGTATCTACATATATGGACATATTTATCCATGTCGAAACAGGTATACATACCGGACTACGATGGGGGGCGTGAAATTTAAACATAAATCATAAATCACTTAAAGATGTGCCTAGGTACCGGTGGATCGTGCCGAGGCAACTACAAAGATGATAATAATTGTTATGATAGAGGGTGTCCAGTTATTAGAAGGATCTATTAAAAAATATGCTCAAATTCCGAGGAGATCTCTCGATGCTGCCCCGTAGCAAAAATGCGTTTTCCCGAAGAGGGTAATAATGATTTGATCGTCTAGGAGGAAGAGGAGTTGTTGTCTCCATGCTGTTTTGTAGTTTCTGCCGTCTGGCTTTCTTTGGACTGTTGAGCTTGAAGCCTTGCCAAGTTCTTTGCGTCTCTCTTTGCCTGTTCGAGCTCCATACGTTTGTTAGCCCACATTCTCAGACTCTCTCCTCTCTTGAGGACAAAAATGGGGAATGGGATACCCAATACCAATCCGATGAGAGCACACAGGGTATTTCCCCAACCGTAGTTTAATCTATCATACATATACTCTGCGAAAAGTGGGAATGCAAATCCAAAGAAACTCCTGAACACTGCCGCGGCAGCCACCGAAGAGGCTGCAAACCTTGGGTTCATATCAACTAGATAATTCTGGATGGTTTGGAAAACCACAATCAAAGAAAATGCAAAAATTGCACTACCAATGGCTGGCATGATCCAGTGCAAATGCTTTTGGGCACTCCATCCAAACCAGATCAAGCCTACAGGGATACCAATACCGGCAAAGATGAGTAATGGTAGACGGAATTCTGGTTTGGCCACACCACCATTCTTCTCGGTTAATCTAAAGTATACTATATCAAGCAGTCTCGTCCATATCAAAATACCTAGACCAAAACCAATACCCATAGGAATGTACATAAGGCCACAAACACCAGTATTGAAGCCGTAAATACCGCCCCAGACATCTGGGAAAGTGACAATCATCAAATACATAAAACCATAAGTAAAGGCCATGAAGGATCCCAATCCAAACACCATAGGATGGGTAAATAGCAACTTGATGGGCCTGGTGAGGTTGATATAAAATCTGCCACCAACGGTCTCTCCATCCGCTATATCATAAATGGTCTTCAGATTAGGATTTCCACTCTCCTTACGAAGGGCTTTGGCCTTCTGTCTAAGTAATGTTGGTGAGTAGGTCTCTCTGTAGAAGAAGATTCCTAAGCATGCAACGACACCATTAAGAATACAGAGGATCCAGAATACCCATCTCCATGAAAGCTTTTCAACCACAAATCCAGTGATGATTGGACCGAAAACGGGGCCAAACGTGGGACCAACGGAATAGAATGCCATGGCGACATTTCTCTCTCTGTCGCTGAACAAGTCTCCAAGAACACCGGCACCAATACTGAGGGGTGCGGCACCCGAACATCCAGCAAGGAAACGGAAAACACACATTTGTGTGACAGTTTGGGAAAGACCACAGGCAATGTTGAATATCAGCAAAAACCAAATGGAAATGTTGAGCACAACCCTCCTGCCAAAAATTTCAGACAATGGCGCAACAACGAGTGGACACAGTGCCCACGCCAGAACGAAAATGGACACAATCAAGGGGCCAATCACAGATTGGGTCACATGGAAGTCATCAACTATATCTTGTATACCGGGTGATAACATAGAGGATGAGACAGGGGAGACAAATGTATAGAGAGACACAACCATCATGGTTGACCATTTACGAGAAGTGGACCAGTTACGTGGGAACTCAGGGTCATCTGGACCGTCCCATGTGATAAGTTCAGGGTCGATATCAGCAAACTCCTCACCATAATTTTTGACTGGGAGGGTCAACTCTGGAACCTGTTGATATTCGCCCTCTCCTTCTCCGCCTTCCCCTTCTTCATAATCCTGCTGACCATGGCTACGTTTTTCAGTCACGTGGTTCTCTTCATCTGGATATGGCCCTGAGACAGAAGCCGACCTCTCAGCTTGCGAAGCAACTCTATGGGAGAGGGTTGTCAAAATAGTGTTTCTGGTTTGTGTTCTTCTCAAGTTGATTTCATTCTCGTCGATCTCTCCGTAGATATCCTTTACAGAAAGATTTGCAGCTGACATTCTTGAATAATTTGAGTTTCTGGAGGTTCCTGATAGATACCTCTCAATGGCGGTATCGCCCAGGGTGGGGACATATGAAGCTCTTCTCCTCTGAGCACCGGAAGAACCAGAACCTCTTCTGGCTGACACCCTATAGTTGTCAGTCCCTAGGGGCTCAGGACCTGTCTGTTCGCGATCCGAAACATGATAACTCGAATCTGAAGAGTTCAGGGAAGCATTTGACTCGCTTGGGACGAGGGTGCTGTGGTTTGGTTCCTCTGAATGAGACATAATATGTATGCTTTTTTTGTCTTGCTAATGCTGTTCGAAACTATTACGACATTTAGACGCTGTGCAAATATATGTATAGATAATCCTCTATCAAGTGCGCTATATGTGGATAGGCATAAAATGATGTTCACCGGTAATCACGCAACTTGATGCAGTCTTGCTCGCTCGCTGTGACTTAGGGCGCCTTGTGAAATATGAAGCTGGTTATCGCCTGAATGTCACCGCAGTGTTGAATATCTCTGAAACCACTCGTTATCATCAATATCATGTACTCTTTACACCTCAACAGTACAGAGTGCTCAAAGGGTTGAAAGTGCTCGAAAAGTTCAAAGGGTTCGTTTCGTTTGCACACTGGGAAATCCAAAACTCATTTGGCAGAAAACCGCGGGATTATCGAAGCTTAAAAATATTCTCTGCAAGGCCGTTGTGGACACTGTTTCTTTTTCATTAGCTCTTTTAGCCTCTAGTGAGATGCAGCATGCAGAGTTAAGCAAGCTGTAAACTGTGGGCATGGCATGGCATGGTGGAGGGGTCCTATGGCCCTTTTTAGGGGCATTGCTGCACTGATTGCACGCGTACCGTACCCAGGCTGCAGTCCAATCTCCATGGAGTAGAGAAGCGCACGGAGAAATTGCGGGATTTCCCCTGTGCGGACTAAAGCAGAGTGGAGCTTAAGCTGTGCCAAGGGCGGGCATTCGATAGGCAGTGCATCTCCCTCCACATTGGGTAGCCGTCCCCTCCCCGCCCAGGGCCATGGGTCCTCAGATCCACGGGCGCCCTTATTGTGTATGCCATATCACCTTTGGCCATGCATGGCCACTATCGTGATTGTCGCTTCCTGTTCCGTGCTTGTGGTCTCTTGAGGCACGATGGAATCTGGGGATGGATGCAAGGCTCACTTGACTGGATCTACAACTCACGAGGGATCTCATGAATAGTTTATATGTATGGTGAACCCTGTACTCTGCTGAGAGAGGCAGGATGAAGGAGGTAGTCTCTGTCTCTCCCTCAAGTGGCTATTCATCGAGCTCTTAGGTGACTGCACACCAACTGTGTCCCAAGCATGTCCCAAGCATGTCCCAACCGTATCCCAACCGTATCCCAACCGTGTCCCAACCGTGACCCTGCATCCCCTTCTAATCATCCCTCTCTATATTGTACAGTTCACATCACGAACTAAACGCTGCGTCAATTGCGGTGTTTTATGTGCGATTGCGTTCCTCACTGCCTCTTTGAGTTTTATATATCCCGCTCAAGAAACTGTGCTCTCGTTATTATTGGCCACCTGTCAAAAAACTCTCGATGCGCAGAATTGATGTTTGATGTCTTCTATAACCAGATACGATGATAATCCTCTTCAATGAATGAAACATAAAAAGAAAAGATTCTCCTCGGAGTTGCTTTACCCCGGCCCCTTTGATTTGACGTGTGGTTAAATATACACTGATGATCTTTTTTAAGAGTGGGACGCATCTCCACACGTAACGCGCTTACACTCATTAGGCTCATGGAATGCTGCTACTACTGCAGATCACCCCGCACTCTCCCTGTCACACACCGGTGACCAACTAAAGGCTTTTGAGGGATTTGTTTTATAAAAGGCACATTTCACCTGGACGCTCAGTTTAGTTGCTTTTGCATATCTTTTATATGTTCTTACGACAGACAAACTACATTGTTTGAGGCATTAAACCAGAGCCGATGATATACCAAACAATATTGTATCTTCTTATTAGCTACAGACAGACAGACAGCCTACACCATCAGTAAAATCCTCCTATACGCTCTTCCTTTAACCTTGAAACCTTCTCTTTCCTCGTATAAAATTGTTTCCTTGCACTTCTGTAATTCTTTATAAACTCCTGAATGGCATAGTCATCATGGAGATTGCTCTCTGTATGCACCTTGTCGATATCCACCAATGACCTATCTTCATTCTCCCCAAATATGTGGGAATGGTTATTACCCTTGACATCGACGAATGAATCAGCAAGAGATTGGCTTAATTGATCGCTCTCCTCTACAAGGTGATGTAGCTTATTCTGGAAGTATAGGGGCTGGAATCTGTTGAAACATTTGTACATTTCTATTTCGAGCCTCCTCCACTCCTCAAACATATCATTCCCTCTTTTAAGCTCATCATTCACAACACTCAACCTAGGGATCAATTGTTCCTTATACTCTCTAAGGATACCTTGTGCCTCTGCAATTTGCTTATCAAGAATATCCACCAGATGATCCGATATTTCTCCAAATGCCGGATTCGCAAGTATATAGCTTCGTATTATTCTCCGGTCGCTCACCAACTCTTCTATTTTGGAGGTGGATAGAGAGTTCAGATAGTCCGGTACTGGCGGCACGCTGATTCCACCTAACGCAGCCCTCAGTGTCGCTGTTATTGAGTTCCGACTGACATCAACAGGTATCGACTGTTGGGCTGGCATGTTTGTTATGTTTCCTGCTCCTATTGTAGTCCCAATGCTAGCAATAGGGGTCTGAGCCCTTGGAGAGCCAGGTGAAAATGGCTTGGGTGGTAGACTCGGAGGAACAGACATTGTCGGTATATAACTTCTGGCCTTGGAGTTACAAAAAATGACTTGCAATATATGCTAATGCCCCAACAATATATACGATTCACCCGCACGTCTAACCGTTTCTGGAATACCAATCGATCTGATAACAGTTTCCTTAGCTGAACTGCAAATATCCATTCTTTATCGATCCTGTCTATCTGCAGGTGCGCTCCCCCTCCCCCTCTCCACAGTGTGTGGTAAGCCTTCCCGGCTAAATGCAACGCCGTGCGTGCGTCCATTGGCCGAGCTCATCGCGTGTGCTCTGTGGCTCTCGAGAAGCCTCGAAGGGTCTCGGTTGAGCGAGGAGGGATATAAAACCATGAGAGGTGGGACGGAGATGAACACAGAGACAACCTTGTTTACTAGATATAGCTATATATTACAACAGTTAGCCGACCTTACAAATAATGGTGCTGTCTGCTGTAAGAGTGGCATCTAAGAAGCCTGCAACGGCTGCATTGGTGGTGGTGCATGGGCTTGGAGACAGTGGAAATGGATGGAGGTTCCTTGCGGATATGATCCACGAGGGTGATGCGTTCAAACATATCAGATGTATTTTCCCCAACGCTCCTGTAATACCAGTGACTGCAGTGAGTATAGGGAATAGAGAACATTGCTCTCAATTCAACCCTTTTAAGAATAAAGTACTAACCCAGCACGCTTTGACGTACTACCCACATGCTGCTTGCTCCATAGGGGGTCAAACAGAGTGGAGTATGTCTGAGTGATTCATTTTATAGAATGGAGGACATCGTATGCCTTCTTGGTTTGATATTTATTCTTTCGGCAACCCAGATGGTAGACAGGATGTCGATGGTTTCTTAAAGAGTTGTGACCTGTTGAAGCAGTTTGTCCAAGAACAGATAGATGACGGTATTGCTCCTGAGAGGATTGTAATTGGTGGGTTCTCACAGGGAGCCGCGTTGACCTTAGGGGTGAGTATACTGAGCAAGGATATATTTTTACCAGTGGCTTGCCTAAACTAACATATCGAAACCCATTTAGACTATGGCCACCTTGGATATAAAGATTGGAGGAGCTTTTGTCCTTTCAGGCTTTTGCAGCGCAAGTAGATTGGGTGCAGCAGTAAAATCAAGCGCCAACTTGGACACCCCGATATTGCAAGGACACGGCACCGAAGATCCAGTTGTGGCCTATAAGTTCGGGCAATTGGCTTATGACACCTTCAAGGAGCTAGGATTCAAGAATCACGAGTTCAAGACGTACCCAGGAATGGGTCATTCCACTTGCGAGGAAGAATTGACTGACATCATAAAGTTTTTGGCAAAGATCCTCCCACCTCCCTGAGAAGTGTGTATCATGTGGCTCTTTGCGAGCTTATTTGTGTTCATTTAATAGTTTGGATATAGCAATTGCAAACCAATTAATTTTCTGATATATGTACCTCTTCTCTCCTTTTGGCAAAGGCTGTTTCGATATCGACCGCCCAAATAGCAGCTCCAGTTCTATTGGTGAATATAAACCAGAAGCCAATGATTGGAATTGATTCTAATACCGAAGTTACGAGTCCAAATGCCATGTAATCTCCCTTCCTCTTTCTAATGAAATACTTTTCTTCACCTGGAGTTAGACCTTTCAACTGGAAATATCTTTTGTGACATCCAAAGCCTCTGGAAGGTGCACCGATGAATATCAACAAGATTGGACCAAGAACAGGTACCGAGCTGAGCACGAAAGTTAGAATTGTGGTGAGAACAAGAACCATAACCCATAGACGCTTTTCAACCATTTGGATTGCTAGTTGTAGTCGGGTCTGTCCTGGGTAGTCAAGTAGATCCTCTTCATATCTTAGAACTTTAGGTTTGAGTTCAGGTGTTTCCAAGTGCAGTTCAGTCACCAGAACAGTATCGAAGGTATGTTCAAGTGGCCAAGGGAGGATGAACGTTTGTATGATGAAATTGGAAACGGAGGCGCATTCCTGTATTACTAAGATTAGAGCGGTGAATATTCCGAACGGACCGTTGAAGAGAATAGCCACCGATGCGTAGAACGGGTAAAGCACCATGACAAAACATAGAAAGACCAGCACTGTTATTGCAACAATGGGGAACATCTGGCTGACGAAAATTTCCCAATATTTGCGATGTAACGCGAAGTATGTGATTCCCTAGAGAGTTTTTCTATGTTAATTGAAAAAAATACACTTATATAAGTATCAAATGTCATCAAATGGGTACCTTACAAAAAGGGGGTAAAGTAAACTACCAGAGAGAAAGAACCCTTTGGATATTTGTATTGGTCTTTTCATATAATATCCCACTGAATGTCGAACCGGCCTGGGAGGTTTGGTCTTGGTCTCAGGTGATAACATTGTTTCTTCAAGTCCCATCTCGAATAGTCTGATTTGGTGATGGTATTGAGCGGTATAAAAAATAACCAATAAGAATAATGATATGATTCAGTTGACTAATCTTCATCATAAGAATATAAATTACGACTTCTTCTTCCTTTCCCTCCAGAATCATCCCTTTGTGATCATTAATGACTCCAACAATAATACATAAAATGTTGAAACATAAAAAGATAAAAACCCGAGTAACTTATTTGTGGTTGGAACACAAAAACATCGGTCCTGACGTGCTTATAATTATAATACTTAAACACATACACCTCTATGTATGTATGCACAACAGCCAAACAGCCAAACAGCCAAGCACCCCAACACTCCAACACCCAAGTATGATTTACATACAAAAGCCCAAGAAAAAAAAAGTTTACATCAATCACGAAGCTTTCCAGACTATAATATATTCTCTTTCCTATATGAGGTGTATGAAGTGCTCCCTCGAATTCATCCCCTTCCTCATGTAGTTGATTTCCCATTCATTGTTTATATTATCTTATCAGTTAACCCTTCTAGCTGCTGGCTACGCAAGCCTTTCCCTCGTCTGCCCCCCCTACAGTCTGCCCTCCTACAATCTGCATGGATATGTTCCTTGTAAGGCCAGCCTTCTAAATCTGCACACTACCACTGCTACGCCCCGCCGGCCCATCTTGCCCTGCTAGCCCATTGCGGCCCATTACGTGTAAGCACATAGAGAGAGACGTGTTTTTGTAGGAGGCGTGTGTAGGGTAGGGTGTGGACGGATTATTATGGCACGTATTGATCGGATGGCCCGCATTGCTGGGATGGCACGCACTAATGGGGATGGCCCGCATCGTCATACCTGCAAGTGACAACACAGAGAATGGAAGATCATCATTGGGGTGGGAATCGATAATATAAGGCGATATTATATAGAGTGACGTTCGGTTCACTTTTATAGAGTTGTTAAAATAAACACAGCAGTAGACGGTGGGTTTTGGGCAGAATGTCTAATACACCGATCAAGTCTGGAGGAGGACTTCTGCGTTCGATGTCTCCTCTTCCTCTGTTGAGGAGGAAAGATGAACTATCTGCTAAAGAGAAGAAGTATGCACAGCAGGTCGAAAAAGCTCTCAATAGCTTTGACGCCGTTGTGGAATGGGCGGATTACATTTCATATTTGGGGAAACTGCAGAAATCACTCAATGCCAACCCTGCACCCGAGGCTAACCATTGGGTACCCAATGCCTTTGCCGTTGCCAGAACACTCTCGAGGTGCCTTTCATCCAGGTTACCGTCGGGAGTTCATAAGAGAACATTGGAGGTGTACGATATGGTGTTCACAATGTTGGGCAGTGAGAATTTGGGTGAAGTCATTGCAATATGGCTCCCCGGGCTGCTTCCCCTTATGTCGTTTGCCAATATCAGCACGAAGCCTCAACTGATAGCCATCTTTGAGACCCATATAGCATCCATACATAAGTCTGTGCTGCGCGGGGTATTCAAGTCTATTCTACTGGGACTTTTGCCCGCTTTAGATGATACCACATCGGAATCCTTCTCACATGCATTGTCATTAATTGAATTGTTCAAAACAAACCTTGACGATGATTCCCATTTCTGGCAGTGTATGTTTTTGGTGATTATCACTTCTCCAGATAAGAGACCAGGAGCTTTGGAGTGGTGTATAAAAGCATTGCCTTCCTTTACCACATTCGCAAGAACAGAAGATGATGCACCAGCTGAAAACAGACAGTCAATTGATAAAGTGATACAAGATACACAAGTACCATCAACAGATGGATCCAACATTCAACACCCACAACCACCTACAGGAAATTCATATGTGAACTTACCCAACAAATCAGCAATTTATAACGACGTGGTATTCTCATTATCTGAAGAGGCCAAAGCATGTATAATACCCGAATGTGGTCTTCTCATCAGGGCCTTCTGCAAGGGTCTAGAAGACTCCAACGTTTTTGTACAGCGTGGGTTCTTTGACCTTTTGGTATCACGTCTAGAACTCAAATCAGATGTGATTCAGGTGTTGTGTAATGAACAAGATAAAGTGAATTTGATTTTAAGTGCCTCTTCAACTGTGCTCCGCAAGGATATGTCCCTTAACAGACGCCTATGGAACTGGCTATTGGGTCCAGAGAGCACTGACCACACCATTAGAACCAGCAACAGTTTTGACAACAGTTCAATTAACACAGCAAGAACAAGTTTCAGCGAATCTGGCATGTCGGGAGTTGGTGGGGGAGCACCTATTTTATCGCTTTCTAGGAGTGAATACTTCAAATTGTATGGGTTGTCGGGTCTGACCAATGCTCTCTTCAAGCTGATAAACGGCACTGCCAATTCTCAGCCATTTCACCAGCAGCACGTTGAAGCATATAGAATAGCAATTGCCATTATGGATAAATGGGAAATTGGCCAATTGATCATCCCTGAGGTGCTAATTCCTATCCTACGCAGCGCTAAACAGTCCTTGGATATCGCCCCTACCGATGGAGCCTCCGAGATCCTAAGGAGTTGTGGTGATTTCTTTGATGGTGTTGAATCCCTCAACATTTGGGGTGATGTTTTCAAATTGTTGGAGGAAGGTGATTATGATTTAGTCATATTCATATTAAAGAACTTCCATGTAGAGGAAGAAGATATGGTGATAACTCACCTCCCCCTCATTCTCTTGGCCAATCTAATCATCGGGAACACCAAAAACAGAGATACGCCACCCGCCACATTGTCTCCTATCAATAAACCCACCCCCGCTGCAGTATCTCCCAAATGGCTCCAAATTGCGAAAATACTATGTGGATTCATCCCTCCAAGAGCCTTCCTCCCTATTGAACATGCTTCTGAAGAGTTCCAGAAACCTTTACACGATCTTTCAACCATTGAGAGTTTCTCATTAGAGGTATTAGAACAAATCAAAAGCTTTTACCATACTACTTCCTCTGAGGATGATGATGAGATATCGGGTACCCCAACAAGGCCGTTTGCTCCCGCGGACCTTAGCTCTGTGCTTATCAACTATGTATCGTATGAAACGGTTATATTGCTGGACCAATATAACCACCACCACAAGGACCCGTCTCTGAATGCCGAGAATGGCGCCGTGCTCTACTCATTGTTCGAGTTGTTGTATGAACTATTGGAAAAAGTGCCCACTGGATCTACTCCATGGAGGGACAATAATCTGGTGGAAAGCCTGTTAAAACTATCTTCACCACCACCTGGTTATGACCCAGCTTCAATTCTTCCCTTGGCGTTTGGATCAGCCAAGATATTTGCGCCCTTGGTGAAAGGCTGTTCCCATATCGAGAAATTGAGCTTGTTAAAGATCATATGCCATTATCTATGGTCAACACTGACTGATGCCGCTGGAAGGTTTCAGGTAGAAGGCGTCAAGGCTATATGGAGTCTTGAGATGAGTGTTGATGCCCATCATATTGAAGCTGCCATCTCTTCATTTGTATTAGATTCCTCAGTGGAGTTTGATCTCAGGTTGAATGCCTTTGGTGCTCTATGGACACACACTTTATCCATAACAGAGAGTGACAACATATTGGCCCGCCCTCTTCAGCTCGTGCTTGACGAGCTGAGCTCTCCCGAACAGCCCCGGCACTTGTTGGTTTCAGATTGGGTGATTTCCACTCTGCATTCTGGATATATAAATAGAGTATTCAGGATGTGTTGTGGGAAACTTGTACTGTATGAGTTTATAGAGAGGGGCCAAATCACCGAGTCGGATGACCTTAACCTCTTGAGCTACGATATACAAACAATATGCAACATATTATATGTTGACGCACACTTATTGGTACCCTCATTTGGCAAGGAACTATGTGCACTGGATGGAGAGGTGGAGATCCGCATTATCCAGAGGAACGGATGGGATATCTCAACGTTCAAGTCTTTGGTTGTTGCTGTATTGACAAAGTTTTTATTGCTTCGGACACCTGCCAAGTATGATGTTTCCTTCTTGAAGGCATACAGCAAATGTGCCAAAGATGCTTTGGCATTGCTGGAGATCATCCTAACGGGAGACGAGCAAGGGTTTGGGTCTCTCCCAGGTACGCTGTTGAAGAGGTCCCTCTGGTTTAATGGTAACAGTGATAGCGAAGAGGAACTGATTGCCGTGTTCCATGTGGTTACCGTGTCTAGAATCCTACAACTGGCAAATGATAAAAATGTGAAATTGGATATTATGCAAGTGGGTGGTGCTGGCGTGGATGGAAACAATAGCAGCAACAACACCTCCTCGTCATCGCCGTCTGGCATTGACAGCTTGGCCAAAATGTTAATAACAGGTATTAGGAATGCCCGCTCGCCTATTGTAATTGGTGCTTGGGTTAACCTCCTCATTGATGGTATATCCAAATACCGTGAGGTTCAATTCAGGCTAATGACGGCCGTAGTTGATTGTCTGTGTAATAAGATCTCAACACTATTTGAGTCATACAGAAACAACTCAGGTGGTGTGATTACTTCAGCTTCTTCCCTTCATGCTGATGTGATGGTTAACACTGACCATTCGATAGCCCTTTTGATGAATGGGCTCCAGAACATTTTGGTTGCTGGTTTGGAATATGCCTCTGCCGCTGTCGATTCAACGGTTGCTGGGAGAGCTTCCAAATTGGTACCGGAAACAGGTTTCTTTGGCAGTGTGATGCAAGGAGTCTTCTCCGTTGAGGCACCAACTGGCAAAAGCCCCGCACAGATCAAGAGACTACACTCATTGAAGGCATTGCAGACGGCTACAACTGTCGCATACAACATATGGCTATGGGCAGATGAACACACCAAAATGGTTGGCCTTAGAAATGCACCAAGTGGCAGGAATTTACGCGCCACTAGAGTTCCATCGTATACAAGTGGTATTAATGTGGGAGTGGGAGAACACATGGTATCTGATACTTTGAATGGCGGCGAGCGTTTCTCACCAAATGCGACATCGGCTGCGGCAACCCTTTCCAATGAATCCGTTGAAGATGTATTGACATTTACCAAATCATACAGGTATAATGCTGCAAGGCTCAAGTTTAGGAGCAAACGTCTTCTTGAACAGTTGTACACTTTGGAAAGTCTAGAGACTTTGGAGTCTCTGATAGGATCCCAACAGATGAGCACAGCATTATCCTCAAACGCATATTTCTCCCCTTCAGTGTTTAAAATTATTCATGTATTGGACGGAGCACGGCCCCAGGTGACTCTGCCGCACATCATCCATGCTTTGGGAACAAGGGTTAACCCCTCGGCTCTGGAAGCCCGTAATCTATCATCTCTCAATAATGATCTTAGTGATAGGGCAATATCAGGTTTCTTAGTGGATTACATTGGCTCCCTCGGGAGCGATGTGATAGAGGATGTATGGCAACAATGTGCCGATTTCTTCAAGGATGTACAGTCCAATTCTACTCTATACAAACATTTGTACCCTGATGTACTGAGGATGATGGTGATACTGGGAACCAAGCTGAACCACACACGGTTTGGAGAACAGAAACGTGTTAGACGGGAGTTGAATGATTTCTTCACAAAGATACTCAACACAGCTATCTATTCCAGAAGCGATGGGCTCGGCAGCTTATTGGCCAATGCAGTTCTGCCCGGTGGAGATGATGATGGTGCTAGTACTCTTGTGGCCAATGGAGAAAACCAATCTTCACCTTCGTTGGCTGATAATGCCTCTATATATGATGACGGTGCTGTCACCGACCCACAGACAAGAGGCAAAGCGTTGGATGCTTCAAGTATGAGCACTATTGCCACTTCCAAGTCACATATCATCCAGGAAGACCTCTGCCTTGCTTTAAGCTTCGTTATCCCCAAGCTGACGACTGTGATTCAGGATGTTGACCGTGTTAATGCCAGTATCTCTGCTGTGATAACAGCCGTCATCTCACCTATAGTGAAGGGTAAGAACTTGGAGGCACTGCCAAGTTATGCAATGAACCTTATTGCTACGATAAGTGCCCATTCATCACCTTCCCTCAAAGCATGGAAACCTTTGGTATATGACCTTGTGATGGATCCAAAACTCTTTACAAATAGCGTTAAAGATACATTACCATGGAACTCGATCATTGCCAAATGGCTTGAAGATGATAGTGAGAAGATGGGTGAAATCGTGTCTCGTGTTCAGCCATATAGTGGGAACTCCACGCTTTTTGGATGGACGGACTCCGAAACCACGACCAAATTGCTCCATCTGCGTAGGGTCACCTACTTATTAATCGTGAGCCCTGTAGATGCCCATTTGAACATCCTGAAGGATCTCTGCACTAAGATGTCGGATGTGCTGAATGCTCCAGGTGCCACACTGAAACCCGATGTGCTCTTGTGCCTGAGAGCCATTGTGTTGAGATACTCAGAAACACATCTTTCTCTAGTATGGGGTTTGATCTATCCTCAGCTCCAAAGCGTTTTCCTCGATGTCATTGAGAAGAGCAGCTCTTCTGCTGGGTCGGGTGACTTGGGGACAATAGCGAAGTCTGGTGGAAACAGCAGCAACGATACATTATCGGCCTTAACCTCCAATGTTAAAGAGAGGCAGACCGAGAGGGTCCAGGTGGGAGAAGTGGATGTGGATTTGGATATGCTGTTATATGCTTGTAAGCTATTGGACGTACTGCTGGTGTTGAAGGCTGAAGAGTTCCAGTTGAACGAGTGGCTGTTTGTTACAGAAACACCGGACGCATTATACCGTGCTGGAGATGTTCCGGTACTTGCTTTAGCGGATAGAATTTCCGCACTAAAGGAAGTTGTCTTTTCCGAAGCTGGAAACGAGCATGTTATAGCCAGGAGGGGCGACGAAGAGGTGCAGGAGCATATGGAGCACCCAACGTCGCTAACTACCCTCAGGAAGCCACTGCTGTTAGGTACCAAAAAGATAAGGCGCCTAGGAGAGTTGAAGGAGTTTTTCGATACAGTGTCTTATCAGAACTATGAGGCATGTTATTCTATGAATGGAGGTGCTATAGAAATGTGTGAACAGGATGTGTTCCAAGATTTATTTGGATGAAGTAGTATGAGGAGTAATATGTATATATACGAGGTATGCAGTGAGCTGTTATAGATTATGAATTCGATACACTGTATATAAATTCTATATCCATTGACATTCCAGTGTCTGCAATTTCTAGATCTGTTAACTTTCTACTTTCGTATTTTCTCAAACCTATATACACTTAACACTTCCCATCCTGCCTTTCTTGTCATTACCAGTTCACAGGTGAAGGAGTCTCTATGGGTCCGAAGGAAGGATGTGACTACTTCAGCAGGCTTATTCCTAGCACAGAAGAGAATGTATGCCAACCCGTTGATGGCCAATATGGAATGTAAATCGTCCAATAGTCGTTGTGTTACAACCATTCCATCAGAACCTCCCAGCAGGGCCAAATCCAACCATGTGTCGTCTATCTCTTGCTGACTGGTATTGGCGGATTCCTCACCACTCTGGGGCAAGCGCGGCACAGCGGGCACTGTCTCTGCTGGGACATAAGGAGGGTTAAACACCAGAATATCCACCGAATTCTCTCTGAGAGCAGTGATAAGATCGCATTGTATGGAGTCCAAATTGCCTCGCTGTGTGTTTTTGCTATTGGTTTCTATGACCCCTCGACAACAGAAAGGGTTGACATCTGTGGCTAAATATACAGCCTTTGGAAGGACATGCTGGTTGATGAACGTGGTGACTATGCCTGAGCCAACGCCGATCTCACAAACCAGAGGTAATCTATGAGCAAATCCATGCGAGTTGATTCTATCTTTTTCTTCTTCAAACACATCCAGCAGCAGGAATGAGTCCTCAGCAGGCTCATATACCTTGGAGAAGTCTATATGGGAAGTCTCTGGAGTAGACAGCATTGCCAGACCTATAGATGAAGATGTAGGGTTTCGAGATACCCTGTGTGATCCAGTTAGTGAACTCGATTTGCTTATCAGCTGTGCACAATTCAATAACCTTGGAACATGAATCAACGTGAATCAATGTGAATCAATGTGAATCAATGTGAATCAATTTATTTCACTCTCTCTCATGGATCTCTCTACACCAAGTGACAGCTCACTGATATCTCACTAACGTCTCTCCACCCCCACAGTGAAAAATACAGTGCGTGCATATTGAGCTCCAGCCCACATAGTTGAGCTCATCGAGGGCACATCGGCATCGCCCATAGTTATTTCACATAGTAAGCCTACATAGTTAAGGGCTGCCGCTTTTGGTAAGGGCCCCCCAGCCATGGGAGAGATGAGCTTGATAAGCCAAACGATACGGGGAACACCAGGCGGCTTGGATCAATATCAGCTTTTTTTTTTTTTCATTTGAAGCTATTAAGGTGATTGAAGGATACGATTGATCATTTCAAAACATTGAAGGTATTTGACAAGCATAGCAAAAATGGAAATAAAGGTTAAGGTGAGTAGGAGATTATTGAGAAGGGTGGATAGTGGCATGGGTGAGTGGTATTACACGCAACCGACTGTCTCTATATCATGTACCGGTCACATCTTGAATACTAACAGTTTGCTTTAGACCCTTACAGGAAGAGAAGTATGCGAGAGCTGGAGATCATTAGATAATTGCAGATCATGAGATGATTGAGGTTATGAGATTCTGAGATTCTGAGATTCTGAGATTCTGAGATGATTGAGACGATTTTTCATTTAACTAACCGGTTTGATATAGATCCCAGTGGATGTGGAACCAACAGATAAGGTGAGTATAGTAGATGGTGGTTTCTTGAGGTGGAGTGTTTGGTGGAGTATTCACTGGAGTATTCACTGAAACCTTTAATGGAGTTCACTGGAGAATATCCCCTTTTCATTACTAACAATCTATTTAGATCATTCATATCAAGGAGTTGATGGAAGAAAAAGAAGGTATACCTCCTACCCAGCAGAGGTTTCTTTTTGGAGGAAGACAACTGTAAGTACAAGTTGGTGACACATTGTCTGGTTGAGATCTGTTACATCCAGCTGATTTATCTACTAACACATTACAGAAATGACAACGAGACAGTTGAAAACTACAATATCACCGCTGGTTCACAGTTGCACCTCGTGCTCACTCTGAGAGGCGGTTGTTAGACTGGTTCGCCGGTGAGAACGATATGACGGTTACAGTTCATTAGAAGGTTGACCATGGGGAGTTTTGCTCTCCTTGATGGTAGATTTACTACGTTTCTCATATTTATATATAGGCTTGTCATGTTCTAACTACCACATAATATAAGACCATATATTAATTGCATTGGATTGCCTGCAACTACGGTGCCAATCACGATCACTGTGTCTGTAGAATTGTTTCAATTCCAGCATTATGGCACAATCCTATAAAGAGAGCAAAAGAAGATATAATTCTCTATAGTAATATAGAGTTAAACGGCTGTGATTAAATATCCTCATAGTCATATATATATGTTATTGCACTTAATAGTCTGTCCACCTTTAACTGTTCATCGTTATAGAAAAATGTGTCACACACTACTGACTTTATGCCCATCTTGGGAACACCCCAATAGAGCACATCTCTCTCTCCTACGGAGAATGAAATATTAATTGATAATAATCAACCCTTTGTTAAAATATAAAACCTGTCGTTTTTCTCCCTTCAATTAACTTCAAACCTCTCGATAGTTGAGTGAATGTCATGTTTACGTTCACATACCTGTCACCAGAAGGAGAGGTGGCTGGTTCCTCAACCATTGGAGGAGAAGGTGATACAGCACCATCAACACAGCTAGCAATAAAAGAGGAGCCTGGTGAAGGTACAACAACAATCAATGGAACTGAGGACGCAGTGATGGGTGAAACTAAAATTAAACCAGATGTTGATAGTGCGGCCGCAACACCACCTCCTTGTAAGGCATGTGTTCTAAGGTTTGAGCCAGGTATCACGATTCTAGCTGATCCTGGTTGGGATGGTATAAGCGATCTGTCGTTCTACGACAGGGTTATCTCCTCGGTTGATGTGGTATTGCTCTCACATGCAACCACAGAACACTTAGGAGCGTATGCGTTGTTGGTCAACAAGTTCCCACTGCTGAGGAAAATACCCACCTATGCCACTCTGCCAGTTGCCAATCTGGGTAAAGTATCAACCACTGAGCTGTATAGGAGCAGAGGCATAGTTGGCCCCGTGGAGGGTGCCCTCCTTGAGACCAATGATATCGAACGTGCTTTCAATGCCGTAGTAACTCTTAAATACTCACAACCAATGACACTCGAAGGCAAATTGAACGGGCTAACAGTCACAGCTTTCAATGCCGGACACACGCTTGGTGGTACCTTTTGGTTACTGAACAGAGCCAGTGAGAAGGTGATATACGCACCCACATGGAACCATAGTAGAGATGTTCTTTTGAACAGTGCTAAGTTATTGGCTCCTCAATTAGTAAGACCAACTACATTCATCACGGGATCTCAAGTGGGTACCACTTTATCGCATAAGCGCAAGCTTGACAAGTTCTTTCTACTGGTGGATGCCACCTTGAGCCGAGGAGGAACCGTTTTGCTACCCACAAGTGTTGGAGGAAGGATGTTAGAGCTCATACATTTGATTGACTCCCATTTGAAGAATGTCGCCGTTCCCGTGTTATTGATGGCATACTCAGGAACGCGCAGTCTTGGGTTTGCAGGTAATATGATGGAATGGATGTCACAAGATGTGACGCGTCAGTGGGAGTCACAGAACCAAGTGCCGTTTGACCCCTCATGTGTACAAGTGATTTCGCCTGAAGAGTTAATTACAATGGAAGGACCCAAGGTTGTATTTTGTTCAGATGTGGACTGTGATATGGGCTCTCTTGCTAGGAGTGCCATAATGAATTTATGTGCCGATGAGAGGACCACATTGCTCTTAACCGAGAGGCCGAGGGCCAATACTTTTGGGCATGAAATTTACAATATGTGGAAGGCTGAGGCACCCAACAGAAATGAAGGAGTGGTTGAAGACGGTGTGGCGGTGCCGCTTGAGAAATCGTTTGATTTGACTAAGACAATAGAGCAGCCTCTGGAAGGTGTTCCACTATCTGCATATATAAAGAAGGTGCATGATCAACGTTTACATCAAAGAAACCTTGCAGCCATTGACCGTAAGAATGAAGAGCTGCTTCAGGCAGATACCCAGCTGGTGGGGATAGACAACGAAGGAGAGGAGTCATCTGAAGACGAGGAGGATGAAGACGCAGGGGAAGGAATTGCTTCCGATGGTGAAGATAATGGCGGCATTGCCACAACCACGGGTATAGCGGCCAGTGTGACGAGGCGATTCAATAAGAGTGCCTCATCGGTTAACGCTGCCGCTGCTGCCGCCGTTGCTGCTGCTAGTACAGGAGCCACCAAAGCTGGTACAGCCAAGGCTGAAAATTCACAAGATTTAGACTACTTCTCTATGCTTGATATGCCGATGGATTTCGATGTGAGGAATGCAAAGGGAAGAAACAGAATGTTCCCATTTATCCCAAAGAAGGTTGAAATTGACGATTACGGTGAGACAGTCATACACAGCAATTTCAAGAGGCACGAACAGGTGTTCAACATGAGGAAACTACTTGGAAGTTCCAATAATAGACAACAGTTTATGAATAAGAGAATCAGAGGGCCTAATGGAGGTGCTGGAGGGTTCTCTAAAGAGGGCGAGTCTAGTGATGAAGATGTGGATATGAATGATTCAAAGAGGGCCAAGAAGAGTAAGCAATCTCAAAGTGAGGGTTACCTGAACCTTGATGCTTTGTACAACCCTAGGCGTAGAATCTCCATGGATGTCACCATGGGCACTCGTTGTGGATTGTCATTTATTGATCTGGCAGGATTGGTAGATAGCAGATCCCTGCTGCTTATCATCAACTCATTGAAGCCCAAGACAATCATCATCCTCCCAGATAATAACAGCGACACCAACGGTGAATGGGAAGAGATTGCCAATAGTATCAGGAAACAGAGAGAAACGATGAACGCTGTAGCATTTGGACATAAGAATGCAGTCACCACCACCAACACCCACGATGATGATGTGCTGATAGCCCATAGTAACCTCCAGCTGGATATAGGAAACATTGTAACGAGTTTTGAAATTGCTCTTGATGAAGGTCTTGAACAGGCGCTAAAATGGCAAAAGATTGCTGGCGGATTTTCCATTGCACACGTGGTGGGTGAACTAGGCAGCACGGTCGGCACAGTAAAAACTACAGCCGAGGATGTCGATATGGAGGGAGAGGTAAAAGAAGAAACAGAGAATCAGCTGGTGAAGCAAACACAGGAAGATGTACACAGAACACTACAGCTCAAATCTCTTTCCAACAGTGCCACCAGTGCTCTTTTATCGGCTACTCCACTTGCCATCGGAGACATTCGTCTTTCTGAGCTCAAAAGAAGATTGGAATCGATGAATCTCAAGGCTGAGTTCAAGGGAGATGGTACATTACTGGTGAGTAACCAGATGATTGTCCGTAAGATCAACGATGGTAATCTTGTTGTTGATGGAATGGCCAGTGCTTTATTCTACAAAGTGAGGGATGTCATTCAAGGGATGTTGGCTTATGTATGAAAAGTAGTGAGTAGTGAGTGTATAGTTCGATATGTAAAGTATTATGTTCCAGTCGCAGTTACTCATACAATATCTATCTATCTACGTAGTACTGGAGTGAGGGTGGTGTATTGCGCAGTAGAGGGGAGTGTTACTTGGTATTACACCCCCCACATGAAAGAAGTAAAATAACCAATTAACTATATGGCAGTTAGAAATCCGCCAACCAAAAGCAAATCATTTATGCATAATTTAATTTAACCAGATATATGCATGTTTCCATACATGCGTTTCGTCATCTACTAATGGGTGTCATAGTACGATCCCATGGAAGGCATGAATCACCCCATAAATAAGGAGACAATGTGCGTACTCTAAGCCAGATGGCTTAATCTAGTGCGGAGTGAGCTACCTACCACAAAGCCCGACACACCAAAGAAGTAACTACTCTAATAACCCAGCAATATAATGTCTCATAGTCAATCAAGGATTACAGTGTTTCGTATTATCCAAACAGTCTATACTCTTGTTGAGATAATTAATTCAGGCAGGATCGATACTCATCATCTGTTTTCCTCTCGCCATGAGGACATGCCAGTCGCAATGAGACATTGCGACTGGCAGGGCTGTGTGCTCCACTAGCTCTTCTAACCTAAAAGGTAATGCCTCCTTAGCTCCTTAGCTCCTTAGCTCCTTAGCTCCATGCAAACAGCATGCACAGCCCGCTACTGCGCCGCCCAGGCCATCTATAGCTAGCACTCCCGATAAAGAGTTCCACATATGAGATCCCATTGAGTTCTCATCCTTCCCAATACTGGCAATCCTTGATCTATAGAAATTTAGATCTAGAAATTTATGTCTGTATGGCGCTCCATACCATCCAAGAGTGGCTATCAACCCACTCCATACTCATTGTGTCTCCTTCCTATCTTCTACCACATTGTATTTGTGTCTCCTTCCTCCTCTTGTGACCGGCTCTATAAGCCATACCCCTCCTGTCTCCTATCTCCTGTCTCCTGTCTTCTGTCTCTGCCCTCTCCTCTGTTTGTTCTCCCACCGCCTCGCCATGATCTCATTCTGTGCCATCTCATGCACTCGAAACGCATGGCCGCCAAAAGAACATGCAGCGGAGAAACCGGCCATGCACTCTGTTAAGCCTACTTGCACTTGTGGGCTTAACAAAGTTCAAGCACCGCAGCGTACCTGTACACAGAAAGGCTGCACGGTCTTACGCGGTAGGTGAATGTGACAGCCTGCCCTGAATGCATTGCCAATCTGTACGAGCCTGTGCCTGCCTGCCAGTGTGTGCTTGCCTGCCAGGATCCCAGCCTGATTGCCTTAGCCGTTTTATCAACCCGACCAACCGTCAATCATTTATTATAAACCATTGGGCGGCCGACAGTTGAATCTTTGCCACTACACCAGTCTTAGAGATTATACTTCTAACATTGAGGAGTATCTCAGTGTATAGTCCATTCATTCCTACCGAGGCTCGCTATACAGTGATCCCATCCAGCTAAGCTAACCAGCACTACCGATTTCATATCGCTCCCTTACGAGCTCCTCACCTGTTCATATCTTACACATGCCATACATTTCCCCGGCGCCTACGATGCACACCAACCAGTCTGTGAGCAATATGTTCAACAAGTTGAGGGGACAACCAGAGAGCTATTCTCACATTCACAACTATGTCTTTGGACGCACTTTAGGCGCTGGCTCCTTTGGAACGGTTAGACATGCTACGGATAAGCACACCGGTGAAGAAGTTGCGGTCAAAATCATCTTGAAGAAAATCCTGGCTGGCAAGGAAGAAATTGTTTTGGATGAGATCAACATGTTGCAACAGCTACACCATCCTCACATTGTTGGTTTCCGTGACTGGTTTGAGAGCAGGGACAAGTTTTACATAGTTACACAATTGGCCACTGGTGGGGAGCTTTTTGATAGGATCATTGAACAGGTGTCTTTCACCGAGCATGATGCTGCGTCTGTTGTTCTCCAGATATTGGAGGCTATAGATTATCTACACGATAAGGACATTGTTCATAGAGATTTGAAACCAGAGAATGTACTATATCTATCGCACAGTAGCGAAGCTCCTGTTGTGTTGGCTGATTTCGGCATTGCAAAGAAGTTACGAACCCATGACCAGGTATTGATGACTGTTGCTGGTTCCTTTGGCTATGCAGCACCAGAAATATATACATCCGAGGGTCACGGCAAGCCTTGTGATATATGGTCGATGGGGGTGATAACGTATACATTGTTATGTGGTTACTCACCCTTCAGATCAGAAACAGTTGAGGCATTTTTGGAGGAGGTGAAGTACAACAACGCTGTAGTGTTCCATAAACAGTACTGGAGTAATGTGTCCGAAGAGGCCAAAGATTTCATATTGCAGATGCTCAACATTAACCAATTCAAGAGACCAACCACTAAGGAGCTATTGGAGCACCCATGGTTGGTATCACATACAGCACCGAAGAAGGAGGTTGCAGCAACAACAACAGCGAGAGTGACAGCAACTCCACCACACAACTTGTTGCCAACTATTAAGCAAGGTTTCGATGGACGTAAGAAGTTGAGACAGGTGATTGAGGTGGTCAAGATGCGCAACAGAATAGAAGCACTTAAGAGAGCCCTGGAAATTGAAGAGGATGAAGAGTCAGACTTTGTATACCATCCATCTGCAGATTCATTGAATCCAACAGCCGGAACAGGATCGCCACCAGATAGGAAGACGCACGTTAGTGATGTTCTGGATAGCCTCGCTTCTCAATTGCACAAGTTATCCACACATACATCTGCATCTTCTGAGGCTTCCTCCAAGAAGTCGTTGTTGGCTACAAAGGCATTCCATCAACTTGTGAAGACGGCAACTGAGAATAAAGAGAGAGTTACCAAGTATCAGGAGGGAACAGAGAAGGAGGAACAGCATGGTGAATAAGTGCCATGGTTTCTTTTGCTTTATTTTACGAAAGATGATAACTGTAATATATTTTAAACTATTGAATAGTGTAAAGGTCTTCCTTGCATATTAGATAGAATATCGCCAGTAGCGAGACACACCGCGGTAGGCACATGCAGCCCCTAGACCAGTCAGGTTGGGTTCTGATGTAGTGGGTGAGGTTGATGTGGCTTCTGTTCTACATCCCTTCAAACGTCCCTCAACTTGACTAGATATTATTTGACTAAATGTTATAATTTATGTCAACAGATCACAGGTTATATATGTATATGTACTTGGTAAAATGAGAGGATGAACCCTTCGGAGAACTACCGGCAAGTCATAAAGCAGCAGCAGATACTTACTCTACTGCCTTCGTGCAAGCGAAACCTTATCCTTCTTAGTGAGTGCTGCAGCCTAAGAGCTCTAAGAGCCCTAAGGCCTTCAAGCTCTCTCTGTAGGTGCTCTCCCCCCCTCTATGGGCCCTTCCTTCTATGGGCCCCTCACTCTAGGGGCCCTCCCTTTGAGGATCCTGTAGTGTGCCTGTCGGTAGCGAGGCATCAGATCACACAGACGTGGCTAGCGAAAGCAGGATGGTAATACACCAGGCTACCATAAAAAAACAGGCTGATTACAGGCAATATAAGTAAATAATCTAGATATATAAATATATAAATATATAAATATATAAAAAAAACCAGTTTCAGATTATAAAGCCACCCTGATCACCTATCCCTCTCCCTCTCCTCTACTCTCCTCCCACACCTCTTACATAATCCATAACGCTTACTTCCATGCACCGTTACACGCACCACACCAAAACCTCTTTCCTCTTTTGGCCCGTTTGTTTACATTAGCACATCTTGCCCAAGGAGGTCTGCCATCGGGGCTCATTTCACTCTTGTCTCTCTCTCCTTTTACCTATAGCTTTATATATCCAGGAGGCTATTTCCCTTGGGGTAAATACTAACTTTCTTCATCAAGCTGATTTCATAAATCAACCAGCGATCAATTCCTTTGTTGTTCGCACTTTTATATTTTTATTGTGCAATTCTTGCCCAACTTGTCTGCCACAAATCATACCTCCTTTGGAGCAGCTGCCAGTCGCGTTGCAAAAGACTTTTGCCTGCCTTTCACAGTTCGTTACAGCTGCTTGTGAGCACCACACAACGGAAAAGGAGAGACAATAACGGTTTTTTCTTTTCTTTATTTGACAGAAGTGGTGATTATATATATATATTCATATATATTATATTATATTATATTAATCGCGCCCTGCTGAAACTGCATCTATAGAGGGATCGGATCATCTTGTTTTGTTACAAAGAGTGGATCTTGTATACAGACATATCACGTACCCAAATAGAGATAGAAACAAAACCATGTCAAGTGTAAGTGAATCTCTTCTATTCATTGATTGATTATGAAACATAACCCACTAACGATTTATTAGGAACTCACCACCCTCAACGACGAGAACCTTCGCGTCACAAGATCAAAAGCTGTTGTGCCTGACAATGGATCCAAGATCAGACAGCCTCAAGTGACCCGTGGTAGAGCTGCTCTCACTGATCTCAGCAACACCGTCACTATAACGACAAATGTTAACGACAACAAGGCGGGTAAAGCGCCAGCTGCCAAACAGCAGATCCCACAGCCTCAGTTCCGCAGACGGCTCTCCCAGCAGCCCCAGGCAGGTAGCGGCAATGCTGCTGGATCGTCCACCATCAACTTAAAAGCTAATAATACCCGTAAGTCAGACGTAATAGAGATCAAGAGAGATACCAACGACGAAAATAACTATACAGAGAAAGAGGACCTTTCGTTGCTGGATGCAGATGGTCCAAGGCAAGAGAACAACCACAACAGGCGTGTATCCCTTAAGCGCCAGGCGACATCCTCCTCTACAGAGCTTTTGGAGCAGAGTGCGGCGAAGAAACCTAAAGTGGATTACGTTTGGGATGATCTCGATGAGGATGACCACGATGACCCGCTTATGGTGTGTGAATATGTGGGTGATATCTTTGAGTATCTGAGTGAACTCGAGGTGAGTACACTTCCAGATGCCAACTATCTCCACTGGCAGAGAAATCTGCGTCCTAAGATGAGGAGTATCTTGGTGGACTGGATGGTGGAAGTGCACATGAAGTTCAGACTGCTTCCAGAGACGTTATACCTTGCTATCAACTTGATGGATAGGTTCATGAGTAGGGAGAGCGTACAAGTGGATAAGCTGCAGTTGCTTGCCACTGGGTCTCTGTTTATTGCTGCCAAATATGAAGAAGTTTACTCCCCATCTGTGAAAAACTATGCCTATGTTACCGATGGTGGGTTCAACGAAGAGGAGATTCTCAGTGCCGAAAGGTTCATCTTGGAGGTATTGGACTACAACATGAGTTATCCCAACCCAATGAACTTCCTCCGTCGTATCTCAAAGGCAGATGATTATGATGTCCAGAGCAGAACCATTGGTAAATACCTTCTAGAAATATCTGTGATTGACCACAAGTTCATTGGTGTTTTGCCATCGTTGGCCTCTGCTGCCTCGATGTATGTCGCACGTAAGATGTTGGGAAGGTTTGATTGGAACGGCAACCTCATCCACTATTCTGGTGGATACAAGGAGGCTGATATGAAGGAGGTGTGCGAGATGCTTATGGAGTATTTGATATCACCCATAGTACACGAAGAGTTCTTCAAGAAGTACGCATCTAAAAAATTCATGAAGGTTTCGATACTTGCCAGGCAGTGGGCAAAAAAGATCACCAGTGAGGAGAAGAATATAATGGATCCAGTGTTATGAGTGGTCAGATATACTGGATGTATTACGATGAACGAAGCAATTATATCAGACATACTAGATTCATGTGTCTGATGGATGGGGCAATAGGGCAATATTTCGCAACAGTAGACTAACGTCAATGCGATAGGATAGCCTCTTTGGTTATATATTACATATACACAGCTCTATCTGTTGTTTTTCCAATGACTGCAGTGGTGATCTCCACTTGCATTGAGCATTTTATTTCTATACCACCAATAATAAAATAATGTATTATAGGATAAATCAATGATATCGCTGGCGATGTGCAACAACTTTGGTTGAGATCATATGTAAATAATATATATGATGGATATAACCAGTATAGTATACTATACTGGTTGTAGATCGCCATACTAATCAATGCTTACTGGTATTTTCTCCATTAGGTAGTGTACCAGCGTATAAAGCGCGTCGCGACTCGGGTTAGGTAAGCTGTAGAGTTGGGTCGGTAGGTAATGATAAATTAATATTGAATCATTTGAATGGAGCAGTTTAATTAGTGAAAACATTCTAATTACCCGATATTCACACATATCATATACACAAAAGATGCCCGCTAAAGGTTGGAGAAAAAGTTCAGATGGAGTGTTTGCTCCTCAGCCCGATGTGGCTGCACAGAAGGAGCATGAAATGGTTTCCATTGAAGTGAGTAGTGGTGGAGAAAGTTAATCAAAGTGCCTGTATGAGTACTAACACAGCTAATAGAGCCTGTTGTTTCCTAAAGCCACAGTGAACAGGATTGCGAAGTCAATAATAGCACCACAGGCCGACCCCAATGAAGACACCGAGGGAGCCAATGGTAACTCTGGTTCAATGATCCTCTCCAAAGATGGTCTCACAGTGATACAGCGTAGCAGTGTGGTGTTCATCAGCAATATTTACCACCATGCCAGGCAGTTTTCGAAAGAAGCAAACAGAAAGACAGTCAATGCACAGGATATAATCAAGGCTCTCGAAAAAGCCGAGTTTGGTTCATTTGTGCCCTCTGTGAAGGAGGAGCTGGAGGGCTTCAACGTTAGAAAGGCGGCCAAGAGGAGTAGTAAGGAAAAGAGTGGCGAGAATGAAGAGAATGCAGATGATGAAAATGCCGCTGATGGTGATGCGGCAGATACAGACGATGTGGCCGGGGGTGAGGAGCCAAAGAAGAAGGCCAAGGGTAATAATGGAACATACAACAAGAGCCAGGACGGTGATGCATCTGTGGACGATTCTACTGACGATGCCACTGTTGATCAAGATGAGACAAAAGTCGCCGATGATGAAGATGACGAGGATGAAGAGGATAGAGAAGATGAAGCTGAAGAGGAAGAAGATGATGAGGACGACGAGGACGATGAGGAAGATGACGACAACACCAAACTGAATGTCTCACAAAGAATAGATGCCGAGCAGCGGGAGTTGGAAGGAAGCAGGCCTGAAGATGACGAGGGTGAAGATAACGAAGATGACGAGGATGAGGATGAGGATGAGGATGAGGAAGAGGAATAGGAATATAGTGTGTTTTCAATGTAATATAATTAAAATTATGCATAATTGATGAGGCAAATGTAGAGCTATCTACATATGTGACCACGCAGTCAATCATCATCACGTGACGGCTGCCTTGGTCTTGTTGGGTGAAGACATCTGCCGTAGAAGGGTAATCCACACTCAAATCCAACTATGATATAGAACAGAAAGATGCCTGCTGTGATCAACAACACCATGAATTTGACATTGGCCCACCACATTTTCCTTCTCACCGCAATTGCACGCCTCCTAAATGCCCCCGCTGAACTATTGATGCGGTCTGTTTTATTCACTAACAAGTTGATTCTTTCCCCTCTCTCAATTACTCTCTCAATGTTTTCAGACATTATGTTACGCACATCGTCAATGTCATTGTTGGTCATGTCTATAGCACCGTATGAATCCATATTGGCCAAATATTGCTGTTCTTCTTCTTTTATTATCTGTTTCATCTTTACTTTGAATTCAATCGCAAACCCATTACCGGACCGGCCCGGAGCTGATAGATCGCTTGCTGCCCCAAATAGAGACTCTTCGGATGGTTGGCTCCTGGGACTTTTGTATTCTGCCAATATCTTTTCCAGAAGCTGTAGAACAAAGTTCCGCATAACTTTATTGCTTGCAACTCCAACCACTGTGATGAGATCTCCATTGGCTGTGAGTCCCTTGGCATAGTACATCACCAGGCTCACATATTTGCTATGGGCCCATAACACAGGGGTATTTGAATTGATGATGATGGTGCCCTTCTGCGAATCAGCCGAAGAATTGATCTCTCCAAGTTCTTGTGCAATAACTTCCGAGCAGTTGATGTTGAGATTAGAGGTGAGTGTGAAGTTGTCATATGTGTATAATGTGGTTGAATTGCTGGTGAGTGTGACATACACCACTACGTTGAACAGTGTTAGAAGAAAAGCCCACCAAAAGAGGTAAAACACAGGAAATATAACTCACCTTGACAATCTATACCCGAAGACGGGTTTGACATCGTTCAACAGTTTTGGTGGAACCCCCGATCCTCAACGATCCCCAAGAACGTGATGGTAATATGGAAGTAAACCCTGCTTCTGCAACAAATGTTAAGGCGAGAAGAAGGCTGGTGGTACTAGTTCACACCACACAGTGAGCTACTTAGACACTCCAAATATTTCCAACTTCACAACTTGTTCCTACAGACTTTCTCGTCACCACTGACTCGAGATATATGGGTAGCCTGAGGTGAAACAAATATTCAAACAGGAAACCCCACATCCCCAGAATAGTGAAATATTATCTATATCACACCCACCCTCACCCACTCTACCCTGCCCTGCCCCGGCTTGCCCTGCCTAGCCAACCTACCTTGCTTGCTTACTACGTGCACACAACCGCCCCGCTTAAGCCTAATGTTTTCTATGCCTGTTCCCCTCCGCTTCCATGCCTGTGTCCTGCATACCGTAACGGCTCGAGGCTTTGAACGGGGAGACGGCATTGGAGGAATGCCTGTTGACAGTGTACTGGGAATTCAATGGCATTCAATCGTGCTATTATAGAGAAAATATAACATATACAGAGTGACAACCTTTGTTGTATCTGGTTCTTTAAGAAGCTGCTTTGTGCACTCTCTCATTACCCCTGCCCACTCATGCCCTCTTATATGCAGCTCTACATGTTAGTTACACTTTAAGAGATTGATGTAAAAAAAAAAACTGAATCGTACATAGAATTTCAACATATATAAAAAAAACCACACCTTCGTTAGTATGCAATCATAAACCACTAGATCCACACTCACAGCTCTTCCCCTTCACCCCGCACTTTGCATAGCTACTCTTCCAATAGAGCTATCCCTGGGAGATTTCGCGTAGGGAAGATAAAAAAATATACAAGAGGTAACAGGACGCATCAAGATAGTGCCATTTCAACCCCTTGTACAACTTTTACCATCTGTTAAAACATAGTATAACCATTTGCATATACATTCCTTGATTGCTGTCACACTTATATGCATCAAAATCAAACAAACACCTTTCGCATAGCTAACAAGTCACAACTCCACATGCTTAATTCTGCTCGCTCTTGACGTACTCCTCGTAAGCGGAGAGAGCATCCTCAAAGTGGTTGTTGAAAAGCTCATCATCCTCCAAAAGACTCAAGATCTCCTGGTTGTCGAGGTCAAGAATCATACCGGTGATCTTACCAGCAGCCTCTGGGTCCTGGGCCTTACCGGTAGCAACGATCTTTGGGTAGAGTTCCTCACCAAGCATTCTCTTCTGCTGGTCTGGTGGGTACTGTGGAAGGATCTGAGCAAGGGAAACACCCTCCTCCTTTCTGCCCTTACCTTGGGCTCTGTTGTTGTAGAATCTCTGCTGAGGAGCTCTGCCGTTAGGGTACTCGTTGAAGACTGGCTGCATATACACGGGAACCTGCTGGCCGTTTGGACCAACACGGAACTGAACTGGAGGTGGAACACCCTGGCCTGGACGTGGGATACCCTGCTGCATCATCATCTGTGGGTTTGGACCGGCAAATGGAGCACCGCCTCTGCCACCCATTGGCATGAAACCTGGCTGCTGACCGTAGAACATTGGGGCAACAAACTGACCTGGCATACCAGAAGCAGCGGCCTGCTGCATTCTCATCTGGTTTCTAGCCTGGATCTGCTGGGAGAGCTGGTTACGTCTTACATCCTTACGCTGGGCAAGGGCAACGTACAATGGCTTACCGGCAACCATACGCTGGTGCATCTCAGTGACAGCCTTGGTGGCCTCCTCTGGAGAGGAGAAGCAAACGAAGCCGAAACCCTTGGACTTACCAACGTTGTCGGTCATAACCTTAACGGAGGTGATGGTTCCAAAGGAGTCAAACTCCTCCTTGAGCTTCTCATCGTCAATGGTGTCGTCCAAGTTCTTGATGAACAAGTTAACACCCTGGTACTTAGAGAGCTTCTCGATACGGGCCTGCTCGTGCTGCTTCTTGAGCTCCTCGAGTCTTTCTCTCTTCTTCTGGGCACGGCCAACATAGATCTTCTTACCGTTGATCTCCTTGTCGTTGAGCTCCTCAACGGCCTTGAGAGCCTCCTCGTGGTTCTCAAAGTTGACAAAACCAAATCCACGGGACTTACCCTCGTTGTCCTTCTCGATGTAGAGAGAGGTGACCTGACCGTATGGCTCAAAGAGCTTCTTAAATTCCTCCTCGCTGAACTCAAGGTCAATGTTCTTAACGTAGATGTTGGTGAAGTTGGAGATGAGCTCGTCAAACTTGGACTGACGGTCCTTCTTGGCCAAATGTGGACCAACGTACACGGCGTTGTCGTTCAACAACATACCGTTAACGTTTTCAATGGCAGCCTGAGCGGCTTCGGCAGTCTCGTAGTGGACGAATCCAAAGCCCTTGGAGTTACCGAGCTCATCGGTAGCAACCTTACATGAGAGAATGTTACCAAAGGCAGAGAAAGTGTCGTGGAGAGCCTTGTTGTCGATGGCTGGGTGCAAGTTCTTGATGAAGATGTTACCGGCACCGTTACGACGGAGGGATGGGTCTCTCTGGGACCACATGATACGGCAAGGACGGCCCTTGATTGGGCTGTAGTTGAGCTCCTCGAGGGCACGCTCACCGTCCTTGGTGTTCTGGAAGTTGACGTAAGCGTAACCGAGCGAACGCTTGGTAACGGCATCACGGCAGACACGGATCGAAGAAACCTGTCCGACTGGGGAGAAAGCCTCAAAGAGGTCAGACTCGGTGACTGATGTCTCAAGCTCACCGACGTAGAGGGAGGCCAAACTCTCAGAGGATGGCTGGGAGGACTCACCAGACTCCTCAGTCTCAGTGGCTGGGGTCTCAGTGGCTGGGGTCTCGGCGGTGGTGGTGGTGGTAGTGGTGGTGGAGGTGGTAGTGGCCGCGGTAGTTGGCTCGCTCACAGTGAGCTTGTCAAGAGCCTCGGTAACATCCTTAGTATCAACAGACATGATGATGCGTGTCTGGTGTTTGGTTTTTTGGGGGGAGATTTTTCTACTTTTTTTTGGGATTTTATGATATACACGTTCCAATGGACCACTATGTGCTCGTTCTGGAACTACTGGAAGTTAACTTTTGTGTCGTAAACTGCCTGCTGAGATATTAATTCCTATTCTTTTATTGTACATTCACGTAATTTTTCAACGTTCGGCGCGCAGATTTTTTGGTAAAAGACTCCAAAAAAAAACAGATGGGGTTACCCGGGAGCTGCCAGAACACAGACTGCCCCAAACCCATTTGATCCACAAAGAGAAATAAGTGGGCCCTCTCCTGCCTGTGCCTGGCTCGCCGTTTCCCTGTCTCTCTCTATGCCTCTCTCTGTGCCTCTCTCTGCTGCACATATTGTGTAGTGCTCACTTTATTGATAATGGCACGCATAATACAAAAACCACTATGGACCCACGAGGTTGCTGAGAGCACTCAGGTCTGGTCAGACGCCTTGAGAGATGATCCCATTAGCCATGCTATGGGCGCGCTTATACAAATGATTACGTGAGCCAAGATAACCACGGGAAGGCTGTGTGGGTGCAACGACAGCATCATAGTGGGCCATAAGGGAGGGCAGAAGAGAGTGAGGCCCCAGGAGCCCTGCCCTGCAAGCTAGAGGCCTGGAAGCCTGAGGCCTGGAAATAAGAGAGACTACAGGGGGTTCCCCCGTCCATGGAAACAAGAGAGATAAGTATGTAGTCCTACTAAGTAGTGGTCTCCACCTAGTGGTTATACTTACTATCTAGATAACTAAGCAGAAGAGAAGGGTGTAGTTCATTTGTCGATTATTACAACCACTATTTATTTGTTCCCTGGACTGTAATAGTGTCAAACGTTTGAAATCAGTATATCAAATGGGTGTGTATCATCTATATCATAGTAGGCGCATATCATAGTAGGCATATATATATATATATATATACATTATCACAACCACCTATGTATAAACACAAACAACAAAATTACACACATCCTTCTAGTACTCCTCCTCATGCAGCCTTTAGATGCCTGTCCTTCTTTTCTTGTCCCTTTTAAGAACTGGATTGGCTTAACTTGATGTACATACCCATAATCTTCTTACTAGACACCCTCACTGGCCAGTACCTACTGGCAAATGCCCACAGATGCCTCCTGTACTTTTCTCTATCACCATGGGGAACTCCCTTTAACCTATCGTCAATCTGACTGCCAACTATAAGCAATTCTTTCTTCAAAATGGCTGCCCATTGCTTTCTCTCCAGCCCTGCATCCCCCTTCTTGAGTCTTCTTAAAGAGTTACGCACGGGAGTAAGCTTATCTCTACAGTCACCTTCATCCATACTTTCGTAATCAGAGAAATCATTCCCTGATGCAACTGCTTTGTTAGCGGAGGATGCCTTTGCTGAAATCTTCACAGCTGCATTCTTAGAGACACCATCTCTGTTGTCGCCATGCATGTTCTGTCCACTGTGAGCATGGTGTCCATTATGAGGATGAGCATGGGACTTGCTATCTGCAATATTCACAAGAGGGGACCTAGCCCTACCACGAGCTTGTGTTTCCGTCTTGACTTTTGTAGCACGTGGAGTAGATTTGCCACTCCCATTGGAACCTTCTCCAACAGTCGCAGCATTCGCCATTTCGTTGCCTGCAACATCAGGGGTTTGTATCTTTCTTGGCCTCCTGACCTTCTTGACAACCTCACCAGCCCCGGAAATATCATCAGTATCATCTCCTCCCTTCAAATGGCTCAACAGTGCATCAACACGACGACCAAGATGAACAGCTCCTGGGGTACGTTTGCTGAACTTTTCACGTTCCTCTTTAGTTGCAGTAGATGGAGGCAACTCCAGGAACATCTTGTTCTGTAGTCCCAACAGAGGATCATCTCTGATCTGTGGCCATGAACCATAGCCAAACTTGTATACACCAATGAGAAGCATGGCATCATCATGTTCTGACCATTCACAGTTCCAGTTATGAACTGGTCTCGGTGGCCTGACAAACTTGAACGCCATGGGGTTCTCCTTAGGCATTGCATCCTTAAGCACCTTCAAATCCGCTGGTCTTTGAAGAAGAAGCTCAGCATTTAGGTTCTTGATACCATCATACTCAAAGAGGACAGCTTTACGTTCTTTTCGTTTCAACATCCATAACGCCATAGCTGGTGTTTCAGCAGAGGGAGTCGAAGGAGTGCCAGGGGAGTTGACAGATGATCCCCCTGCTTCATCACCTGCAGGAGCATTGGCCTTGGCAAGGGATAATCTCTGCTTTTCTTCCATCGCCTTCTTCTCCAACTCAGCCATATTCTTATTTCTTGTCTCTTCTTCCTTTGCAACCAGTTCCCTAGAAGTATCTATCAGTGTGTTGTAACATTCCTTCAACAACTGTGGGTTCTTGTTGGATAGTGTACCGTCCTCAATGAGCTCATCCCACCTGTCTGAAAGATCACCAAACCTCAGAATAGCCCTATACAAACTCCTGATTTCACGTTCAACAAGACGATCAAAGTCAACAGTACGCCTAGCCTTCTTGGTCTTGCGCGGACGATCGGCATCGCTGTCATCACGGCTATCATCGTCGTCACCACCAAAGACTCTAGTACCAGCTTGCATCTTTTTAAGCGTTGTCGCTCTTCTGGAGTACATTTCAAGCTGCTCTTGGAGAAACCTATCATCTTCCTGCTTCTTCTCCAGTTCTTTAAGCTTTTGGAGTTCCTCTGCTGGAATAATGTCATCCCATTCAATGTCTGCCTTATAATCAGTAACTTCAAACTGTTTCAGGAACTCTTCACCACCAAGGTTGGACTCACCAAGATCTGGCGTGGTGACATGGTCCTCGGCATGCTCAAGGACATCATCCAGATTCAGGTCTTCTAGCTTCTTCTGATTGTCATTATTGGACTTGAACATGTTCTCAGCACCAAATTTAAGGATCTCACTTAGCTCTCCAGTAGAGGGTTCAGTCTTGGAGTTCTTAGGACGACCATTGTCTGTGATACCAAGAGAAATAATAGCATACTCAAGGATCATCTTCTTTCTGGCCCTCTCTAACACTTCTTCTTCAACAGTATCCTTGGAGACAAATCTGTAAACCATCACGTGGTTCTTTTGTCCAATACGATGTGCCCTGGCCATGGCTTGCAAATCTGCCTGTGGGTTCCAATCAGAGTCGAAGATAATTACAGTATCCGCTGTCATCAGGTTGATACCAAGACCACCAGCCCTTGTAGAGAGAAGGAACACAAAGTCCTGAGACTGTTCCGAGTTGTAATGGTCAATAGCAACACGTCTTCTAGCAGATGACACAGTACCATCCAGCCTCTGGAACTTATAACCCTTGATACCAAGGTAATCTCCCAAGATATCAAGCATACGCACCATCTGAGAGAAGATAAGTACTCTATGGCCATCCTTTTTCAGCCTTGTCAATAGCTTGTCTAACAACACCATTTTACCAGAAGTCATAATCATACCTTTGAATATGTTCTCACGGGAACTACCACCCGCTTTGGCAAGGACTTGATCTTCAGCACCATTAAATAAGTACGGGTGGTTAGAGGCCTTCTTAAGCTCAGCCATAACGTTCAGCAATGACACTTGATGTCCCTTGACACCAGCATTGAGAGCACTGTAGTTCTTTGTGAGGATATTCCTGTAGTACTGAGTTTGAAGATCAGCAAGCTCCACTCTCAGAATACGCTCAGTCTTACCAGGAAGAGACTTCTCCACATCCTTCTTCAATCTTCTTAGAATGAACGGCTGGATCTTCTTCTGGAGATCCTTGATGTATCTCTCTGCATCTTCGTCAGGGGCGGTAAAGTCGATTTCATCTTCAATGGAGAATTTACCTGGCATGAGGAAGTTAACCAGAGCTGCTAATTCTTTAATATTATTCTGAAGGGGTGTACCCGTGATGAGCAACCTGTTCACCACCTTGAAATCCCTTAGAGATTCATAAAGAGATGACTCGGCGTTCTTCAGACGATGGGCCTCATCAACTGCGAGGAATTGCCAACGGAAAGAGCCCAACTCGCTCCTATCCTTAAGAATGTATTCATATGTCGTCAATAAGATGTTAAATTTTGGCTTCTTGCTGCTGCCGTTGTAGAACTCGTAATCTCTAATCATCTTACGGGCTTTGGTATTACCCATGTAATAGATACAGTTGAGATCAGGAGACCATTTCTCAAAGGTCTCTTGCCAGGCAGGCACTGTGGACAAAGGTACAACAACCAGATGTGGACCATTCTGCCTTCTAGCATAGATAAGCCAACTGAGGAAAGACACCGTTTGCACCGTCTTACCGAGACCCATTTCATCTGCCAAAATACCGTTTTCGTTACGAGACCACAAGAAGGCCATCCAGTTTAGACCAGTAAGCTGGAAGTCTCTTAGTTCACCGTTCTTGATGAACGGAGGTTGAGCAACCAACTTCTCAAAACGAGGACGATTGTTGCCATAAGTAGCAGACAGAGTTGGTAGAATCTTGGAGTTGCTTCTACTCTGGAACTGTTTCACCTGTAATGGGGCGATGGCCACAATGGCCTCTGCATCTTCCCATGTACATTCATCATAGCCCAGTCTCTTCCATTTACACAGGTACTTGAGCACAGAACGACCTTCCTCTGAAACTCTCTCGGAATCCACAATGCGTTCCACGTGTGTGAATTCTTTCACTTCCTCCTTACGCCTATCCCTGTCGATATCCATGGCCTCAATATCCTCTCTCGTCATGTATGGGTCACTCCGTATCTGCTGGTCTAGCACTATGTACTGGTTGATATAGTTATCCACCTTCTTGATACCCTTGTATTCTTTAAGACTGGCATAGGTTTCCCAGGTGTTGTGGAGATGAGAGGTTTCCATCCATTTCACCTTGAACTCGTAATCCACTTTAGGATCACCTGTGAGCTCAGGCCTAGGAGTCTTTCGCAGCAAACCATTAGAGCCAGCGTCATTCTGTTCCAGCTCCTTTTTGGCCCTTTCAATTTCGGCATCTTCATCCTCTGCTTCACCAGCCACACGATGGTCCATTAGCTGGTCTATCACGTATTGGTCAGCTTCCTCTTCATAGTAGACGGACTCACCGTCATATGCGTCTCCGTTGTACGCATAAGTCTCAGGCTCAGACTCCAAAAACTCATCTTCATCGTCTTCTAATGCGTAGTTCACAGATTTGCTGTTTCTCGTGGAAAACCTTACTTCACTGGCATAATCAGCAGTCGAGGAAGTTTGTGTCCTCTTCTTTGACTTGGAAGACCTGGACTTTGAAGGTTCGGCTTTTCTCTTCTTTGTAACGGTCACAAAGTCCCCATCTGGATCTTCGTCATCTTCGTCATCTTCGTCATCATCGTCGTCATTACTCTCTATATCTGAATGATCCTGTTTCTGTGGTTTGGCCTTTCTGCCCTTGCGCTTCGTGGGTTTCACATCCTCGTCATCAGAGCTTTCGAGGAAACTTGAAGGTGGGGGGATATGGGCCCTTCTAGACCGACGGAGACCGTACAGTTCCGGGTTCTTCTCTATATCTTCCCTGAAATCTTCAGACATTCTGGGGTGATATGTTTATATAAATGACTCTCTGGTGTTCACTATTGTACAGTATGTGTTACCTGTGGTGATGTTGGATCCACGTTAGAGAAGAGAGAGAGGGTGGGTATGTTCAGCCGTGCAATAAAACACCAAAACACAACGGCAAGGTCGGTAGCGTTGCAAAGTTCAACAGCAAATGCAGATATAATATACAAGGGATTCACTCACCAAACAAACAAGCAAACAGATGTATAAAGATAAATACACGTTCGAATGGGTAAGCACAAAATTATTCACTCGCCGTATATGGCTGATAATGCAATCGAACAGTCCTGCTCCTGCGTGACAATGTCGGCCTGCAAAGATACGCGCACAATGTGGGTTACCAGAGTGAAAAATACACCAAAGCAAGCAGCTATGTACTAGAGGAGTAAATATCTTAGTTGGAAGACTGACGTAGAATATACCCTATAGATAATCGTAAAACTGTTACAGGTGAATCTTCTTTTGAGGCTCGGCCAACATGCGAGGTGGTAGTGGTATAGAGGGCTGTTCTTCATAGGGGAGGGCCGGCACCGTTGATTTTTTACACCAACAAGAGTTGCAAAAGCACGATATCTGCCAATTAAGTGGGGAGGGGAAAGGGAATATACACTTATTATTAGGGGGAATACGGGGTAAATTTATTGAATTTTTTATGCGAATAAATATTTAGATGATGTGGAGACAGCAGTGAACAACAACACGAGTTGAATCTGATGGTGTTGCTTAGTGCTGTTCAGAGTACTTCGTTATAGATAACCAAGTAGGGCCACAGTAGTATGTAGAAGTCAAGGGTAACCTAGGATAGCTGAGAATGTCTGCGGATCCACATTGTACATCTTCCCATATGCAGAGCCAGCATCAACCATAGTCATTCTCAGCGACAACAAGAGTGAAAAGACAAAGCAACATCTGTCTCTATATCCTTTCACTTTTGACAACTGAGCAATGGTGATACAGCAATCAATATCAAGATGGAGAGGCGAAATATTCAAAATCCTTTGTCCATACCGATGAAATTGCATCCTCTGACCTGTAATAGCTCATGTTGATAAAACAACTGTGTAGAGGGTATTGAGCTACCACAAACGGATGCCACAAATAATGTCACCTCATGGGGATCCATTCACTCCTGTGTGAACATAGTTGCGTAATGATAAATGTATAATGTTGCGAGTCTCATGAAATGAGCATTACCATGGTTATCCATATCAACATCACCAACACAGACCAACAAAATCAAGAAAAAAAGTAAAGAGCAACAATCATTCCATCAGCTGTATGTTTGATGATCAATGCAGCACAGATTGTAATGAGAACCACAGTTATAGAAACCTCAAATTGTTGTGCTGAGATGATTATATGGTTTTATATGAGATCACACATAACACCACACCATAAACTGTCAGAAAATAACAATGCACCACAAAAATATAGGAAGCAAGCAACCCTCCAAATAATCAATAGCCAACAAAAACAATACAACAAACCACAAAGAGGAAACAAGTAGACAATAAAGAACAGCAACCAATTCGTAGACAAATAATAAAACAAAAGCAGAAAAAAATTAAACCCAATCAACTATGCAAAGCTTTTTGTTTGTCTAAAACACATACATATTATGAGAGCTCTCCCTTAACCTAAATCATACAAGAAAGGAATTCGAGGGGTGGGCCCCCTCTTCTATATATTCCTCCCTCTTTATTTCTTCCAAGTCCTACAGCGCCGCACAGCAGCTGAGCACATTGGCCTGATAGAGCACACCGGCCTGAATGACTGCCAGGAAGCGCGGGGACAGAACAGGCTGCCCTTCTGCTCGTGGCCACAGAAGAGGATTGATTGATTCCCATACCCCTAATGCCTCTTCTGCACAGAGTAGCCATGAGTATGAGTTCGAAGGCCAACTCTACGATGCATGCCCAAAATTACTTAGATATATTGCGTCCAGCGCAAACCGCCAGGATTTTGCTTTGCTCTGAGAACTCTCGCCTCGGGATTCTGGAGAGTTCTGCCATCTTAGTGCTGCTACGTCCCACCCAATCACCAGTATAAATTCTTGCTTACACACCAATACACAGTTACCCGTCGAGACCAGTGCTATTTGTATTAGCCAAAACTGAAGAAGCACAGTGATGCCCGTTGATTATGGGCAGAGTGGTGTTGGCATTTGGCAGGGTATTCAGGTCGTGTGAAGTCCACGCATATTGAAGAAAAAAAAATGCCAAAACGCAGACACACACAGAGAGAGAGAGAAAGTGTGAGCGATGGTGATGGGTAGAGAGACCTACAGGTGGTTGGCGTAGTTGTTGTGTTTGCGAGGACCAACAGTAGATGCACAGAGGTATAATTGGGGCAGGATATTTATTGTCTGACAACAGTGAGGTGTAGAGTTGTTGTTTATATTTCTGCTCATCTTTTTGTATACATAGTAAAGATGTCGTCTGGCAAGAACACGCGTATTGCGATCGTCTCTGACGATAGGTGTAAGCCCAAGAAGTGTCGTCAGGAATGTAGAAAGGCATGTCCTGTGGTCAAGACGGGTAAGCTCTGTATTGAAGTGGAGGCCCACTCCAAGATTGCCTTTATCTCAGAGAACCTGTGTATTGGTTGTGGTATTTGTGTCAAGAAGTGTCCGTTCGGCGCCATCAACATCATCAACTTGCCAACCAACCTTGAGTCCCAGGTTACCCACAGATACTCTGCAAACTCTTTCAAGTTGCATAGACTGCCAACCCCAAGACCAGGTCAGGTGCTCGGTCTTGTCGGTACCAACGGTATTGGCAAGTCCACTGCTTTGAAGATTCTCGCCGGTAAGCAGAAGCCAAACCTTGGAAGGTACGACGACCCTCCTGACTGGGAGGAGATCCTCAGATACTTCAGAGGTTCTGAGCTCCAGAACTTCTTCACCAAAATCCTCGAAGATAACATCAAGGCCATCATCAAGCCACAGTACGTTGACAACATCCCAAGAGCGATCAAAGGCCCCGTTAATACCGTTGGTGAGTTGCTCAAGGCCAAGCTCGAGAGAAGTGCTCAGGCCAAGCGTATCATCGAGGTCCTTGAGCTCCAGCACGTGCTCAAGAGAGAGGTTTCCAAGCTTTCTGGTGGTGAGCTTCAGAGATTTGCCATTGGTATGTCGTGCGTCCAGGAAGCCAACGTGTACATGTTTGACGAGCCATCCTCTTACCTTGATGTCAAGCAGAGACTTAACGCTGCCCAGATCATCAGATCTTTGCTCCACCCAACCTGTTATGTCATTGTCGTTGAGCACGATTTGTCTGTTCTTGATTATCTTTCCGATTTCATTTGTATTTTGTACGGTGTTCCATCTGTGTATGGTGTGGTTACTCTTCCATCCTCTGTTAGAGAGGGTATCAACATTTTCCTTGACGGTCACATCCCTACAGAGAACTTGAGATTCAGACAGGAGTCTTTGCAGTTCAGACTTTCCGATGCTTCTGACAACATGATCATTGACCAGACCAGAGCTTACAACTATCCTAAGATGACCAAGACTCAGGGTGACTTCAAGCTCACCGTTAAGGCTGGTGAGTTTTCCGACTCTGAGATCATCGTTATGATGGGTGAGAACGGTACCGGTAAGACCACTTTGTGTCGTCTGTTGGCCGGTGCCATTGAGCCAGACCAGGGCTCCAAGGCTCCAAAGCTCAACGTTTCCATGAAGCCACAGAAGATTGCTCCAAAATTCACCGGTACTGTTAGGCAGTTGTTCCTCAAGAAGATCAGAGCCTCTTTCCTCCTCCCACAGTTCAACACCGACGTCATGAAGCCATTGAGAATTGAAGATATCATCGACCAAGAGGTTCAGCACTTGTCTGGTGGTGAATTGCAGAGAGTTGCTATTGTTTTGTGCCTTGGTGTTCAGGCTGACATCTACCTTATCGACGAGCCTTCTGCTTACCTCGACTCTGAGCAGCGTATTATCTGTTCCAAGGTTATCAGAAGATTCATCATCCACTCCAAGAAGACCGCCTTTATCGTCGAGCACGATTTCATCATGGCTACCTACATGGCCGACAAGGTTATGGTGTTCGAAGGTGAACCATCCAAGACTGCCACCGCCAGAAAGGCCGAGTCCCTCCTCACCGGTTGTAACAGGTTCCTCAAGAACCTGAACGTCACCTTCAGAAGAGACCCCAACTCTTTCAGACCAAGAATCAACAAGATGGACTCCCAGATGGACAAGGAGCAGAAGCTAAGCGGTAACTACTTCTTCCTAGACAACTCTGAACTCTGAGGGCACCCTTTGTAGTTTTGTGGTGGGGATTAACAGGTCCCCCACTCTTGCCAAGCCCAGTTCTTCAGCGGTATACGTCTATGTTTGGCGTTGCTCCCATTTGACCAAAAGGCAGTTGGTGGAGCCATTTCCATGGCTACAATCATACTCAACTAAACCATTGGCCATTGGTAGTGATGATACTGATGATGATCCTCATGATCATCTACTTGATCTCCATCATCCCATTGATTCTCTGGTCAGGTTTACCAGCAGCTTCGCCATTGTTGTTTCCGGTTTAGCACTCCATGCATTCCCAATCGTGAGTGCCCCTAGAAAGGGCAATGGTTGATGGCCCGCTGCGATCAACCTGTAGCAGATGTTTTTCTGGAGGATGATGCATATCACCTCCTCAATGGCAGGTGGATGATATGCTGCTTCACCACCTCTTGCATTTAGCCTGATCTGCGTTCTGACAGGTAATCTGATTGCAATGTATATATACATATATATACATATTTATATATATATTATCTTTCACCCACTGTATTTTTTGAATGCAACTTATATTAATAGACATATATTTTTGTACTATCTAACTAGCTAATATATAGAAAGTTTTTATGTATCCGAACAATGATTAAATAGTTGTGTTTGTAGATTATTCGTGATCATTTTTGTGGACCATTATCTGTAACTATTCATTGTATTGTGTGGAACTGCAACATCCTCTGTCACCTTCAAATCACTCGTCGTATTGTCTTTGTGATGGAGTTGGTGCTCTTAGCTGGGCATCGCATTGTGTAGGCTGACCCAGTTCGCATGCAGATGAGGTGATATGCATGTTTTTGTATGGCATGTCAGAGATTACAGGAGATGACTGTGTGGAGTCGATAATATCAACAACTGACAAAGTGTTGAAGAAGTAGGACCGTTGAGTGAACTGATTGCTTGCTCATAAGTTGTACAGCCACTGTTTTTCTAATCCTTGACTACTCTCTTGAATGGTACTAATAAGGTGACATTGTGGTTTGTTTGCAAACCCGTACAGCCATGGACAACTCATCGAGAAGGAACACAGTGCGACGTGGACTTGCAAGAGATAGTCACAACAACACAAATATAACCAATCAGATAACCGGTTCTTCTGCTGAGCCCCAGTTCTTTGGAACCCCAATCACAGCTCCTGAGACTCCTTCATCCACCGTTGAGGATAACATAGGCCCTCATGTCACCAACCTCAGGTTCGACAACAACTTCAGAGATGAAGAAGATGATGGTGACTTTGTTCCTATATCATTTGTGAGTACCAAAGACAAGCGGTTCGATTTCAACAAGTTCAATAGAGAGAATGTTCTGTCCAATATACAGGATGATGAGGATGTGCGGTTTGAGGCTAAGGAGGCCAATAGGACATTACAAATTGTCAGGAATATCACAGCAATTCAGAAATGGGGAGAGAATTTAGTCAACATCTTATTCAGTTCCAGGATCCACACTAGTGCTCGGGAAGATCAAGCAAACATAGGAAAACGTGCTTCAACAACTGTTTTGCAACAACCCATTAAAGCAGTATCCACCAGCAAGAAGCGCAAGCCCATAGTGAGGCTCCATTATAATGATAACGAAGACAGTTTATCTCTTACACCCCAGCCTGTGAAGAGGAGCCGGATGAAGATGAGTAACAACGATCTCGATGCAAAGCTGAAATTTGTATCCACAAAGATGCGGGTTACTCAAGCCGTGCCGAAAAGTGAACCTGGAGTAATAATGGATTCACTTTATACTCGATTCGTAAGGTTGTCAATAGAGGAGGAAAACAATCTCTTTCCAGATGAAACCAGAACTGCTCGAGTAAAAGTGCCAACCATTCCAGAAAACTATACATATAAAGGAAATACTACAGGTGATGAGGAGAGCCCAGAAATCAAACATGGTACAGCTCACCTGGACACTCCAGCATCTATTCCCTCCAAGAGTGATGAAACAATACTTGTGGATATACCACAAAAGCAAACGAAACACAAACCCACTGATCAGATTATAGAAGAAATGTCCAGACGAGATCAAAAACAATCGTCTCATAACTGGTCATATGATGATGACTACACAACATATTCCGCTGATTACTTTCCAGGAGAGAACGCAAATAACGAAGATGACACAATGGAAGGAGCCATGATGAATGATGAAAACGATGAGAACTCAGATATAAAAAGTGGTTATTACTCACTTTCCAAGCACGATGCTCAAAGAGCAATAAAAATGTCCGTACAGCCATATCAGAATGATTTTCAACGTCGGCTTAATTACCAGTTATATCTTCATTCTATAGTGAATGGTTCAAGATACATCTTGCATGATGATGAGAGGCGGGAATTCGATAGGATCGCAAGGGTGTTTTTGAATCTGGTGGGTGACGTAGAGGAGTCAAACAGCAGAACATCCGAAGGGTTGTCATCTGACAAATCTCAGGAAGCAACTCCTGATTTTGCCATTACATCGAATCCCTTCCTCTCAAATAAGTTTGTTAGGAGTGGAGAAGAACCTGAGGCAAACAGTGATGAAGAGGATAGTGCTATGTTTCTCTACAAGCCTCGTCGTAACGTTAAAGAGATTGAAGTGAAGCGAATAGTATTAAAACGGTTGGGCATTCTAGGTAGGGAGAGGAGTAGGTTTGATGATTATTAAATGAGAAGCATCATATAAATATATGACTAATGACATTATTTACGTTTGATGTACCATATCTAATTCAAATACTAGTATTTGACTAATTCTTTTCCCTGTAAAATTAAAGATATCAGATAGAAAGAGGGACTGAGTTATATGTTGGCAACCACAAAGATGAATCCAAACACAAAATCAGAACTCATAAGCAAATTGTTGTAGTGAAACCAGCCCACAAAGATCCATAAAAGAATAACATGCACCTCTGGAAAAGTCACCTGCGTAATCATGCATAACTCACCACTCAAAGAGGAAATATCGGTAGGAACGCGTCTTAGAGAATGCTGCTCACCTGTAGCGCATCTCAGAAGGCATGAGTGATGGGCAGCAATGAGCATCGTTCAGTAGTTACGCAGGAGTAGGATATCTCTGTGAAGCTGTTGTTTCTTCTGACGTTGTTATTAAGTGACCTGCCTCTCAGTGAATGGTACATTGTTGTTTCGTTGGTGTTGGTCAGGACAGTAGAACCTATAGAACCTATACGCTCTTTTATCATATGTATGCATAAGATCTGTGTGGAGGGTGACGATACAGTTAGTTCTTCTTGGTGCTATAAACTCGACATTCATGAGATGGGAGCTCATACAGATAGAATTGACCGGCTCACGGTGCAACTGGCAGCCATTCACCAGGTAATAAGGATGTACGTACGACTGACTACAACGAGAGCTTCGCAGCTTCGTTTGAAAGAGTTCGATAATACTAACGGTAACGAAACAGGCTGGAAGATCCTAAACGTATGGGAATAGAAGTCACACAGCTCATGAAAGTGTTCAATTCGAGGACGCTGTCGGGCGATGAAGTGGAAGTTCAGCTGATAGAGTAAGTGTAGCTGATGAGTTTCTAATCCACTGATGTGAGTTCACTAACACAGTAACAGTGGGCACAAGCTAATGAATCTGGGGAAACAACTGGCGGATGCGCTGAATAGAATAGAAACAATAGCATTGAGGACAGAACTGGAAAAGCAACTAGCGACAAGCGAAAGCATATCAAGAGGAGGTGTAAGCGATAACGATAACCAAAGTTACCCGAAACGGAAGTCAAATCGGCTGCCTGCCTGCTACAAAATGGAAGTGATTGAAACAGACATACAACAGACATCCCTGCTATTAATACAGGAGGTGTACTTGAACCACTTGACTGCACCAGTCGATCACTTTTTCAATGACTTCTCCACTTCTGATGTTTCTATCACAAGCAAACACCAAACACAAATAATAACCGCCAGCGTAAGTAGCAGGACTCTTACAGGGTCGATCGATTCACCAAGCACACCATGTTCACCCGTCTCTCAAAGCTCACCAATACGGCCATCTTCAAATCTTCTCAAGACAGCTACTAGCGATAACAACCTATCATTCTCTTCAAGTATCACCGCCCTCAGTACTAGTAGAAGGGGTCGGTGCCAGATGGATAACCGGTGGATTCTCCGCAATGTGCTTGTGCAAATGACGAAATTCTTTGTATATGTGAGGGACTACTTATTGATGGTCTCACTGAACAGCGGTGATAGAAATGATTTGACGGGGTTTCTGAAATCTATAGATAACTTACAGCTGCTGTTCAACGCCTCCATATTAACAAAGTGCCGCTCAACACTATCTCAAATATCGAAGACAGTGTCCAGGACCCAAGCTACCAATGTCTCTGATAATTTGAAACGCATGAGTATAACCACATAGAGATGTTGTATAGCTATTATATTTGCACGAAGATGTACGCACATAAGTCAATTTGTTTCTCTTTATTAAACGTCTGACGCTGCATATAAATAACCACAACCCCAATGTATGTATCCATCCTATCATTTACAAAAGTATTGGAGGCAGCATTTCCGCATGCAACATGTCTTCAATTGATATAATGTATAGATTACCATCAAAATATCCTCTGTGCTATCCTGCCCCAAACTACATTGGCAAACCGCCTCCCTAACACCTTACCGATCACTGGCAACAGCACAAAGTTAAGCAGTGTCTTCAGCTGTAGTAGATTCTCCTCCCATTCCAACTGTGCATCCAGCCGCCGTTGGACCAAGTCGGAATCATATGTGTATTGTGTCTCATCTGTAGTGGAATCTTCTTCATCCGTTTGCTCCCCCTGCTCTGGCTGTATATCCACAACCTCAGATGCCTCACCAGATCGTATAACAGACGACTGCGGGCTGGAGTTGAGCCTATTGTGGAAGTCTATGTTCGCTGTCGAAAGTGCACCCCGGACCGACATATTTGGAAATATTTGGTAATTTATATACAATATCCGATATAAAATGAATGGATCCATATAAATGGACCACCAATTATAAATATAACCATCGATTTGCATCACCGCTCCACCATAGCAGGGTGGGGATGTCTTGCCTGTTCCACCTGCAACGGGTGGGCATCGGGGTAACAAAATGTCTTCTGCCTCACTAAGCGTGATGAGTATTTACTATGGGAAGCGTGGGTGGCAGATAGGAGGAATGATATTAAGGCAATTTACAGCAACTACAACTATACGCAAACTTGTGTCCTATTGTCAATCAATGATTATTATTAGATTATTATACAATCAATTAGTCCCAATATATATGTAACGTAACGATAGAGGGTTCGCAGACTGGTTAGTCTATTCCCCCTCCTCCTCCTCCTTTTTCTGCTTCTTATTTTCAGGACGAGCCTTAGGGCCCCAGTTCTTTGTAGGGTTCATCTGGAAACGAGGAATCTTAATACTTCTAAGGTTTTTTATCTTCTTGGTCAACTCGTTCGAGCGGAATAATTCGGCTGCCAGCTGCTCCTCTGTCAATGAATCTGCCTCTTTGCCTAACACTTGGGCAAGGTTGATATCCTTACCAATTGCCTCGTTGTGGAGAATGTAATAGCCGGGTGATGTCCTGCTCATCTTCTCAGTGGAATGTCCTGTCTTCTTACACCACTGCTTCATAATAAACCAAAGGACCTCCCTTGGTGCGTTGGTCTTGATTGCCGAAGCCATGGCATGTGTGAGTGAGGCTTCATATCCAAGGTTACCAAAGGCGCTAACCAAATCATTGATAGGAGGAGGTTGACACTTAATAACAGAGGAAAGTGTGGTTGGCTTGAAGTAGAATGATGATCCTTGTCCCTGCAATTCCTGCGCTGCAAGGGTAACCATCCCCTTAATACGAGGCAGTGTGCCGTATACCTCCTGTTGTTGCTCTTCCATTTTCGTGTGCACCTCTAGTAGTTTGTCAATGAAAGTGTCATCATGGAGATCTCCACCCCACATTGGTCCTGTAAGATGATTGGTGAACCCACAGAAAGGACAGGAAGGGCCAACTGGAGGTCCAGCACTGAGACCAAACTTCTTAGCAGTTTGAGGGTTCTTGCTCTCCTTGTTGACTGTTACTCTTCCCAATGGTTGATCAAAGGTGGATTCACAGCCTGAGCAGAGATATGTGATCATAGTCTTGGAGGCAAGCTCTTTCACTTTTATGGGCGAGGTTTTCACTCTGATGAAAAGTCTTACATAAAAGTCAATCGACAAACTCAGTAGGGGTTCAATTGTCTTTTTGTACTTGGCAGCAGTAGATGCAATCATACTTAACACAAGTCTCAATGCACTTTCATGAGTGGCATCTCCCCATGTGTTGGTTCCACCATATAGAGCAAAACACTTCTCTGGGTAGCCATTACCTGCCAGAACACCGAGATCAGTACAAGTCACCAGTAATAATCCATCTTCCTGAATGGCTTGAACAGCTGAATCGATGAATGGAGCAGCAGTTCCATAGGGATCAAGATCCACAACGTGGAAACTCGACTGGTGCTGACCCATATATACAATAGCATCACCATGATTGGCTGTTACAATATCTTCGACGCCGTTATATGTAATGTTCTTCTTAATACTCTCAACCGCACTTGGAGAAAAGTCGTTGGCTATCACACTCTTAACCAAGGGGATCTCGTTAGCATAACGAACAGCACGCAACCCAGATGCACTAAGAGCCTCAAGAATATTGATAAATGGCTTGATTTCAATTGGCGCCTCAATTGCAGCTGTTTGGGTTTCGCCTTCCACAGTTTCAGCCCCTTCGCCTTTAACGTTTTGCTCAGGCGCGGGATTGTCTTCTACTGCCCCCTCCTCTGTTTCTGTATGTGTTCTCTTTTTGCTCTTCTTGATATTCCTCTTGTCTCTTGTTGCCCTTATTCTCTTCTCCAAGCTCTCACTGTACAATTCTGACCACGCACGAATAGCTGTCACACTCAAGTCTCTATTAAATTGTTGAATTGGGTTGTAGAAAACATCCACGCTCTGCGCCTCTTTCGGGAAGAGAATCTTTGCAGACCCTTCCTGGATAACCGATTCAGTTACACTGACAGGTATCTCGATCTCAGTAGCCGCTGTTTCAGCCATACTGTTCGCCGAAGACATGATGCTGTTGTTATGATATTGACTCCTCGAGCTCATGAAATGACGCAAACTATGGATATGCCCCTGATGAGGATGTTCACCTGCTACGCAATTTGAAAAGTATGTGGGTCCTGGCAGGGACAAAAGAGTATAACAGAAACCAAAGTGTGATTGCCTTGCAAAATGATTACACTTGAGAAATGAAATCATACAGTAATAGCAATACAACGGAACTATAGTTGCTCACTTATTATAGATCGGCTCTACTGGTCTTCGTTCACTCTACCACTTAAGCACTTAATCCAAAATGCATTTCAAAAAATCGTTTTTCATGCATAATTTTTCATCTCCTACAGTGCAAGGCGATGCCCCCAGATATGGGCATATGCAGCAAAGGGAGACTGTTGATTATGAGTCTCTGTAGAAAGAAATTAGGGGAGAGAGATATCAAGAGGTGGTGGATTATAGAAATATATATATATATAAATAGGTAGTCCATATAACCAGTATGTCTACAGCAAAAAACTAAGCTCGCACGAACCGAAGTGTATTTAGATAAAAACGTAGAAGCTCGAATAAATTGATGACTGGCACCGTATAAGATCTCGCAAATAAAAGATGAAGAATAAAAAAACTCAGTGTGATGTAAAGTCAAAATAAAGAATATAAAACGAGGATATTCACCGTGTTTGAACAGTGTCATTTTCCAAATCGAACTAAAAATCATAAACGGATTGTTTTTCTCAAGAACTAAAACCACTTGCCTAAAACTTTTTAAAATCACTAATCTCATATCTAACAACCACCAAGAGATTATTTGCTTCGCTGTCTTGAACCTTTTCGTTCTTTCTTTCTTTCTTCTTTCGTTCTTTTTTCGTTCTTTCTTTCTTTCTCTCTTGCGGTCACTCTGTTTTAGCGTTCCATTTCTTGTAAAAGTCTATGTCCTTCTCATTCATGGTCCGGTATACTTTGTTGTATGACAGCTAATATGCCTCTGTGTTACTCTCATCACCTGTAATAAATGCATTCATGTCAAAGATGTCTGAATTATCCGCTGGAAGTGGTACACCATTTGGTGTCACAAACGCAGGAAATGATGTATTGTTGTTCACGGTGTACTCTTGGTATTCTTCCAGGAGTGCAGCCATCCCTGGAGGGATTGACACAAACTCACCCATGTTGAGCGGATCCTCTGACTGTTGCAGGCTCGACATATTGGATGAGAGCCCTGTATCGTGTAGATCAAAATTTCCAAACGTTGCTCCGGAAACAGGCATTCCATAGTTGTTGGAGCTCATTACGTTGGGGCCTGTAACTTGCTCCACAGTGCCAATCACAGCCCCAGTGTTGTCATGAGTAAGAGTCTGCAGTGACGAAGAAGCGTTCTCCATGAGAGTAGGCGTCAATTCAACTTGAGACGACTGGCCAGCAGTCAGATTGTCGTTGAACACCTCATCATCTTCACTGTGGTTGGGGTTATTGTTACCACCCTTCGTAAACATAGAATGATCAAAGGCTGGTTCTAAGTACCCTTGAGACTTTTCATCGCCACCCAAGGCATTGTTTCCAGCGGAATTTCCGCTCGATAATGAAACATTGTCGTGTGAGTGTAGCGCTATTGTTGCTAGAACACTGTTGTTGTACTCTACACCAACCCCACCATCCCGTAGAAACTGCTGTTGTTGAGGGAAATGCTGCTGCTGCTGTTGTGGTTGTGGTTGTTGCTGTAGATCGCCAGCATACTGAGGAAGCAACGGAGAATTGAACATACCCCTATCTGCGAAAGTCGCTGAGGCTGGGGCGCTCCTATAGCCGGCACTATCAAGGAAAATGGAATCCTTGAAACTAAGATCCAGTCCTAAGCCAGGGGCAACTCCATTCGGTACACCGCCAGCCATTCCAGCGACATAGTTGAGATGTTGCTGTTGTGGAGGCATCACTAACGACAAACTGTTTGAATGACGTGATCTCCTTGAGTTGCTGGATACAGAGTTTGGTTTGACAGGAGAGTGTCTCACTTTACTGGTTGGGGGCACAGCAGAGGAAACGGAAGATGTGGACCGCCTATGTGGCATACGTGGCTTTGACGGTGACAAACCATTAGGAGAGAACAGATCAATAGACGAGCTGTTCATTACAACAACTGGATTATTATCTCCGACATAGCCGCGTACTCCTGTATTCGAAGCGGTGGTAACGATACTACTGCTCACAGAGACAAGAGAGTCACTACGTCTAACCTGTTTAGGTCTCTTAACCCCACCACCATTGCCAGTCCCAACAGCATGTGACAGCGCAACAAACGCATCCGCATCAACATTGGTAGGGAAAGGAGTCTCGTCAAAATATATGGGATTGAATCCATTGCCAAACATTATCGGCACCCCGCCAATCATACCATCCGACCCAGCACGTTCTAGACCAGACCCTTCATCTCCTTGGATATCAAGGATATGTTCACCAGCTTCCTCGTTATCTGTAGGAATGCTATAAGGGGTGCTATTTACACGACTGCTGCTAACAGTTCCAGCAATGTCATAGCCATTACCCACGTATGTTGGGGAGCGTGACCTGGTCTTCACCACACCAGTTGTTGCTGAATCTGGGTGTCCTGATGGGTGGCCATGCATACCGTATGATCTCTGGGGCATGAATTCACTGGTTGAAGATGTTGGAGAAGGAATCAACATGGGCATTTCGCCTAATGGTTTAGCAGGCTGTAACACAGCACGGCCGCTTTCATTAATCGCAATACACAACATGGAAGTGGATGAGTTGGAACGCATCCTTGAGGCACTTGCACCATCCATATCATTATAGTGGCATAACGAAACAGAAGAATATGATCTGGAATGCCCTCCAGCAGGGAAATTCTGTGACTGCATCTGTTGTATCTGTTGCTGCTGAAGTTGTTGTGGTGGCAGGTTCTGCTGTAGTACACCTTGCGATGAAATTAGAGACACCGTCTCACCAGGGGTGGATGTAGCAGACGAATTCTCACTAGAAACCAATTGTGTTTGCAGCAACCCAGGCATTCTGGCATGCTGGATAGTGTTTGTATAGAGTCTCTTCAAGGGACCTCTATTTTTCGTTGTATCAATCACAGTTACCGGTGGCTGCTGCTGTTGCTCCTGTTGCTGATGCTGCTGTTGCTGTTGCTGGTCCAGTTGAGGCTGTGGTGGAGCTGATGCAGCCTGGTTTCTGTAGTGAAATATCTGAGGCCCAAAGTTTGCTGGCAACCTCAATCTATTAAACTGAGACGCCACAGAGGAGGATGAGCTATTCACAGAAGGAAAGGCAGTGGGAACCATTCCAGAAGAATTCGAAGTCATCGAACTGGCAGCATCAACAGATGATGTTGTGTAACCACTAGTGCTCGCGGTATTAGCTGAAGATTGATCATCCTCTACTTCTTCAGTGTCATCTTCGGGCTTTCCCTTCTTGCCGGAAATACCGGCATTCCTATGACGGAATAATCGTGACACACGGCCCTGTTTCTTTTCCGACACCTGAGCTTGATTCTGCTGTTGCTGCTGTTGCTGCTGTTGCTGTTCAACAGTCTCATCTAGCTGACTCTGGGGAGACACATCTACAAAAAAGAACTCAGTTGGAACTCCATTCTTCGTCTTTGGACGACGAGGGGCAGACTTCTTCAGGAGACCAGGGGCACCATTTCCACCTTTTGAGTTTCCACCATTATTCAGCAACTGAAGATTGCTGGCAGCGGTCTGAAGCAGGTTAGACTGACGCTCACTGTCGTCGTTCTTGTACCTTCTAATTCTCCAGACCCGCTTGGTATACGAAGGGTTCTGTTTCCCTGAATCTTCACTTGACTTATGTTGTTGCTTGGTAGAACTCTTTGATGCCTTTGCTTTCTCTGGCTTTTCGTTACCTGCCTGATAAGTCTGGGAACCAACAGAGTGGGAGGAGTCGGCAATATCACTGCCATGAGTAAATATTGAGGATGTATCTGAGGAGTTGGCTGTAGTCATGGAAGTTATATACGGCATATCGGGGCTACTCAAATCATCCAGGGCCGGTGAGGGAATACTCATGGGCGAACCTAGCTTGAGAAGAGAGCCGTCAGACAAAAATTTGGGATCGGTTTCGATTTTCAACCTAAACCTGAAGAAAGGAGTACAATGTTAGTTGGTGTGTTCAGCGGTAACGGGTGAGGACAGAAAGGATTCGGAAAAAGAAGCCATTGTGTGACAATCAAACGTGTATAATACTCACTTTGAAGTTACCATTGCAAAGTAATAGGTGAGGGGGGTCAATAACTATGGTCTGGAGTGAAGGACAAAGAGTCCCGGAGCGTTCATGTACGCAACAGGAGGATCTGGGAAGCGAATGCGAAATAAAAAAAGATATGGGACACACGAGAGAACAGTAACAATAGTTGGAAAGTGGAGAGCCAGAGGAAAAGAATGTGTGTGTCAATGGCGAGAGATCCAGTCAAGCGATATAAATAGGATCCATCCGTGTCTAAGTAGTAGGGGACGCTAAATAAAGCAAAGGGCTTGAAGCCAAACTAAGTGGGAGATAAGCAAGAGAGAGAGAGAAAGGAAGAGAGAGAGAGAGGGAAATGGCAAAGCAAAGCACCGAGTGAAAGAATAACCTAGAAAAATAACACTAGATCAAAAGGCTCCGATGAAAAGATATGCCTCTGATATTCCCAGACTGAGGAAGCTAGAAAGTAGACTGGTACAGGGAGCAAAGCACTGAAAAATGCTAGGGCACCCAATCAATCAACCGCCTGCAGAGAATGAGACGGTCAACGACGCTCTCTCTCGGTCTGTGTGTGTGTGTGTGTACGTGTGGGTCGAGTGATTGATGCAAAGTGAGAGGGTATCGGTGCCCAGATCGCAGGCCCTACCTAGGTGAGTTGTAAATTGTGTGCGTCGCTAAGTACGGTACCGCCCACTTTTTTTTTAGTGCGATATGCGGCCCTCACCTTAATTCTCGGCATCTGCAGCAGCTTGGTAAAAACTATAGATGGGCCGCGCCGTACGAGGATGGCTTATCTAGGGAGAAAAAAAGGGAGCCACGAGGGAAAGGACATGGTTCATTGCTAAACCCCGAAACGTTTAGAGTGTGTAAGGAGAGAGAGAAGTGATATATTTTAGGCTGTGTAATAATTACTGCAGAATTCAGGGGCATAGGTTGGCAAAGGGAGCGGAGGAGAATTCCATATCCCGGCGAAATTCTGCGAATGTGTATATTTATACCCCAAACCACAATAGCCCATACTCGCCATTGGTGTCGTGCTGTTTGTATCTACAGCGATCAGTATATCAAGGCTGTGCTGTAGTGTCGGCACGGAGTTTACTCTTTCCCGTGCGTCATGAGACGCAAGTACCTTCTACCAACATGTACCGTGTGTGTATCGTATCGGGCGCACTGTTTTGTTGTATGTAGACAAGCAGCCCAGAGCCAGAGAAAGGGTCGCCGCCCAAAGGGAGTGGGGTCGCCGCATCGTGGAGGAGGAGAGACGGGGCATCTGGTGGGCTCAGTGGGTAATAATAACTAGAAAGGGTGCTCTCTCCCTGACTTGGCGCATTGTCCTTAAGAGAAGCTAAGACGCGGGTACTTCTGTTTATGAGCCAGAATCTATAATCTGTCATGCGATTGTAGTTCGATTCACAAGGTTGGTATCTATTAAGGTTGGATTGCATATCCAACAGACTGGCAGGCAGGCGAGTCTTGCCTCGTTGGCCGGCAGTCAATCATGAATCTCATCAATTGGTCAGAGCTTATCGACGGAAATGAATCCGCTATAACCGAGGATACATCTGAAACCCGATAGGAGAGGCAAACAAGGCAGGGCAGGCATGCGGTGAGAGAGTGACAGATCCATGTATTCGGTTTCCGCACACCCTGAACGTTGAACAATACCACAGATCCTTGACAAGTCCGAGATCCGCAAATGACACCTACCACGAATAAATTCTATCATCTAATCTGTCAATAACCAATAGGGCAGTTAATTTAATCACTCTAAGCCTTATACAGTTTCTAATATAAAGCCTCTGGACACCCCGTTACTTATATGGCATATCGGGAAAACCATCCACCATTCCTTACCCCGCTCAGCGGTGTCCGAAATTGTGTATAGCGGCGCCCTATCGAGCCTCGCATATTAGCTGCACATGTACGGTTGAGGAGTTGGACGATGAATCGTTCAGCACGGAGAGGATGGCCATAACCTCGGAGGGGGAATGGCGGTTGAACGTTATATACTGCTCTATATATCTTCTCTTTTGTGGGGTGGGGAACCCCATTGTCGGTGTGCCAATAATGTACACAACAGCCAACTTTTGGCGAATGGTGTGATTGGTGCAATTGGAGGTCGGATCCCGATCACAAGCCGACATTGTGTTGAAGCCTTCGGAAATCAAATGAGTAGTTCCACACTCATATGTACCTAATTTACCTACAGGGTAGAGATAATAACGTTGCACCAGCCAAGCCTCGCTACCTGGGTAGATACAATTACATAGCTTGCGTTGAAGATAGGACCTAAGTCCAGGGGCCGTAGTCGTGCCCTGGGTGCACCCATTGGCAGTTGGAATGTTCCGTGGTGTGAAACCACGCGGCTGGCAGGGCCAAAAGAGGAAATCGTTGGAGATTTTATGCATTAGATATACAATCAGGAGGCGCCAATTAAAGTTGGAATTAGTAGTTCGTACTGTTTCTGCTCCCCTCCTCACAGCAACTGCCATATTTTGCTCAGTCTTAGGTAAGAGTAGCAAGAGGACATGGTAGAACACCATCTACCTGCCAAGGAATTGCTCGAAAGCTGCGTCTGCTAGACAGAGAAGGAAGCCATTCATGAACTGTAACCTTCACCTCCAGTCACCTGTAATTGCTTGAGAGTGGGCTAGCCCAGTAGAGATTTTTGCAAGCTGTGCTCTTGCTAAGGGTGTGCTGGAGTCTGAGGAGCGCCCTCCCATTAGTGCCTCAATAGGGATCGTTGCACGCCTCGCATATAATAGAAACTGATGATGTAACAGATAATGAGCATACGTTATGCGTGCGCTGAGCAGGGAGACAACCACCCGATGGATGAACGCTAATTGGTGGGGGAGTGATCCACTGAAGTGATCCACTACACCCCCCCACACAGACGCTTAGAATTCGGCCGAAATTCTAGAAGAATTCAGGCAATCTGCCCAATTGCTCAAATCAGTCTAACCAAATTGTCTATATTATACTGAAGGGGATGAGATTCAGAGGCATTGAGTCATATCGTGTGCAACCAAAGACACAAATGTGTTTGTGGTTTGTGGTTTGTGGACCCCCTAGACGTCTTATCAGTATGCTTGTAAGCTATTAGCAAGGGATATTATTACTTTGTAACACTGTTTGGTTAGCCGCTTCTCTGTCTCTTTTGGTCCACAAATGTTACATACTTGTGTAGTAGATCAGAAAGAGAGTGTACTGACCAGCATACCAATGCCGTACACCAAGATAAAGGAGAGGAGAGGGAATGGTCAATCTGTCAAGCACCACTGCATATGTCTGTGCACATCACAAAAAGACCCCTGGAACTGCCACCACGCAACAGGGCCCTGGGCATTGGAGCTTCATATGATATCACGAACATTAGCCGCCTTACTCAAAAATAATAAAATTTTATCCTGTTCTTAGTCTTGTTGCAATGCTTCTTGGCATTCTTGTCAATGGAACCTCAAGAATATATAGTAGCCTGCACAGTCTGTGAATGCTGTTAGGACGGGACGCCGCTGACCACGCCGTTAGATTAGCACAGGGTCAATAGGTCAATATGGCCCAGAGGGACCACTCGCATGTTTGTGGATTCGCCGACTGCGACGGCCCGCTGCATCACGGCGCATTTGTGGTGACCACACTACTGGTGATGGGCCGATTTGTATGAGGGAGTGAGCTGCGAGACGTCAACACTACGCTAACAGGGTGCTGTCCCAGCAGCAGCAAGCATGAAGAGTAAGAAAACATTTTTTTATTTCATGTACAATCATGTATGGAAGAAAAGAATCCAGCAAAAAAATTGATCGCTTGGCATCACGATCAACATGTAGAGATAATGAAAAAAAACAATTCTCCGTCTTCCCAATGATCAATGCCACTTGAGTAGATCGCGGCAGTTCATCGGTCCGCATTGCGGAATGATTTGCTCGATGAATTTCATGAAATCACAACTTGCGTGTGAGTTGATGATCATCTCACACACACCAAGAAATGTCTGTCACTCTACCGAGAGACTGTTTTTGCACCACCGTCATAACCATGCCCATATACCCAGACTGACAGTGGATGTCTCGAAGCATCCCAGAATGTCTGAAAAGGGTAAGCACAACTACCCCAGATTTGTCTGAACACCGCGCTATTCTCCCTGGACCAGGAGCCTATCATACACAACCCAGCGTCATTGCCTTCCGCCAAACAATGCGGAGTAATGTAGCCAACCGTTTATATTCCCTAGCTAAGAACAGCAGACATATGTAGCTTATCTTATCAGAGCAGGCGCGTCTGATTGTGTGCGCTGGCTACTGTGCCGTTCCTGCTTATCAAGAGTGAAATAGGCTCGATCAGTTGTAGCCCTGCCCTCTAATATGTCATGTCGATAATCCGGAGCAACATATGCACCTCGTGCATACCATTGCATAAGATAGCACCTGCTTTCAGTGAGTGGTTAAATACCTGTACAGGATCAATAACTTTATCGTGTGAAAAGTTTTTTTTTGTAGCGTATGTGTGTTTTTTTTTGTTTTGTTTTCGTCAATTCTTCATACACGCATTGTTTTCATCCATTGTATATAAATACATGATAGTTGGCCGTCTTTGAGAAAATTAAGACCTGGTCTTTCCATAATACCAATTGCCCTAGCAACAATACTAAAGAAATGGCTGTTGAACCACCATTACCCCAAGGAGCTGGTTACGCCATTGTGGTGGGACTTGGAATCGTCTTCTCACTTGGTATGATCGCAACAACCTATGTTCTTAGAAGATACCAAAAGGAAATCATCACTGCTGAAGAGTTCGCAACCGCTGGTCGGTCTGTGAAGACAGGCCTTATTGCTGCTGCCGTTGTCTCTTCTTGGACTTGGTAAGTATCCTCTTGCAAGTAACGTACATCTGGATGATACATATACTAACTTTTCCTTTCATCTAGGGCTGCTACCCTTCTTCAATCTTCTTCTCAGGCTTACAAGAATGGTATCTCTGGTCCTTACTTTTATGCCGGAGGCGCCACTGTTCAAGTTGTTCTGTTTGCCTTCTTGGCTATCAAGGCCAAGCAGCTTGCTCCTGAGGCACACACTTACCTTGAAATTATCAAAGTGCGCTATGGTCCTGCAGCACATGGTGTCTATATGTTCTTTGGAATTGCAACCAATATTCTTGTCACATCTATGCTCTTAACAGGTGGCTCCGCTGTGATCACTGATCTCACCGGTATGCATACCGTTGCTGCGTGTTTCCTCTTGCCAGTTGGTGTGATTCTGTACACTTTGTTTGGTGGTATCAAGGCTACTTTCCTCACAGACTATGCTCACACAATTGCTATTGTTGTCATCATTCTCACCTTTGCCTTCACCACTTATGCTACCAACAGCGTTCTTGGATCTCCCGGTGAGGTCTGGGAGAGAATTACCGCTCTGGCCAAAGAGTATCCAATTGAGGGTAATGCCGAGGGTTCCTACCTTACCATGCAGTCCCGTTCAGGTGGCATCTTCTTTGTTATCAACATTGTGGGTAACTTTGGAACTGTGTTCCTCGACAACGGTTACTGGAACAAAGCCATTGCTTCTTCTCCTGCCTCTGCACTTCCAGGTTATGTCCTTGGTGGTTTGGCCTGGTTTGCCATCCCATGGCTCTGTGCCACAACTATGGGCTTTGCATGTCTGGCCCTTGAAAGTGATCCATCCTTCCCAACATATCCAAACAGACTCACTGCTGATCAGGTTTCCGCTGGTCTTGTACTACCAAATGCCGCAGTTGCTCTCATGGGCAAAGGTGGAGCTGTTGCCACATTGGTGATGGTTTTCATGGCTGTTACATCTGCCATGTCTGCTGAGTTGATTGCTGTTTCCTCCATTTTCACATACGATATCTACAAAGGTTACGTCAATCCTCATGCTACTGGTTCAAAATTGATCTTCACCTCCCACGTTGCGGTTATTGCGTTTGGTCTTGCTATGTCCGCCTTCTCCACGGGACTTTACTATGCTGGTGTTTCTATGGGTTATCTTTACGAGCTTATGGGTGTTATTATTTCCTCAGCCGTGCTTCCGGCCGCCATGACACTCATGTCAAGCAAACAGAACAAGGTGGCTGCAATCTTTTCTCCAATCTTAGGTCTCATTTGTTCTGTCTCCGCATGGTTGGGATCTACAAAGGCACTCACCGGCTCTGTCACCTACCTCAACACGTTTGAAGACGATCCTATGCTTATCGGAAATGTGGTTGCTCTGTGTTCTCCTATGATCTTTATTCCTATCCTCACATTTGCCTTTGGCCCTGAGAACTTCAACTGGGCTGACCTTAGAACTATCAAGCGTGTTGATGAGACTGAGGAGATCATCCATGCAACAAGAGGAATTGCCAAGGATTCTGAGAAGGGTTCTGATGGCTTAGACCCCGTCATTTCAGTTGTTATGTCATATGCTCATGATGTGAAGGAACAAAGGAGAATCATTGCTATGGAGGAGGAGACTGAGCAGCTCCGCAAGGCATCCAAGATTGCTGGTATCATCACCATTATCCTCACTCTTGTCTATCTTATCCTGTGGCCAATGCCAATGTATGGTACTGGGTACGTCTTCTCCAAGCGTTTCTTCACCGGTTGGGTCGTGGTTGGTATCCTGTGGATGTTCTTCACCGCCTTTATGGTGTGTATCTTCCCTCTCTGGGAAGGTAGACATGGTATCTACACTTCTGCCAGAGGTGTTTTCTGGGATCTTTCTGGGCAGTCTCACAAAGTCAGGGAATGGCAATTCGAGCACCCAGAGGAACTGCACGTTGTGCAGAGCCAACTCTCTGCTCAGATGCACCGTGACGGCAATATCGATGAGGCTTTGGTGGATTAAATCTCTTGCAGGTCCTTTTTTTGGTATGATCTAGGTGGGTCTCTGTTGGGTTTTTAGTTTTATTTCTTGTGTTTATTTTTTTTGTTTATTAGTCTTTGTATTGGGCTATCTTTTTATCCACACTGCCGTCTACGTGTGTGATCTTCCACTTTAAGTTTTATTCAGCAGGCTCTCTTTTTCAGTGACAACGAGCAGTATTCGAATTATGCCGAATAATATTTTATAATGATATGTCAATAACATATAACAAGTATATACTTATTTTCACAATCCAAAGCTACCCGCCCCGCCCGAATTATATTCATAACACATTTCTTGATAACACCTGTTAATAATTATGTTCCCTCTACTTAGCGGACCGGCCCAACCGCCCTAACGCATATAGCCACCCATCATTACTGCAACTCCCCGCCCTTGCATATGCCTGTTGGCATTACGCAGAAGTCCTTTGAAGGCTTGGAGAGTGGAAATGGGTTTTGATATCGCAGATATTTGGTGCCAGTATATCTGAAGTGTGTGGAGAGTGTAATTGATAGCACTTGGTGATTGTATGCCTTTAACAAGTATGCTGCATATAAAATGAACGGGAGGTTGTTGGCTGTTTCACTCGTACTGCTGCTCTTTGGAGCAGTACTGATTATCCTTTTTGGTGATCTACCCAGATATCGGTGAGTGGGATTGTATATCTGTTGGATATCGAACTCAATTTGATATCTCATCCGGTTTTGGAAGCAGTATAGCTTATATTATTGGCCTGACTAACATTATACTGAAGTAACACACCAATAGCTACAATACGGCGTATTCTCACAGATACGATTTATCCCAAGTACATCATCGGGCCCTTGGTATTATTTGACAGAAATACAACGGGGGGTAGACTATACAAAGTATTCACCAGTCCAGTATTTGTACGATCATATGGCTGGTTGGTGCCAGTGCTCTATACTACCGTGATGGGAAGATGCCTCCAAATGTTCTTCCGATTTGTATACCCGGCACTATTGCAGCAAGAAGAGGAGCAGAGGACAAAACTGGGATTGGAGTTGGGCTCACTTGATTGGAGGCTATGGTTATTTCTCTACCCTAGTATTCTTGTCAACTATGGTTCATTCTTTTTGGCAATGTTTGTTGATCCGGGTGACATTACCAAGTTGCTCCCAAAATATCACAGTAGGACGGATCCCACAAGTGCCACAGGTGCCGTTCAAAACAGAATTCAGCTTTTGCAATCCCTCTTTCCATATAACAACATCATTTTCTTTAACCATGGAAAGGCATTCAACTACGAGGAGTCAGCTTTAGACCCATTGACTAATCGTAAGCCACCACAAGATTTCTGTTATACCTGCAGGACACCTAAAGTTGCTCGTTCTAAGCATTGCTCAACATGTGGTAAGTGTTACCTCCTATTTGACCATCACTGTATCTGGATCAATGCATGCGTAGGATACAATAACTACAGGTGGTTCTTGTTGTACCTTCTTTCTATTGCTGAGATCATGTTTGTTGGTGTGGTACTAGATTTCAGAGTCCTAAACAATGTTGTTTCTGCAATCAGTGAAGAATCCAATGAGACACTATCTTGGGTGGCTTATGTTAAACTTCTTTGGAGCGTCATCACTACAACAACATTTACCAGTGAAGTTGCTGGAATATTATTTCTGCTAGCATCTATACTTTTACCGGTATGTGTGGCATTCTTGGCTCAGCATATATATTACATGTATCTCGGTGTTACAACCAATGAAACTGCCAAGTGGGAATACGTTCAAGAATTGGTCAACTGCGGTTTATTATTTACGCATAGGAACATATATTTATTCCGCCAGGATGACGAGCTGTATAGATTATCAGATGACACTATATATTCTGAGGATATGCACAGCCTGGGGAGTGAGTTAAGGCTAATTGAGGAGATTGAACATCTTCCAAATACATATGATCATGGCTTCATAAACAATGTGAAAGAGAGAGTATTTCCGATTGGAATTTGATACGGTTAGCAACATTGTTTGATATGGGTGAACACTTGAGGTTAATAGAAACACAGGAACACATATATGGAGATTGAATATTAGTATTCTAATTAACTCAAAATCTGTTTCATCAAAAATTAGATATACACATATATATAAAGACATATATATAATTCAACCAGGGAATCCCTCGGTTGAGACCTATAACATAAAAACCTGCAAGAACTTTTCCCTTCAATGTTTGTTTCTTTTTCCATATAGATAAACTCCGTCTTGCAGGAACCGTGGCCTCCATAAACGACCTCACCTCCTGCTCTCCTCTCTTCTTGCTCTCTCCATGGATATCCTTCTGTTTGCATCCAAAGATCTTCTAGTGGCCTCTAATGACCTTCTCTGGTCTTGAACACTTCTCCTTAACGAAGCCACCCTTTCCCTATCCACAACCCCAGCAGTTTGAGGAGTGGCAGCCAATGGAGGCTCCTTCAGGGTGAATGAAGGATGAGAGTATCTGCTGTGGCCATCCGAAGCCACACCAGGGTTGAAATCCATGGCAATCTCTTCGGTTGCAAGGGTGTCAACGGATGCAGTGACGGGGAATTTGGAAGAGTATGGGGTGGAGGTGTTGGAGCGATGACCAGAGCTCAAAACTCTGTTCACCAAGGAACTACGGTTACCAGCAGTACCATTGATAGAGTCTCTGAAGTTGGCCGAAGACCTTCTGAGGTCTGGTGAAATTGAACTGACGTTGATGGCTTGCTCCAGCATGTGCTCCCTTGAATACTGGGAGATCTTCGGCCTGTCTGGGTCTGTAGGGTCATATTTCTGAGGGTATTGCTTGAAGTCACCTCTTGCTACACTCTCTCTGATAAGATCCACGTCAGACGGGAAGTGTAGTTTCTGAACAAAGTCGTAAGAGAACCTGGGAAGAATACAGGCCATAATTCCAGCAAACAGACACGCCCAGAAGGATGCGGTACCATACATTTGAGCAGCTGCCTTGTAAAATTCTGCAGAGTAAGTGGATGATGTCCATATACCAGTCCATCCAAAGAGAACCATGATGGAGAGGAATACAAACAGACTCGATAACCAGTCCCATCTGTACTGATGGAACAAGACATAAAGGTTACAGGAACAGATGGCAATTGAAGCCACAAGAGCACCAACCAAGTAACGGTGGTCCAATCCTAAACCATTGGCAGTGACAACACCATTCTTATAGTAGAGGAAGTAAGGGTAGTAAAAACAAATGACAGATTGGTAGAATCCATCAAGCATATACCACCAGAACTTGGTGACTGTCCATTCACTACGGAGGATACCGGTTCTATAGAGCTGTGGGACGAGCAATGACACAACATCAGGAACATCCTGATCGAATATACCCATGAAGATAACTGGCAGAGATGTGAAAGCCAAGTTATAGAACATAAGATAAGTGTACTCAAACAGATAGGTTCCGTCAAAGTTGTCGTAAATACCATACCAGAAGAGAGCAATGGTGAAAACAACGTTCTTATAGAAGAAGGAAGGGATCATCTCGGATAAACGCTTGTATGACCATCTGCCGTGGACAAGCACCAACCTAGCAAGGTAACGGAATTGACCAATGGCATAATCAGAACACATGACAGCCTGCCTACCTTCTTCACCAGCGATACCAACACCGACATCGGCGGCCTGGATCATAGCAACATCATTGGAACCATCACCAATGGCCAGCGTCATAACGTCAAGGGTGTCCTTGACCATCTTGACAACGGCGGCCTTCTGGGCTGGGGACACTCTACAACACAGAACTGCTCTGCACTGTTTACAAAGCAAAAGGAACTTACGCTGCGTCTCGTCCTGCAATGCCAACTTGAGTGCATCACCATCAATAATAACAGCAAAATCACCCTGCGGTGGCTCGTGATCCTTCTTTGCTTCATTGAGCTCCTCTATAGATCCTTCCATGTCAAAGTGTTTCCTCAAGTATTTAGTGATAAGAGTATCGACAAACTTCTTGCCATTATCTTGCAACGAGGTCAACTCATCTGGTGAGAATTGGCCTTCAACATCTTCTCCACTTGTCTTTATCACCAAGAGGTCCATTCCAGAATCCAGAAGGTTACATGAGAAACCAATGTTAATAGCAGTCTCAACCTTGTCACCAGTAAGCACCCACAGTTTGATACCGGCCTTACCAAGGAGAGCGATAGAATCTGGAACACCATCCTGGAGACGATCCTCAATAGCAGTACCACCCAAAAGTGTGAGCTCCCTTTCCACAGAATCAGCAACCTCCTCCATCTTGTCCTCTCTCTTCACCAGAGCAGCAGCAGCAATTTCGTGGCGCTGGTTCCAGTCAAGGTATTGTTGCCATGTGAGCTCTCTTTCAGCAATACAGAGGGTTCTCAAACCCTCAGTGGCAAACTCCTCAAGATGAGCAGCTGTCTGTGACAGCAATTCTTCAGTATTGTGTGACTCGGAAAGCCTGGAATAGATAATGGAGTCTGCGCCCTTACAAATGAGAAGAGCAGTGGGTTCTCCACCAGGCTGGGTTGGTGGGATCTTCACAATAGCACTCATTCTCTTCCTGGTAGAGTTGAATTCTAGGATATTAAGGATCTGGTACTCCTTCTCCTGTCCCTGTACGTTCAACACAACACCCTTCTTGGTCCTGTCGATAAAGGAAAAACCAAGGTCTCTGGCAGTGCCCACAAGAGCAGCCTCATCTGGTGATTGAGCCTTCAAAACCAACTTTCCAGGAACTGTGTTACTCTCCTCAGTAAGAACAGAGTGGCATAATGCCAATGCCAACATGAAATGCTCATTTGCCTTTCTTTGTTCATCACCAGCACCTCCTCTCAAGTCATGGACATATTCCTTGGACACAAAGGTGAGATCTTCAAGATCTAACTGGTCATTATCGCTGATGGCGAGCAACTCTTGATACATATCAAACTTATCGCTTTCAATTTCACGCTTCTCACGAACAGACTCCTCATCCACATCAATACCTTGACGTTTACGGATACCTGCGTAAGCTTCGGTGTAGGCACGGCCATAAGATACACCATTCACTGTGCACTTCTTGAACTCCATGACATTCTGGGTTAGGGTACCAGTCTTATCGGAGAAAATATACTCGATCTGACCGAGGTCATCAGAGATATTCCATGACTTGGGCGTACAGGGGTAGTCCAAACGTTCATAGTACATCTGGATATCGGAGTAAATAAAATATGCCTGAGCCGTCTTGATAATCTCAATAGAAATATAAAGAGAGATAGGAACAAGAGACTGGTACAAAATCACAGCCACAAAGAAACCAACCACACCGTTTGCCGCGGGCGAGCCTGCAAGTGTACCAAATTCAAAGTAGGTCCTACTGTTGTTATCCCCACGGTAGTATATACCATTGGCTAAACCACTTACAAAACACAAAACAAAGAGTAACACAAAGTTGAGAACAACACTGAGGTTAAGCTCTCTGGTTATACGGGACCTCTTTGTAGGTGTAACACCTGCATTGAGCATAATCTTGGTGTCGTCACCAGTGAACATGACAATACCAACAGCCCATTTTGTGTTTCTCAAGGAACAACCTCTCAGCAGCATGTTGTTTATGGTACAAGGCTCGTTGGAAACATCCTTGGACACATCGTCTGCACCTACATAGTACTTCAGATTACCCTGGTAAGAGTACAGGTTTGCATGAGGGCCCTCGCTCTCCACCCAGAACTTAGTTCTTGACAAATCACCAGACCTCTTGATATAAGCACTTGAACATTTCAATGCTGACTTCACCTTGAGGTTGGTTTCACCATCCAAGTTCTTGGTCTCAACATAACATGCACCGTCGGCATCCGAAGTGGCAAGAATGAGAATATCAGCAGGGATCTCATCGTTGTTCAGAACACGCACCATATCACCAACTTTAATGCTCTTCCAGTAGTCACGCTTGAATGATACGTCACCAGTAGTAACGGTTGAAGTATGGCCAATAAAAGGCTTTGGCGCTGAAGTTTCATGTATGTCAAATCCTAACGTGGAGTTAATGGTGGAAACCCCACCAGCTTCTTCAAAGGGATTATCAACAGCAGTGGCAGATGAACCCGAACCTCCACTTTCCAAGTTGAGACGAGAAAGATCGTTCATCTCAAACGATTTACCGCGGCTAAAACTATCAAATGAATTTCTCTGCGACATATCACCGGGGTTAGCGCCCATGGCTGCTCTCTCTTTTTCACGCTGTTTATTCAGTCTTCCCTCTTTGGTCATTGTAGACTTACCCCAGGTGAACATCTTGAATATTACCCTACTGTTAAGCTTTTTGAACTTTCTCCATAGAGACACATTGTCTGTAAGAGCATTTGGGTTGAATATTCCTTCCAGCATGTGTGTTCTTTGGTTGTTGATCTCCAAATCAAGGAATGTCCTCCTGGAATCTTCAAGGGCATCCTTAAATGCTGTGATTACCACAATGACAATCAGTGGCACAGAACTAAGCGCTGGGTTGGGAACACCAAAGATATCGAAGAATCCCAATATAATCATCGTGAGGAAATAAATGTTTGCAACATTCCTGAACTGCAACCCCAAGTTTTTAGGCAAAAACGATAGAGGTGTATACTTGGTGGTGCGCACTTTGTTACGGCTATATACTGCAGTGGGCTCACCCTTGGCGTTAAGCATATTCTCTGGTAGCGGTAAATTCCAGTAAACGTTCCTAAACTGTTCCTTTCGGCTTGTTCCATCATCGTCCTCGCTATCGCTTGTAGGATCATTTGTATTGCTGAAGTGGCCGAATGGACGACGGAGACTTTGGTTTCTACCCCATTTGAACGTCCGACTCCTTCCGAGCGGCTTTCCTTGTTTATTCCTCTGTGTACCCCATCTATGACGTTTCATTACCGTGCCATTCCTCTCCAATTTCTCATCGTTCTCCTCGCTATCGACGAACGGAGACCCAGGAGGATCCTGGAACTCTAGTTTATGTGCCTTTCCAGCCGATGCCAAGCTCTCAAACCGCGGGTTCTGCAATCCAATAGGCGTGAATGCTATACTGTCCTCTGAAGATCTTCCTGTACCGTTGTGCGCTTCGTCGCCCTTCTGGAAGGACGAGTCGCTAAACTGGATCCTAGCACTCTTCTTGCCATTATGATCATTGTGGCTGGGATCCGCTCTGTTTCTTTTCAGAATACTAGGGTTCCTGGCATTGTCATTGTCATTGCCGCCTGATCTTCCAGAGGGCGAGAATTGAAAGTCATCAATATCGTCTGCCTCATGGAAACTCACATCATTGAATTCATCCTGATCCTCAAAGGGAGAGGATATATCTGCTGAATGGTCTGCCATGTTGTCTGCAAATAAATGACTATATGCCAAAGATTAAAAGAACAAACTCTATAAAGTTAGATTTTGCTTTTGCAGTGATACCTTAAATGCAACTTAGCATGCCAAAGGCTATAAACTATTGCCAGAATTATATCAAAGATAATGCAACACCACTCTATCTATGCTATATCACCGAGCTAATGGGAATACAAAACTCTCCAGAAACCTCGGTGTGTTGAATGGGTTTGAAAAAAGCTGATTTGAAAAATTCAGCTATCGCAATGTAAAAGATGCAACAAGATATGCAAGATCCGCTTTGATCTCAGAACACTTTGGCACCTTTGTCCGCTAATGGTTACAAGATCCTAGTTCTCTAGAATATGCCTGCAATGAAAATGGAAAAGAGGAAGTCGGGATAGTCTAATGGATCTACCCCTCTCTCTCTCTCTCTCTCTCTCTATTGTAAGGGATGTCACCTCAAAGTACTGAACCTCAATGGAATTAAACAGACCTCCAATCAAATATAGAAGAGTTCTCCAAAATATAGGAATAAATAAGAATCACTAAAAATTGACAGTCGAACAAAATAGCCATCCATAGAATTGTATAATGGGTATCAGGCTTACTTCCTTTCCTCTTGAGTGACGCCCTGCCGTTGATCCCACTCTCTCTGTCTCTCTGTCCCTGTCGCCTTAGCTGCAGAGAGAAGGCATAGATCTCCCGGTAATAGGCAATAAGTACTAAGTACCGTGTAGGGCCGTTAGTAATACGCGCAGAAGAGATGACAAGTTGTGCATAAGCTAGTACCGAAGGGGGAGGAGGCTAAGGAAAGAACGGGGGCCAGTGTGGGTGGGGATTGCAGTAGTAAGCCGGCCAAAGCGCAGAGCGCGAGGGAGGCTGCAAACCGTTCGGCCCGGAGATAAGAGGCATTTTACTTGGAAGGCATAGAGGTAGAAGTGGCAGAAGAGGAAGTGACGGCCGCGATAGAAGAGATGAACGAGGCTATTAAACAACTGATGTTTACATACACCATAAAAAAGACGGCTGAGCAAGGCGATAACTGCAACATGTGAAAGAGAGGCTATGTAGGGGCACAGTGTAGTGAGGAATGGATGACGAGAAGAAGAAAGGGTACGGTTGTGGTATGGTTTTGGTTCCGTAGGTGATGCCGTGATGTACCGAAATCATATTGTCATGAGACGTGTATACAAAGCATAATCAGAGCAGGCAAGACAGCTGTTCTTTTGACATATGCCTTCTATCATTGATTATCTCATATAGCTCCATTCGCCCAGTTCAAACCAAAAAAACAGATTATTTGTTCACTGGCCCTCTTCTTCTCTCCTTCTGCAAATATGCTTTTTCTCTACTAGTACAACCTCTGATGTATGTAGACTCTTCCCTCCGTGTCAATCAAGTCATCTTTGCTGCGGTTTAGTTTCCCTCTACACTTACTCACCTGCAGCTCTCTGCTCATCTCCCTGCTTCCCATTGACACCGATTATCTGCAATAGTTTCCCGGCTCGTCCGGCACGCTCAGAACACCCTACCCGGTACTGCATGGCGTCCGTGGATTGCCCGAAGGTCGCTCAATAGACGAGAAAAATATCTCCTCGGACTCCTCCTTACTGTGCTGCAGGTTGACGCGGCGCGGTGAAGAGAGATCGAACTGGTGAGGGACGAGTTCCGGGAGAGGCAGTCTCGTCCGAAATCCGAGGCAACTCATCGTATGGCTGGACAGCAATGCACAGACATTATCTATGCCACTCCTTTAAGGCACCATAGTAGAGAGAGATGCATGAAGTATGTGGCTTGAGCTGATAAGAGCAGAGCAACACATTGTCAAAGTTTGTGGGGCAGAAGACGACCGTATCGAGATGAATGTTCGGGGGAAGGCTTCAGATATATGGTTTTTTCTATCATTTCATGGTTAGTCTTTTATTGATTAACAGCACTGTTTGAAACGTATGGACAAGATAATGCAACAGCTGCAGGTATTATTTTCATTGTGGACCCTTAGGCTAGTTGTTGCTGTATGATGGTGAAAGATGACCATCGAAAAACAATCTCCAGGGAAGGAGACCGAGGATAGTGGGGAATCTCATCAGCGAATAGTAATACCGCGATCGTCATTCACCGCCTTCAGGCTGTCATATTGTACTCCGCAGGAGATTCATGATAGCTCCAGGGTGGACCTCCTAGGTCCCATCCCACCCATATGGTTGCTAAACAACAAGCCGGGATGGAGGAAACAACTCAAGGGAATGGTGAAGAGAAAACTCGAGAAAAGAGCTGAAATGATCATGTCTGCTTTTTTCAACCCTCAACATAGATCGGAAACTGATATATCAGGGCTTGCTTCTTTACAAGAGATCATCTTAGAAACCATGATATCTGATGATGAACTTTCAGACGACGAACTGAATGAGTCTCCAATGCCACAAAAAAATGTTAATCCTCAGCGAAAACAAAGAGATGAGTTAGCTATAAAGAGGGTTTCTGTGGCGCTTTCTAGGTTGCCAGTCAATATCAACACAAATAGGGCCAGTCTTAATATACAGAAACTGTCACATCCAATCACAGTCACAGCCACAGATATTCCACCACGCCTACCACCTTTGAATAAGAAAGATCTGGAAATTGAAAAAGAATCCATTCAGTCTCCAAGCGCTATAAATTCATCACATGCATCGTACATTACTGCCCCGGATACAGCCCTCGCCCATCCTGGTCAGTCTCTTGGCGGTTCCTCCCCATATGCCAGATCATCTGCATTCACAGACGCAACAAACTCAATTGGAACACTCACAGATAATAAAAAGGATGGAGAAAGTGAGAAAGAGGATAGCCTCTTTGGTACCCCCAGATCCACTCAAGAACTGCTCGATTCTCACAAGGCTGGAGAGGTAAACACAAAGGCAGTTATACCCATCCCTGAAGCACAGCCATCCTACCCAAAAGTTACGTTTGTGCCCGCACCAGTTCCCACAAGGATAACTCCGCAGCCTCAGTCACAAATGCAGACAATTGACCACGGTAAAGACGTCTCTCCTAACAGGAATGGCCACTCGCTGAAACAACTCGAAACTTTGGAGCCAGTCCCTGAACCACCTGCATCGGTACATAAAGGCGTTCAAATTCGTACATCTGGGGCCAAAGAGCTGTATGATGAGACGCTTTCTGCCCAGTGGAAGCCGAAATCACAAAGTGAATCAGTGCGGTCTGGCTTCACCAAGCAACTAGATCGACTGTTTACCAAGTTCCCCGAAGGCAGAATCATAAGAGCCTCAAAAATGTTGACCCTTGTCAAATCATCTGGAATCTCGCAGGCTGCAAATGTGGCTCTCACAGCCACAGAAGTATGTCTGACTCGTGTTCTTGAACGATGGAGTGAAAAGATTGTAGTTGTGAGATCTACTGGTAATTACGATGAGCCGTTACAATTGCAGTTCTTCAATATAAGACATGATGTGTACACATCTTCCCCCGAGATTGAGTTCACCCTTGCTGCTTTTACGTCTGTTGTCAATTTATATAGTACATTAGACAAAACGATATCTCTTACTCGGAAATCTGGCGCAAAAGTGGATTTCTATATTCTCCAGTGTCAATCACAATCCCTTGCAATATCTTGGTTGAGTTTCTTTAGTGAGTTTACCGGTACATCCATTATAAGTAAATACATAAAAGTTGATCTGCCTGAAATTGATCTTTCGATGACTGTGAAGTTAGGTAAGGACGACATAATGGAAGCCTTGAATGGTGGGATGAGGGATGGATATTTGTTTATAGATTATCTGAAGGAAGGTTACCATGTACCCAAGCTTGCATTCTATGAGAAGTTGGTGACATTAATTGATGCCCCTCTTCGTAGACTCCTTGAAAGCTCCCACAACCATAACGCAGAAGAGAGGCTTCGTCACCTGTTGAACCGAGTATCCGAAGATAGAAGCAGGGTTGGGTTTGCATGGAAATACTACGACAGACTTGAATGGGCATTCGAAGATGATAAAAAGCTGATATATGGCGGTTGGTCTATGAATCAAACTCATGATTTACAATTACGTTCTGTAGAGCATTATCCCAGGAGTGTGGTGGTCCCCCTTGGAGTAATGAACGAGCCAGTTCCGATTGAAGGTTTCTTGGTGCGTGTTATCACTAAGAAATATAGGAATAGTGAGATCGTATTGCAGTCTATTCTTCTCTCTAGTGAGCCTCATTTCCATTTCTCATATTTCTTCACTAATGATAATTTACTCATGTTCACAAAATTTACAAATGCCATCCCACCTCTACCTGATCATAAGGCTATATCTCCAACTGGGATGGTGAGGGATGCGATGTGTTTAGCAAAGGCTGTTAGCACGCTACCAGAAGTATATAGCCACGATCCATTTCCTGTAGATAATAGAAACCATATAGAGTGGTTAAGGCCCGGACTATCCGGGCCGCATTTTGAAGAGTATGATAGGGCAGCAGTTCTGGATGTTGAGAGAAGGTGTGGCCAAATACTCCGAGCTGAAGGGATAATAGATCTCTGTGACGTTGAAGCTGTAAATGCTGTAGGAAAAGAGGCAAACCTTAGCGGAGTAGTGAGACTAGCTCTGATATTAGCATATGGAATCACCACCACTTCCACTAAGAAGCATTTCAACTTTGAAGACTGTGTGATCTCCTTGGTGATGAAAAATGGATCTAGTATCTGCCTGGTGACCAGAGACAAGTCTGTTCGTGATCTATGGCTTGGAAGGCTGGAATCATTGTGTGTTTACTGGAAGGCACGAAGACAGGATGATCTCAACAGGTTGATGGCCATAAGAAGACACAACATGGAGGCCCTCAACCTTCATGAATATTCAGAATCCATCATCAGTGAGTATGCTCCCAAATGGGAGAGCTCCAAAGGAATCATTGATCCCTCTATCTATAACATAAGCAGCTATGCCTTCACGAGATGTGTGATCATGTCCGGTGAACTGTATAGGAAAAAACATAAGCATTCAACATTTCAAAAGTACTATACAATTCTTTTGCCTGGATTCCTGGTCCTCTATCGTCTTCACAAGAGTGTCACTTCATCCAACTCAGCTCCAATTTACCAAAAGTATCTCACCATACCACTGAAAAGCTGTTACCTGTATTCTGGAACTCTGACGTCTTTAGATCTTTTAGAAGACTCGGATCGTGGCATATACAGAACCATTCCTGGTCAAGATTCTCTCCCTAGACTATATCCAGATGGCTGGACTTCCTCAGAGCAAGAGACAACTAGGTGTTTCACTTTGTGGTTTGGTGCAAAACGACCAATGGTGAAACTTAACAACGGAGACCAGCACTCTGCTGCTCCTCATATGATCCGTAAGACAACAACAGTTTTAGATGGGAGGGCACAGAAACGGAATGTCGACTCAAAACACCAGAATCGTCTAAAGTCAGCGGCAAAGTTAGGAATCACATCTAAGAGTATGGTTTTCAAAGCTCGCTCCAGGCAGGAGAAGGATTTATGGGTCACAAAGATATTCACAGAGTTTGAGAGGTTTTCAAAAGTTGTTGGCAGTATTTAGCATTTTGCATATTTCAGCATTAACTTCTTAGCATATCATTTATTGGCATTATATTTATATTATAAATGTTAGTTGTTTATTACATTAATTCATCAGATTGTACTACGTATAACTCACACACACATACATACACATACATACACATACACATACATACACATACACATACACAGTGTACAATCAGTCACTCAAAGACTAAGCTTCTTTGTGTTCTCAAGCGCCTCTTGGATATCGGAGAATAAACTACTCCATCTCAGAGGATGTCCATCGACACCAACACTTTCTTCGTCTGTATTGGTACCACCACCCAGTTGAGGTCGATTAATCACATCCAACGAAGGAATGCGTGGTGCGTGAAGTGCTTCAGAAATCACTTCTCCATCAGAGTCACTTTCTGCATCACTATCTCTTGTATGCTTTTCTTGTTTCATATTCAAGAACCTCTTATTGACAAAGAATGCCTTTTGGGCGTCTTTGGATTCTTTAGGTGGGTTTGAAAATGCAGGACCCTTCAATACCTGTGGTTGTAAAACTGTTACAACATTGAGTTTCTTGGGTTGCAATGTGTTGCTGGTTTGGGCGGCGACGAGACTGATAGGTTGTATAACAGCTCCAGTGTGCTTCTCTTCAGAAACTTCGCCATCATTTTCCACACTCTCATCACTCTCACTGCTACTGGAGTCTTCAAAATCACTATCATCAAATTCAAGATGTAAAGTATTACAAATCGTCTCCATTGTCAAATCCCAAGACCTTGCTGAAATCACCCCTTCACCTGACACTTCAGGCACACCAACTTCAATCAAAGAAGTATTTACTGCGAAACGATTCCTGAGATTATGCAACGACAATGAACTCACCGACACAAAACTTATTTGCTTGTAACTTATTGGATCAGTAGTGATCTTACCATTTAGAAATTCATCTACGACTCTTTCCAATGTCACGTGATCATGGAGCTCACTTCTGTTGCCACCTTTCAAGTATGAATGGAATCTATCAAGAGACCTTGATATCAGTCTTTCTCTCTTCTGGCGCTTCTCGTTCGATATATATTGTGAGGCCCTAACAGTTGAAAGATGAGTGACAGGTGAGGCATCTGTGCATATGAGCAAAATGCGGATCTTGATTAGAGCCAGAGCTCTGAGAATCGTATTACACCTGGAGATTATATGTTCAGCTGGCACTTTCATGGCCAAATGGAATATTATGGTCGTTGACTTATCTACCACAACTTCAGTACCCCTCAAGAGCGTACCATTCGAATATGCCACTTCTGAGTGATCATGTAGCTGTATTTCTGGTGACTGCGGATCCTCTTTCTGTGTAGATGGAGAGGAATATGGGCTACCAATAGTTGAAAGTGAGGCTCTTTTATTCTGTCTTGGTTGCTCCAATAAAGGGAACTCAATTGTAGATGTCAACAGATCACTGGGGAAATCTAATTCCATATCGCTGAGTGCAGCACCCCATTTCTCAACCACTGAAGCTGATTCCCCACTCATGTAAACCGCCTGATGTACGCTGGCTATTCTTATCACAGATTGTTGAGGGGTGGAGATGGAAAAGCGACTGCTCAGATATCGAGAACCTACATGTGGTGAATTGAGAGCCTTCTCCACAAGCTTCATTGTGTAAAACTCTGATGTGGCCATGTTCACCACAAACAGCGTGGATGAAAAGAGATAACATTCACATGCATTCCACGATTCTCCATCTTCAGATATAAGAAGCCTATCCGATAACCTCAATTCACCACAACTGGAAAGCAGACCTTGATCAATGTGGGTTGGTGTGATGGTCTCCTTCACCGGCCTACCATTTGCACATAATTCCATTAGACGAGAAGCAAATTGTAACCTCAGAAGGGCTAACGGAACCCCTACATTCCATGATGCACGGGTATTGCCCAAAATGGCTGTGCTATAAGTGGAGAATGTGTTCACTGTAGAGGTGGGAGACGGAGTCGGTGACTTGGCTACAGAGGATATGATGGAAGAAACAGCAGATATGGATGATCCTCTACTTGTTTTCTTTTTGTGGGTTGGAGCAAACGAGGCTGGCCCTTTGGATGATGTGGTGCCAGAAGCATGTCTGTTGGCATAGTCAGGTACCTCTATAGAAAGGTCACTTCGGTTCCTTGCATTTCGTCTCCCTAGTTTACGGGCATCAAGAGGGGAATCACTCCTAGATAGAAGTCTTACCGGAGTAGTGCCGAAAGACGCAAAAGAGCCATCGCTATGAGGAATTGGGGTGGAAAACGAACTCGAACTGGCCTCTAACGTCGAACCCAATGCTTGAAGGGTTGCAGATGACCGTCTACGCTCACTACTTGTCTCGCCCTGTACTGCCTTTGTCATTTCAGGAGTGGTGAACTCATTTCGGGAGGAAACCAGGCGGGCAGCAACCATCTGATCCGCCATTATGTCATCTGTAGGAACAGCCCTGTTATCACACTTGGGGCATTTGGGGAAATAGCCATGCAATGATGCTGCTGGGGTGCTGTTCCCTCCAGCTGAAGTGACCTCCTCTGATTCATCCTCATCTTTTTCTAGTATTTCTGTCTCTCCAAACCTCATAGATACTCCAAGACAGTGTTCATGAGCTGAATCACCACACTGCAGTTCTAATATCTTTTCTGTCTCGGAAAGGCCAAACCCCAGATCTGATACATCAGATATTGTGTTTTCCAAAGGTTCATCACAAAAAGCACAATTTTCATTGACAAGCGTTCGCTTCACCCTTGGCGACTTGCGGTAGGCAAAGGGAACAACAGACGGTAATGGCCGCAGGGGGCTTTCTATAGCCCTGGTTCCCTTACCGAACGATTCATCTGACGACGGTGGAGTGGATACATTTCGATCCATACGTTTCATGGGTGAAACTGAGCTTTGCGGTGATACCCTTGGTGAGGATCTCACAACTTTGGGAGGTGGATACACTGAATATGGCTGCTGTCTCTGCCGCAACGACACAGGCGGTAGCAGTGAGCTCTTATTTGCTGAGTCGGCATTGGGCTTACAATTTATGTGACTATCTCTAAATGACTCTTGAGACTGTTTCCTCCGTACTGGATGTTGATTTGTTTGCTGTGTTCTACTGGGTATTGCCTGCCTGGAATGTGGGGGCGGTGGATACGGCTGTAGTTGCTGGTTTACCTTTGGTTTCGGATGTGGGGCAATAGAATTGGTTAGAAGGTAGAGGGTCTCTGTATCCAAGAGGTTCCCCGGTGATATTTGAGGTGTTTTCTTCTTCTGTGGTGTGCCATTGGGAGTTGAGGATGATAGCTTATACCACTTGCTATCCTTCTCTGGCGACATTGTGAGACGTGTAAGGGGGTCTGTGAGAAGAGAGTTGGGATCACCTAGTGGTGTTTTACCTTGGCATGTGGTATGAAGAGTTGATGTTAACTGTGAGAGAAACCACCTGGTCTTCTGACTACAAATTATTGAAAAAAAGGACACCTTCCAGAACTCAGGTAACCGAACTTGGGATTGTCACTCAATCTCTCTCCTTCTCTCTTTCTCGCTTAATCTCTCGCTACTTTTTACCCAGTGTGACTTCACGTACAAAGTTCATTCACTCAGCTGCATGAAGATGTAACAGCGTGCAGCTAGCTAGTACAGACAGAGGAACGTACAGGATAGCAGAGAGTCCACGTAACGAAATGCCATGTGCGCCACAAATTGCATATGTACAGGCACTAAAACATTCAATTATGATATTGGCTCCTTATCTCTCAATTCCAGTAATCATATACGATCGCACCAATTCATATGGGCCCATCATCCATCCATGGAGATCATCCCTGGCCCTTGGCAATGGTCTGCTCTCTGTCTCAGAATTGTTTCAGATCCGAGCCTCCTAGCCCTTCGACTGCAGAGGGGACATTGGCGTGCATTTACACGCAAACACCCAGCAAAATGCCCGCCAGAAGGGGGAAGGGGTCTGCTGGGAGCGCCATAGTAACCAGTCTAAAAGGCTACGTCATTACGTAACGGCAGACTCGCAGGGATGAGCGCTTCACCGTTGGGGGGGTACGTCGTTTATCGAATGATCTGTGCTAGTGATAGTGATAGCCAACACTATATATAGTTTTACAAATTGCAATCAGTGTCAATTTAACGGTTTACGTTTCTTTTATCAGTCCTGCAAGTGGTGTGCATATTTTCACAGCTTTATTAATCTAAATACATTTGCGTATCCTATATAACATATATTATCATTCCATTAAAAGAAACCAGTTTGTGTGTGGCACTTAAGCGTTGGCAAAGGTACCCTTCTCGAAACTCCAGGAGTCATCACTGATTCTTCCTCTGAGGACTGGGATCTCACTGCCTGGCACGTAAACGTCCTCAAAGAGGATGTCCATCTTGGCCTCTGGAGCAGGGCTGTCTTCGGCCTCCTTGACCTGCTCATCAACGTACTTTCTAGCAGCCTTGTCGTAAGCCTTGATCTCCTCCTCAGTAGCGATACTGAGCTCCAAAAGACGCATCTTAAGACCGGCAATTGGGTCGTTTCTGGAACGCATGTTCTGCACCTCGTCTCTGGTACGGTAGGTGGTACCTGGGTCGGACATGGAGTGACCACCGTAACGGTAGGTTTCGTACTCGAGCACCAATGGACCGTTACCGCTGATGGCCCAGTCCTTGGCGAACTTGGAGGCCTGGTAACAAGCAAGGACATCCATACCGTTGACCTTAAGACCTGGGATGTACTGACCTCTCTTGTAGTACTCGGTCATAGCAGAACTTCTGGAAGCAGAGGTACCCATACCGTACTTGTTGTTCTCACAAGCAAAGATACATGGGAGATCCCAAAGCTTGGCCATGTTGTAGGCCTCAAAGACCTGACCCTGGTTAGAAGCACCGTCACCGTAAAGGTTGAAGGTTGCGTTCTTCTCACCCTGGTACTTGTGGGCAAAGGCAAGACCAGCACCGAGAGGAACCTGGGCACCCACAATACCGTTACCACCGTAGAAACCGGTGGTGAACATGTGCATGGAACCACCCTTACCGTAAGAGACACCACATCTTCTACCCATAAGCTCACCGAGAATCTCCTTGACTGGGGAACCTCTCATGTAGGTGAAACCGTGACATCTGTAGGAGGTGATAACACTGTCCTTCTCGTTAATGGCATTCTCAATACCAACGGCAATAGCCTCCTGACCAATGGACAAGTGACAGAAACCTCTAATCTTCTTGGCCTTGTAAAGAGCATCAGCAGCCATCTCCATACGTCTGATAATGATCATATCCTTGTACATCTGGAGCAGAGTGCTCTTCTCGGTCTCGAAGGAGAGAGCAGGAACATCCAGCATGTATGCCTCGAAAGAGGATGCTGGAAGATCAATGGTGACAGTCTAAAAGGAGTTAGTAAAACTGATTGGCAAAGGGAAAATTCCTGTGCGCTATGTGTTCTAAGGCAGATTGACGGAGTTGGGTTTTGTATCAATGTTTCAACTGATTGGGCGCGCTAATTGTTTGACCCCCTTCAATCATCCATTTGAAAATCCATGATGTAAATCCGCTGATCGGCCTGCATTGGGATATCATTCTCCGAATGCCAATGTTGCTGAAGTTTCTCTGCATGGTGCGGTGTTGAATATGGGTGCTTGCTGTAGGTCCATGATCACCACCGACCTCCGCGTTAAAGAACAAAAACCAATCATTTGCATCTTTACCTTAGAAACCATTTTATTTGCTATCTTCACGAATTCAAAAATCTACTCACGTCACTAGCCTCGGTAGCCAATCCTCTGGCAGACAAAGGCATAAAAGCTTTGGCCTGAGCGGCCTGGGCGGCCTTTGCCAATGGACGGGATGCAAATCTCAACATGGTCAAGTAATCGACAGGGAAAACGAATTCCGAATGTTATGCCAATTCTACGATCAAGATGGATAGATTATTTGCTTTGCAATATACATATATCTATTAGATATACAACATCCTCATTGAGATTACAAACCACAGACAGGGTCGTCTCACCAACCCCTTCACCAAACCAAACGGCCATCAGCACAACCTCCACCAGAACCGCACGCAAAGAGGACTCTCGCTAGATTTTCCGGCGAGGAGCATCCCGTTTGTTGAGTAGCCAACGGGAGCGCAGACTTCGAGGAGCGAGTCCCTTGGCGGCACGGCAATAGAGGGCAGACTCCTAGGAAAGAGTGAGGGGACGGAAAGTTGTGAGCTATTAGAGGAGCAAACCGGGTTAGCACCCTGGTGTGGTGCACGACTCAAGGGAAGAGAACTCAAGGTAAGAGAACTCGAGGGACGGAGTCTCTCGGACTCGCAGGGCCTGCACCACAAAGGAATCAGCCGCTGAAAGCTGAAGCACCCTGTTAAGATGGCGCTAGGTGGGTTTAGGTGGGTGTAGTGATCATTATAAGCACTTTACACTATCAATGGTCTGTCTGTACGAGGGGTTATTATATGTGAGCCACTCAAACTCTGTGACTGACTGTGCTATGACTGTGCTATGTCTGTGCCATATGTCTCTACACAGAATGTCCCTTTTTCTGTAATATGTTTCCTGAGCAAGCTGTATCCATAAGCCTACAAAAGCCTACACTATCAGTTTACTCCAACTGCCTGCCCCATCTGCCTGCCCCATCTGCCTGCTCCATCTGCCTGTTCCATCTGCCTACTCTATGCTATGTACTTCTTATGTGTATTCTGCACTACCACTTATCTATGTAGTCTACAGCAGTAGCGATCCATCTGTATTATTGTTACCCGGAGTGGGCATCTGGTATTTTTCAATTTGTATGCTGTGAGCCATATAGTGCATTAATACTAATAAGTGTTAGTGAGTATATTAGGAGAGGGCAAACTCGGTGAAATTAAGAACGGTGCCACAACTCCTTTCCAACAACACTCGGGGAGGTGTTCAATATTTTGGATTGTTCTAGTTGGTTTGTTTTCATCATTATTGGCACGTACTCACGTTAACGCACACGTTCACACACACATATATCTTGCATATCGTATACGCTAATTGAGCACACAACCCCACTATCGCAAAAGTTAATTTCCCTACAACTGAGGCATTGGTCTCCACTCATATACACAATGTCAGACATAAACAAATACAAATATGACGAAATGTCAAACAAGGTGCTTCGCGCCAACCGTCGTCTTATGGATGATAGGACCAAAGAGAACGTATCTTCGAACCCAGAGAGTCTAGTGGGTAAGATCAGTGTCAAGGATATGGGATCACGAGTACAGCACAACACCTCAACCACAGAATCTGATTCCAAAAAGGTAGACCAAAGGCAAAGAGAAAAAAGGCCACGGCCGGCAAAGAAGGCGATAGGCAGTTCAAGAGGAGGTGCTACACTGCTTGATCTTGCGGCCATTGAAGGACTCAAGTACTTCCCCAAGACCGTTGAGACTACGGCTGTTTTTGAGCAGATACTTTCATGGGCCTCAGATCAACTTGGGAACGACGCTCCAAATGATGTGGTTCGTTCTTTGACAGATATCCTTCTTGAGGTGTTGATACAAGAAGAAGTTACCGACTTGGACAAGAAGAAGCAATGTGAAGGGATCCTTGCGGCTACCATATCTAACGACTCTTTCCATGAATTGTTGGACCTCAGCAAACGTATCACAGACTACAATGTGGAGAGTGGTGAAGGTGTTTCCGGCTTAGATTCTGAAAACGGTGTAGCAGTGGTGTTTGACTCTGAGGATGAAGAGAAAGATAATGATAACATGGTAGAGTCGGAGGAAGCTGGGGACGAAGATATTGATGAGGTGGAAGAGCATATCCCCTACATTAACGATATAAATGGTGATGAGATCGACATTGATGATGTGGCATTGGATTCAGAAACAGTGATGAGAATAGATGGAGAACAATCAACTTCCACCACTAACAATACAGACATCGCCGCACCTTCAATCTCCACTTTTACCCCTGCTAGCAGTAGGCTCAGTTTATCTGACATTGATGCCTTTTGGCTCACAAGAAAGATTGGTGCTTCTCTGCCTGGAATGGACTCTTATCAGCATACACTGACTTCTAATACTGTATTTGGTGCTTTGGGTGATGCTGTTGCTGGTTCTATTGATACAAGAGCACTGGAGAATAAGCTTACCGAGCTGTTCAAAGTTGAACTCTTTGAACTTGTGGAATTGTTGTTAAAGAATTACCACACCATATACTATGGAGCCAAACTGTCGTCAACGTCTTCGGATAGTGAGAGAGTGGCCATCATCGAAGAGATGAGAGAGGCTGGTTTGGATGATCTTATTGCACAACAAGGAATACAAGGTAAGGTTCAAGACACATCTGATAGTCATGTTTCCAAGAAACAAAAGATAGAAACAGGTGCTAAACCGGTGGTGCTATCAGATCCAACCACACGTCAACCTCGTGTGGTTGATCTATCATCCCTTGTTTTCGACCAAGGATCCCATTTAATGACCACCACAAAGGTCTCATTACCACAGGGGTCCTTCAAGAGGGTGAAAAGCAGCTATGAAGAGATCCATGTACCTGCTCCACAGCCACCGAAAGTGGACCCAAACAGCCCATTGGTGCCGATTTCTGACTTGCCCGAATGGGCCCAGAGTGCCTTCCCCTCAGGAGAAACATCAACGTTGAATAGAGTACAATCTCATGTGTATCCTGTAGCGTTTGCCCAGGATGAGAACATTTTACTGTGCGCTCCTACCGGTGCCGGTAAGACTAACGTTGCTATGCTTGCGGTGCTGCGTACTTTGGGCAAGTTCATGGACCCAAAAAGTGGCAAGCTGGATTTGGATTCGTTCAAAATTGTGTACATCGCCCCCTTAAAGGCTCTGGTTCAAGAACAGGTTAGAGAGTTTAGAAGGCGTTTGTCCCAATACGGCGTAGTGGTCAACGAGCTCACCGGTGATAGCAATCTCACCAAACAGCAGATCACAACTACTCAGATTATTGTCACTACCCCAGAGAAGTGGGATGTGATTACCCGTAAAATGAGTGATACCTCGTATGTGAACCTGGTGAAACTGGTCATTGTTGATGAAATCCATCTTTTGCATGATGAAAGAGGCCCAGTCTTGGAAAGTATCATATCCAGAAGCTTGAGGAACGACCTTGTCAGTAATAACGACCCCGTTCGTCTTGTTGGTTTGTCAGCTACACTCCCCAACTACAGAGATGTAGCTACATTCTTGCATGTGGATGTCAACAATGGTCTTTTCTACTTTGATGCATCCTACCGTCCGTGTCCTCTGGCTCAGCAGTTTATTGGAATTACTGAGAAAAGAGCACTGAAAAGGTACCAGGCTATGAACGATGTGTGCTGTGAAAAGGTACTTGAAAGTGTAAGCAATGGCCATCAAGTTATCATTTTCGTACATTCACGTAAAGACACTGCCAAGACTGCAAAACTGATCAGAGATCAACTGTTGGAGTCTGGCAAATTGGGAGCAATTGTAAGATCGGATGCTGGGTCAGTAGAAGTCCTGAAACAGGAAGCTGCGAATGTCAAAAACGATGCCTTGCAAGACTTGATCACCACAGGGTTTGCTATTCATCATGCCGGTCTTTCCAAAACAGATAGGTCTACCGCAGAGGATCTTTTTGCGGAAGGCTACGTGCAGGTATTGGTGTCTACAGCAACTCTGGCTTGGGGTGTCAACTTGCCAGCCCACACGGTTATTATTAAGGGTACAAATGTCTATTCTCCAGAGAAGGGTGCATGGGTAGAACTTTCCCCACAGGATATTTTGCAGATGCTGGGAAGAGCAGGTAGACCAAGATATGACAAGACTGGTGAAGGTATTATCATCACTTCTCACGATGAGGTTCAATACTACTTGGCTGTGCTTAACCAGCAGTTGCCAATTGAGTCTCAGTTGATGTCGAAATTATCCGACAGCATTAATGCCGAGATCGTTCTGGGAACAGTGACATCATTGGAAGATGCCGTACAGTGGTTGAAGTATACTTACCTTTATGTTCGGATGCAGAAGGCTCCTGAGATATACCATGTTGGCGGTGACTACACCGTTGATGATGAAGGGTTCAACAACCGTGTTACGGATCTGGCTCACAGTGCTCTCACTGCTTTAAAACAGCATGGCCTCATATCATACAATAAGGAAACAGGGGATGCTGGCCCTACAGAACTGGGACGCATTGCTTCTCATTTCTATATCTCCTATAACTCTGTAGACAGCTACAACAAGCAGTTGAAACCACATTTGACCCTTATTGAGATCTTTAAGATCTTCGCCCAGAGTGAAGAGTTCAAATATATTCCTGTTAGGCAGGAAGAAAAGCTTGAGCTTACAAAGCTGTTGGAGAAGGCCCCAATTCCAGTTAGGGAATCTGCTGAGGATCCATTGGCCAAGGTAAATGTTCTGCTTCAGTCATACATCTCGATGTTGAGATTGGATGGCTTTGCTCTTATGGCAGATATGGTGTATGTGACGCAGAGCGCTGGCCGTCTTTTGCGTGCCATATACGAGATTGCTCTACGTAAGAGATGGGCCTCTCTCACCAAACTGCTGCTTAACCTTTGTAAGATGGTTGAAAAGAGAATTTGGCAATCCAATTCCCCATTCAGACAGTTCCCTGGTGTCCCCATTGAGGTGGTGCGCAAAACGGAAGGCTCTCAAATGCCATTCTCCCACTACTTTGAGTTGTCTGACCCTGCAGAGATGTCGCAAGCCATCAGGAGTGAGAAGTATGGTAAACTGGTGTTTGATCTTGTTGGACAGTTCCCCAAATTCACAATGACCTCCCATATTCAGCCCATAACTCCTTCATTATTACATGTTGAGCTTGAAATCTTACCACAATGGAGTTGGAATATGGATATCCACGGTTTCGCGGAGTCTTTCCTGTTGCTGGTAGAGGACTGTGATGGTGAAAAGATCCTGTATAACAGTACTTTCCTTGTCACTTCGAAATATGTAAACACAGAGCATATTGTCGACTTCACTGTGCCCATTACTGACCCCGTCCAGCCGTTCTACTTCATTTCCCTCATTAGTGAGAGATGGCTACATTGTGAGTGTCGTATCCCCGTGCCCTTCAACAATGTGGTTGTACCAAAGAAGTTTCCTGCTCCAGTTGAGCTTCTCAATCTGCAGAAGGTGCCAGTATCTGACATACAGCTTGAGGAGTTTGTTGATGTGTTTGATTTCGAATACTTCAACTCGTTCCAAACGCAAGTGTTCCACTCACTGTACAACGGTAATGACAACGTGTTAGTGGGTGCTTCCAAAGGAGCCGGAAAAACAGTATGCGCTGAGCTTGCCCTTCTCAACCATTGGAAACAATCAAAGGGAAGAGCTGTTTATATATCCCCCAGCCAACAGAAAATAGATATGCTATTCAAAAGCTGGAAGAAACGGTTGTCTCCAATTGCAGGTGGGAAAACTGTTTCGAAATTGACTGGTGAGCTTTCTAGCGACCTGAAATTATTGGCATCATCTCATGTTCTTTTGGCTACTCCAGAGCAGTACGACCTCTTGTCAAGAAGATGGAGACAGAGAAAGAACATACAAGCAATTGACCTGTTCATTGCAGATGACTGTCACAGTGTAGGAAATGGCCAAATGGGGACTGTTTATGAGGTGATCATTGCACGGATGAGATTCATCTCCACTCAGACCAGTAACGACCTCAGGATTGTTGGGTTATCTACCAGTCTTGCAAATGGTAGAGACTTTGGTGAATGGCTTGGGGTTCCAAAGGCAAATATCTTCAACTTTAGCTCCAAGGAGAGGATAAATCCATTAGAGATAAGATTGCAAGCATTTAATATCAACCACCACACCTCTATGATCCTCAACATGTTGAAACCAACGTATCGTGCAATTAACGAGTATGTGGCTGGGCAAGAGAGTCAAGCAGCTGATGATGAGGATATCTCAACCTCGTCTTTAGTGTTTGTGCCTACTCGTAAACACTGCGTGGATGTGTCTATGGAACTGATAGGATTCAACTCAAGCAATAGCGCATCTTGGCTTAGAGCTGAGCTTGAGTCTATAGAACCATACCTTGCCAAAGTGACCGATGCCGTATTGAAAGAGTGTCTCTCTAATGGTGTTGGTCTATATTACAAGGGTATGGTGAGTTCTGATCAATTGATTGTAGAAAGACTTTTCAACGCTGGTGCCCTCACCACTTTGGTAGCATCAAGGGAAACCGCACCATATGTTCCTAATGCGGGACATGTGGTGGTATTGAGTACACAGTTCTATGAAGGTAGAGAACATAGATATATCGACTACCCAATTCATGAGCTGCTTGAGATGACTGGTTCTGCTAGACTTGATGGCGACGCTCAAGAGTCTCGGGCACTTTGCAAGTCGCTCATTCTTACAACCTCCTCCAAGGCTGATTACTATAGAAAGTTTTTAGGAGAGTCCCTTCCCGTTGAGAGTCACCTTAATGTATTCTTACATGATGCTCTCATCAATGAGATTGCAAGTGGTGTTATCAGCAGCAGACAGGATTGTATTGACTGGCTGACGTTCTCATTCTTCTATAGGAGGTTACAGGCCAATCCGTCCTTCTACGGTGTAACCGACTTCTCCCATTTGGGACTATCGGAATACCTTTCTGAGCTGGTAGAAAATACTCTCAACGACCTTGTTGAAGGCAAGCTCATTGAGCTGAATGCATATGATGAGGAAGAAGATGAGCAACAGGACGAGGAAGAAGAGTCTCCTTCAGAGATAACCCCACTCAACAATGCAATGATTGCAGCTTACTATGGTATCTCCTTCATTTCCATGCAGACATTTGTTCTTTCTTTGACAGCACAAACACGTCTCAAGGGCCTATTGGAGATTGTCACTGCTGCATATGAGTTCGAAAATATTCCAATCAGACACCACGAAGAGGAGTCCCTCAAGAAGATCTATAATAGGGTCCCAGTCAAATCGTCGAATGTGAATTATGACTCCCCCTCATTCAAGGCATTTGTGCTACTTCAGGCTCATTTCAGCAGGCTTAATATCCCACCAGACCTTGCAGCTGACCAGGAGATCATCTTATCAAAGGTGCTGGCCATTCTGCATGCTTGTATTGACATTGTATCGAGCGAAGGATACCTCAATGCTTTGAATGCTATGGACTTGTCACAGATGATTGTTCAGGCTGTCTGGGATACTGATAACCCTCTCAAGCAGATTCCCTTCTTTACCAATGATATCCTCAAGCGTTGTGAACAACATAACGTGGAGACGGTGTTCAACATCATGGAAATGGAGGATGAAGAAAGGGATGAGGTGTTGCAATTAGATGACCGTCAACTTAATGTGGTTGCTACTTTTGTCAACAAGTATCCTAATGTGGATATTTCCTATCAGCTCAGCGAGGGGAGTATTGTGGCCAATGAGAACTGCGATATCATTGTCTCGCTGGACAGGGATGAAGAGGTTGATGATCTGAATGTAGTGGCGCCCCGCTACCCACTGCAAAAGACTGAAAACTGGTGGGTAGTTATTTGCAACCAAAGCACAAAGGAGCTGTACGCAATTAAAAAGACAACCATCACTAAACAGTCGCAGCAGTTGAAGCTGTCGTTCGCAGTACCCAGAGCGGGCCATCATTCTTTGGGCTTATGGTGTATCTGTGATTCTTATGTGGATGCAGACAAGGAGCTTACATTTGAGGTAGATGTTGTGGAAGGTGTAGAGGAGGAGGAGGAGGAATGATAAGACTGTTATTTAAGTCATCATATAACTGGTGATGTATATCTGTAATATAGTGTAATGTTAGATTATAACGTGTAAATGTACTGCTAGTGCATGTCAACCAACTGTGGGCCGTCACACAGCCTGCATCCACAACACAACTCTGACAATACAATTTCAAGGAAAGTAATCATCTCAACTACGTAAAATAACCACCAATTAGCAATATTCATTAAAATGATATATATGCATATGTGTATGTATATGTTCATATACTCGCTATTCCCTATTGATATCCTTGACCAGTCTTCTTGGTGTGCACCACCCACTTTTCAACCCCAGATAGAAGCAGGCATCTGCCTCATTGTGTGGAAATGATCTGGAGAGTGGCACCAAGTGATTAGAAAGATATAACGAACAATTCATTTCAAAACAGGAGATCTCTTTTAATTAAGGCTCAATTCTACTATAACTATATACCACATAATGAAGTAAGTCAATACTTGTGCAATGCAGAACCATCGTTCCGCCGTGTCGTCACCTACCAACACTAACACCCATCCCACAGGTTTTTCATTGATGACCTTCCAGTGCTTTTCCCATATCCACGTATATATCCAGAGCAGTATGCTTATATGTGTGATATAAAGCGTACACTGGATGTGGGAGGAAACTGTATATTGGAAATGCCTTCGGGAACAGGCAAAACCATCTCGTTGCTTTCCCTTACTGTGGCATACCAGATGCACTACCCTGAGCATCGTAAGATTGTCTACTGTTCTCGTACCATGAGTGAAATCGAGAAAGCACTTATAGAGTTGCAAGCTCTGATGGATTATAGATCAAAGGAACTGGGATATGTGGAAGACTTTAGAGGGCTGGGACTCACGAGTAGAAAGAACCTGTGTTTGCATCCCGTGGCATCCAAAGAACGTAAGGGTGTGGTAGTGGATGAGAAGTGTAGAAGGATGACAAATGGACAATTAAAGGCCAAAATCGAGGCTGGAAATGCAAGTGAAGACCAGTTGTGTTCCTTCCATGAAAAGTTGGACGACATGGACCCCCATGACTACGTTCCAGCAGGTGTGTATTCCTTCGAATCGTTGATTAAATACTGTAGGAAGATTGGAACATGCCCATACTTCACAGTGAGGCGTATGATGCCTTTCTGTAACATTATCATCTACTCTTATCATTATCTGTTGGATCCCAAGATTGCTGAACGTGTTTCTAAAGAGCTGTCCAAGGACTCCATTGTCATCTTTGACGAAGCGCATAACATAGATAACGTCTGTATTGAGTCTTTGTCGTTGGATTTGACAGATGACATGTTGAAAAAGGCATCCAAGGGTGCAGCTTCATTAGCTCATGCGGTGGATGAAGTCAAACGAACCGATAGCAAGAAATTGCAAGATGAATATGAAAAATTAGTTGAAGGTCTACGACAAGCAGAGGTGGATAGAGAGCAGGAGCTCTTTATGGCTAACCCAATTCTTCCAGAGGATCTGTTGGATGAGGCAATACCGGGTAATATCAGAAGAGCGGAGCATTTCATATCCTTCTTAAGAAGATTCATAGAATATTTAAAGGCGAGGATGAAGGTGTTGCATGTGATTTCAGAGACTCCAACCTCTTTCCTGCAGCATCTCAAACAGTTGACTTTCATAGAGAGGAAACCACTACGTTTCTGTTCCGAAAGGCTTTCATTACTAGTGCGAACGCTGGAGTTGACGGAGATTGAAGAGTTCACTGCTCTTAAGGACATTGCGACTTTTGCCACTCTTGTATCTACATATGAGTCTGGGTTCATGCTGATTCTTGAACCATATGAGACTGAGAATGCCACAGTTCCGAACCCCATTCTGCATTTCACATGTTTGGATGCATCCATTGCCATGAAACCCGTGTTTGATAGGTTCTCCTCTGTTATTATTACTTCCGGTACCATTTCCCCTCTTGACATGTACCCTCGCATGCTCAACTTTGAAACTGTGGTTCAAGAATCATACACTATGACCTTGGCCAGAAGATCTTTCCTTCCCATGATTGTAACTAAGGGAAGTGACCAGGTTGCTATTTCATCAAGATTCGAGATCAGAAACGACCCCTCTGTTGTTAGAAACTATGGGTCTCTTTTGATCGAGTTTTCTAAGGTCACTCCTGATGGTATGGTTGTGTTCTTCCCATCTTATCTGTATATGGAAAGTATTATTTCCATGTGGCAAAATATGGGTATTCTTGATGAAGTGTGGAAATATAAACTGATTTTAGTGGAGACGCCGGATGCCCAGGAAACCTCTTTGGCCCTGGAAACTTACCGTAAAGCATGTTCCAATGGACGTGGTGCAGTGTTGTTATCCGTTGCCCGTGGTAAAGTGTCTGAAGGTATTGATTTTGATCATCATTATGGCAGAACTGTGCTCATGATAGGTATCCCATTCCAGTATACTGAATCGCGTATCTTGAAGGCAAGGCTTGAATTTTTGCGTGATCATTTCCAGATAAAGGAGAATGATTTCCTCTCTTTCGATGCAATGAGACATGCTGCCCAGTGTCTGGGGCGTGTTCTTAGAGGTAAGGATGATTACGGAATCATGGTGTTGGCAGATAGAAGATTTGCAAGGAAGAAGAACCAGCTTCCCAAGTGGATTGGTCAGGCTCTATTGGATGCCGACACCAATCTTTCAACAGACATGGCTATTGCTTCAGCCAAGAAGTTTTTACGTACATTGGCGCAACCTGCCAATCCAAAGGACCAGGAGGGAGTGTCTGTGTGGAATATTGAGCAGCTGATGGCTTTCCAGAAGGAACAGCAGGCTTACCAGATGGATGATCTTGACGACATGGATTTGGATGATTTGAATGAGGATGATCTTAAGATGACTGCAGAGGAGGAGGCTGAGTTAATGGGTATTTAAAGTATGCAGAATTTAGGTAATGAGAAAACTACTTCTCGGCAAATTTAAATGTTTACTAAGCATTTCAAGATAATACATATTTATGAAAAAATGGATGTCAATTCTCTAAGTATTGAGACAGAAAAAAATATCCTTAAGTATTCAGACAGAATATGAAAAGTGCAATTCTATTACGGAACGATAACATCCAATTCCAAGTCGGTGACTTAAACTTGTAGCTGTCCAGAACATATTACTCCAGAACACTTTAATAACCAAACAATCTGAAACTCAGGAACATACAAAAAAATCGGTCGCCTATGAAGACTCTTGGCTGCCATTGCCGCATCCGAAGAAACCAGCGAGATGCCGTCCAGGTCGCCTTCGCCGCGGGTAGTGAACTGTGCTGGATTGCTCCCCTTCAGTGATAACACTACTCATTGCTGGAACAGGCGGCTAGACTACTCATAGCCACTGTGCTCCGACCGCAGGAATCGAACCGGACACCTCAACTGTAAGAAACAACAAGACAAGAGTCAGGACTCAAACACTTCCGACAAGGAGCCGTGACAGCATCAGAAATTGAATTTTTACAGACTATAAGATGGTGCAGAAGATAGGTGGTAAAGCGAGGTTAGTATTTTACGATTATATTCTACGATATATATATTCACGACTGTCCTTTTGTTTTTGTTTTGTTTTTGTTTTTGTTCTGAATTACTAGACAAAATATAAATATTACTCTATCAATGAAATAAATTCCATTCTTTTTTTAACATGAATATAATTGAATTGATGGTTAGATTCTATAGCCAGAATGAATCTTGTGGAGAGTGCAGAGGCATCATCACTCGACACACAAGCAATAGGCAACCTTTATAAGGCAACCAAATCAATCCCTTCTAAGATGCAAACTTGGATAGTATCAGCTCGTGTAATTTTGGAAAGATTATATCCGATGTGTTACCTTGGACGGTTGATAGTACTCCCTTTTTGAGATAAAACTCCTTCAAGGGGTCGATTTCCTTCTTGTAGCTATCGAGTCTCCTCTTAAATACCTCTGCATTGTCGTCTGGTCTCTTTGAAAGCGGCTCACCAGTGAGGTCGTCTTTCCCAGCAACTTTGGGTGGGTTATACGATAGATTATACACTCTGCCTGAAGGAATATGCTAAAAATAAAAATGTTAGCCATGATAGCTCTTTGTGTGTGTTGTTCTACGTGTGCACGATGTACTTACCACCCAACGGTTCTCTATTCTCTCCAAGATCACCTCAAAAGGCACATCCAACTCCACTACACAATTGATCCCAGACCTTGTTTTTTCAAGTGTACCATCAAGAGCAACAGCCTGGGGCAAAGTCCTGGGAAATCCATCAAGGAGCCATGATGAAGTGGCATTTTGCCAGCCCTTGGCCGACAACTCTGCTGTGATGAGATCAACCATCAGCTGATCCGGGAGCAATGTTCCTGCACTAATGTAGCCTTCAGCAGTCTTCCCCACCACAGATTTGTTTGTGATCTCTCTCCGCAGCAAATCTCCCGAAGAAATTGCCAGCAATTGGGGCGCTTCCTTAAGAAGACGACTGGTTTGTGTTCCCTTTCCTGCACCTGGTGCTCCGAGTAGCAGCAGCCGTAGAGGTCTAGTCAGGGGCATATGTAGGTGCAATCTAAATAAATATCAATGTATATAACAACAATTCTAAAGAAATGAAATAAAAAAATAATCTACAAATAACAAACAATTCAACAACCACTTTCAAACCTCCACCGATTGCAATATCGTATACACTTCGTACTCTTTCGTTATCTCCCACCTTTATCAATTCCACAGAAGGCATCCAACACCCCTCTCGTCTATTATGTACATACAGCGTAAGTAGGTAGTGTGCAGAGGCCGCGTGCATGTGGGCGGATGGAACAGAGCACAAAGTGGGGAAGAGGGGATGGATGGATGGACGGACCGCCTCGGCTTAGAGAGATGGGCTTTATTTAGTATGCAATGCAGCAAATGTGATGTGCGCTTACTGATATATATAGATTTGATTTGTATATTTCATCACACCCAGTGTGCTTATTTATTCCAATTTTTTGATTACTCCGATCATTTATAACACGATACAAGACGGATATACTTATTCATAACCATCCTCGATCTCAAACTCACCAACCTTGAACTTCTCACCAGCCCTCTTCTCATAAGAGGCTGTGTCGTGGTAGTTCTTAACTCTCTGGCGCACGTAGTCGGTTCCGGTAACAGGTTTCACATCCTTGTAGAGACCCAGTCTGCGCAGCAGAGGAGAGTCGGCGACCTCAATCTGGGCCTTGTCACCTGGACGAACAAAGTAGAAAAGACCAATACGGGCGGCATCGAGCTGGTCAGGTGGTGGGCGAACCACCTTGTGGATGGTTGATCTGAAGTAACCACCACTCCAGAAGGAGAGGGTATCACCAATGTTACAGATGATACCACCTTCAACTGGTCTGATGTACTTCCACTCACCAGTCTTGAGCTTGAGCTGCAATCCACACACTCTCTGGTTGTAGAGTAGAGTAAGACTGCCAAAGTCAGTGTGGGCTCTGGCCCATGAGTTCTCAACCTTCTTGTCATCCTCTTCTGATCTAACATGGTACTTCATGTATCTGAGATGGTCATCACTTGGGTCATCGTACTGGTGTCTGTCAGCAAAGTAGTTCTCATCAAGCTCCAGAATGATGGCAAAGAGAACGAAAAGCTTTCTAGCAACCTCGTATGACTTTCTTGAGAAATCTTCGAGCTCAGGACGGTACTTCTTCACAAATGACTGCTTGTAGTAGCTGTCAAAGTGGCCCTCCTTGGTGAACTTTGGCATGTTGAATGTTTCCACATTCTCCGTCACCTCAGTTCCAAACACCTTTTTCTTGAAGGCACGCTTGTAACCAAAGTAGTTTCCATTGGGGAAGTCAACCTCCTGAGAACACTTGTCCTCTAGGGTATGATCATCAAAAAAATGGTTACCAAGGGCAAACTGTCTGTAAACCTCATTCTGTGGGATTCCAGTACCAACAACAGCCCAGAAACCATCCTTCTGAATACCCTCACTAAGCTGCTGTGCGAGTTCTTCTTTTCCACCTGGCTGGTCGAATTTGCTCAAGTCAATTACTGTAAGGTCTGCCCAGTCCAAGTCAAACTTGGTATGAGTTGGTGGGACCCATTGGGGGATATCTTCAACTTCTGTTGGCATTTTTCAGCGTTGAACGGTTGATAGTGGGTATGATTCGGTCTCACACACACAGGACTTTACCAGAAGCTCTCGCTTGATATATATACAGAGGACACCTACTGGTTATATACGAAACCAAGGGTCGAAATGACACCTTCGCCTAAACACACTTCGGGGATGCCACACCTTCCATACCCGTTGTATGGATCCCTGCAGGAGAAGCATACCTACACTGCTATATTTTTCGCGTGGGGTGATTGGAACAATCGATCCAATCAGTTCATCTGAATTATATGGTAATACTCTCGGTGTCATAGTGTTATTCTTCTTTCCCTCGGTAGAGGCTCCTTCTCTCTCTATGCCCCGCTGCATACAGATAACTGTGGCACGGTTATTGCGCACTGTACAATCTCATGTACCTCTTGCGAACTGTGGCCCACAACCACAGAAACAAGGTACGGAGCTGCTCCCCCTCTAACAAACTTGGGCCAACGTGCCATAGCGACCAGGGGAAACCGTTGTGGAGAGTAAAAAAACTTCAAAGCCCATCTGTTTCAATTATTTCTCTGATGAGCTTTCTTTATCAATTTTGAAGAGCAAAAATCCATTTTTCCGATCTCAACAAGCGGTAATGTCCACCCTCTGCCAAGAAGAGCTACCCCACGCTTTGCTAAATGTCTCCAATGACGTCTTATCACTCAGGGTTGTCGTGCGCATATTTTTGATGCACAGGGGATGTGCTAGCCATAGTTTTACATTGTGCTTACATAGTAGATGAGCTTCTGCAAGTTTAAAACCCCGAGATTGTACATGCTGCCCAGCCCGATTGTGGCAATCTTTTTCCGAAATTAAACTGGCTAAATAGATTTTTGACTAATGGGAATAAACATGGAAAGGATGTGATGATATTGTGGGGAGTAAGCTTTAGCGTTCGGGGAATGAACAATTGTGGTGGGTCTTCTCACGGTCTCCCCTACTACTTCTGGAACTTCACTGGCACCTACATGCAACATTGGTGTGCGGCGTGCGGCTTACATGGAGCCACACTTTATACTCATTAAGCTTATCACATTAGATAGAAGGCCGTTTTCATCCGGAGATGATACACCGTATGATGAAAAAAGATTGCATTTTTCGGTCGGCTCGACTGCGGTAGTAGCCTTGGCATAAAGTTTAATATAAATATGAAGTCTCGCTTGGCGTAAAATCTTTATCGATTTAGATTCATCTTCTTGTGTTAGGACATTATTCGACGGCCTGGAAAACATCTTCTCTTAGCAAAGATGAGTTCAGACACAGTTAATGAAAAGAAAGAAGAATTACATGAAGGTCAGGAGATCTTGGGGGACACAGAGTCGAGCATCGACAATGTGAGTGGAGTCAAGTACACCGAAGCCGAATACACGAAAGCTATTCGTAAGGTGGATTACAGACTCGTGATCGTCTATTCCTTAGTGTACATGTGCACCATGATTAACAAAGCCAACATTTCCAACTCGGCCATTATGAACCTTGAACAGGGCCATGGTATCAAGCAAGAACTTGGAAACCTCACTTCTGGCCAGTGGGCTTGGTGTATTTCAGCATTCTACTACCCTTATCTTCTGTTCGAGCCATTGATCACTCTGTTGATGAAGAGGTACACTCCAAGGTTATGGCAGTCCAGAATCATCATTTCTTGGGGTATTATTTCGATGTGCCAGGCCGCTGCTAAGAACTATTCAGGTATGGTTGCTGCAAGATTCTTCCTCGGTCTTGCCGAGTCTGGATTCTACACCTCCGTGTTGTACCACTTCACTTTCTGGTACAAACCTCGTAACATTCCATTCAGAATGGCTTTCTTCTTCGGTATGGGTATGTTATCTGGTATGGTTTCTGGTATCATCGCTTACGGTATCAGTTTCATGGACCAAAAGGGTGGTCTCTCAGGTTGGAGATGGTTGTTTATCATTGAAGGTTTGCCAACGATCTTCTTGGGAACCTATTGTCTGTTCTTTTTGCCAAACTTCCCACAGGATGCAACTTTCTTGACAGAGCGTGAGAGGGAAATCATCATTGCCAGTCTTCCAAGTACCGCACCTACCAAGAGTGCCTCTTCATTCAACTGGCCTATTATTAAGCAACTGCTTAAGGAGCCAACTTTCTACACTTTCACTCTCTTCTGGATGTGTCAGGGAATTGGAGGCTTCGGTATCTCATACATTCTGCCAAGTGTTGTCTTATCCCTCGGTTTCACCGACACCGCAAAAACTCAGTTGATGACTATGCCTCCTTCAGTTGCTGGTTTCATCTTACTGCAGATCTGTGGTTATGTGATCCAAAAGAGGTATGTGACCGGATTTGCTATTGCATTCTGGATGGCTGTTATCGAAGTGGTTTGTTACATTGTACTCGTGGTGATCGACAACAGCATCGGTAAATACATGATGGTGCTCGTTGCTACCGCCATTTCCAACTCACTCTACCCAATCGTATGGCCAGACAGAATGAGAGTGGTGAAGGGTACAAGTTCTGCTGGTTTTGCCATTGGCTGGACCAATGGTTCAGCCCAACTGATGGGTATTATTGGTCCTCAGATCTACCAGCTCAAGTACGGTCCAACATACGTTGTGAGTTTCGGTGCTTCTATTGGTCTCTGTACCGTTGCAACAATCGGTATTGCTCTATCATGGTATTTTGTGAAGAGAGATGGATTGCTGTACACTGAGGGTGCCGAGAGAGAAGATGAGAAGGTAGAGGTAGAGGTTGAGAACTAGTATTTCTCGCACATGGTTTATCAAAGTTTTGAGCATTCAGTAAATAAAATAATATTGCCTGTAACGGCATATTTCTGTTAATTTTATCAGCAACTGCTAATTACCATTTGCTCGTCCTAAATATAAACTTACAAATGATCTACACACCGTGATTATCGATATCTTGCGCCTGTACTCCCGATACAGCCACCGTTTGTGTGAAACCTTTCTACTCCCTTCAAATGACATCCTCAATATCATCGGCTAACAATCCATGGTCTCCCTGCATATTTTCTGGTGGCTGGATACTAGGGATTGTCTCCAGCACACAGTATACCAGACCCACAACGACTATCACGAGACCGGGTATCACTCTCAAAGCATTGGTGTGAGAAACCAAAACACCCAACAAGACATATACTAAATAATGGTGTTAGGAAAGAAAAAAAGCTCTAAATAATGGGACAAATCACAGCCCCAACGATTAACTCATATATACTTACAAGCTCCTCTGCCAAGGAAAGAGAACATGAAGGAGGCATAGCTGTATAGCTGTGGTGGTGTCTTAAACTCTGAAACAAAAGGAAGGCGTTAGTTGTAATCAGGAAGCAGTTAGTGTTCAGAAACCCAAAAAAATACAAACCTAATAAATTGATCAAAGCTCCAAAAAGCACAATATAGATTCCTAGAAAGAACTTGGAGAGGTGTTAGCATAGGGAATATCAACTTGCAGGTTAATCCTTTGAATCTGTCTGAGGACCCAAGTTCCACGTTGAGATTATGAAGTACGTACATCTTGACTATAGAGAAAGTGAACTGGTTAGTAAAGTTGAAGGGGCGGAGAGCAAAAAGAACAAACAGTTAGTGTCTATCTGTACAGCAGCTTCATCATGAGCAGTGATATACTTACATTCCACTTAACAGTTGGGTCAATCCCAGTAGGATCTAAATTGAGAAAACATGTTAGTAAAATCGGGTAAACTCAGCATAAATCCAACCACCATAAGTTTAATCTATGGTTGATCTACCATCGTGTACAGTTGTAGATCCACAATCCATTATTACATACCGAGAATGACCCCACAACAAGGTTCAGCACCTTGAAAATAGGTCCAAAATCAGAGCCTGAAGTCTGTTCGAAATCCATTGCTGCTATATGCTTGAAATTAACTTGGTATCACTATGTATGGGAATTCTATGTAACCAATTGAGCTCACAACTATTATATGGTGGAATATATAGGTTCACTTACACCTCTGTCAGTCAGTCGACTACTCTCAGTCAATCGCTCTCACGACCCCTCTGTCCCCATTAGTGAACACACACTCCCAACCACTCTTACACAGTGGTGCTCTACCGCATGGCTTTACCGCACCACTCTACTATCCATATGCAATGGCTGCAGCCAGCCTGTCTCCTTTGCTGCATGAGCCAGTCGACCATTCCATGGGGGAAGCAGACTGGGGAAGTGAGACTGGGGGTGAGCCTTGGAATGGAGCCTTGGGATGGAGCCAAATGCGGAGCCACCCATTCAGCCAGTCGTCCAGGTAGGTGGCGACCTACAACGAGTTATGGGCATGATATTGGATGTTGAGGGCAGGCTATCTACTGCGCCTGGAGTTCTTCCAAAAGAGAAGCCTTCTTGATTGGTAGTACCAATTGATTATCAGGAAGATACCAGTTGCACCTAGTGATGAGGTAGATCCCACCAGGTTTGATAGTGTCATTATGTAGGGAAGAATGAGGGGTGCGTTTACTCTCCAGAGCGAGACTCCTTTGCGCGAGGGCCCGCGGCGGAGAGGGCATTCTTTCCCCAAGGGGCAGGAGTGGGCCCGAAATGTATGGGCATAGTGTTTGCGTATAGTGTACGCTGTGCTCCCCTTATGCATGGGGTGTTCCGTCTGATTAACAATAGGGCAACCACGTAATTAGGATAGAGTGATTGATATTCGATTTATTTTAATTCAACTTCAATCTTCTGCTGATATAAGAGAGGCATCCATATGAATAGGATAAGCGTCATTTGATTCCTAGGATACTTATCATTGTAACGATGCCTACCTACTTCTGAGATTCCGTACATATGGGCCATCGCACCATCTCTCCCTCGTCGCACCTGTCATCCCTTGGGAGGGGGGAAAGATTATGAGACGCTTCATCGCGTGCCTGATCTACAGCGATATTAATCAACATCACCTTCTACGGTTGTGTATCTACGTCGGTTTTTGGAATATGTGCACTCCTGATTTTTTTAAAAAAGGATGGTTGCATGTTTGCATGTTTGCACAAAGTGTATAAATAGAACAGTCAAGGAAACAAAACAAGAAAAGTTCGCGCAATCATAAGATATACTGCTACACTTGAATATAAAATATAAAAAAAAATGTAAAGCCAACAAGCAAAACCTAGCGCTGGATACTACTAACTACAACAAACTCCATCCTCTATTCCTCTTCGGGCTTGGCCTCTGGAGCCTTTTCCGGCTCCTCCTGTCCAGTCTCTGACATGTCAGAAGTCCACAACGTCAAGTTGTCACGCAACAACTGCATGATGAGGGTAGAGTCCTTGTAAGACTCCTCTGATAGGGTATCGAGCTCAGCAATGGCATCGTCAAATGCCTGCTTGGCCAAATGGCAAGCACGGTCTGGGGAGTTGAGGATCTCGTAGTAGAACACAGAGAAGTTGAGGGCAAGGCCAAGACGGATTGGATGGGTTGGGGGCAACTCAGTCACTGCGACATCTGAAGCGGACTTGTAAGCCTCGAGGGAGAGCTCAGCAGCCTCCTTTCTCTTCTCAGAAATGGCAAACTCAGCCAAGTAACGGTGGTAGTCACCCTTCATCTTGTAGTAAAACACCTTGGACTCACCGGTCTGGGCAGATGGGATGAGGTGGTCGGTAAGGACAGAGAGGATATCGTCACAGATAGTGCTGAGCTCCTTCTCAATCTTGGAACGGTACTCTCTGATCAAAGTTACCTGGGCCTCGTTACCCTTGGCCTCCTCTTTCTGCTCAATGGAAGACACAATTCTCCAGGAAGCACGACGAGCACCAATGACGTTCTTGTAAGCAACAGAAAGAAGATTTCTCTCCTCAACAGACAGCTCCTGACCGGAAGAGGCAACGGTCTTCATGTTCTCAACCATCTCCTCATAACGCTCAGCCTGTTCGGCAAGCTTGGCTAAATAGACGGAATCTTCGCGTGACATTCTAAAGATAATCTTGTGTTAGTAGGTATGTACCACCGATAGATTGAACGCCTAATCAATGGCGATGGATAATTCAATTGAGATGGCCGAGCAAAACAATTGATAAAAAAAAGTCAAATGCTAAATAAATAAAAGATCAAGCATTCAAATCAATTGTGACAATTGCGGTGTTGCGACGCTTGTGATCCCCCTCCCATACTCCAAAGCAACACTTTAACAGCCAACAAAGGCGTCGCGTCGGTTGGGAGCGTTGTCCCCATCACGGTAAAATGGCAGACCCGGCGACACAGAGAGCATGACACGCCAATAAGCTGGGAGCGATAACCAAATAAAATAAATAAAAAATCAAATAAAAAATATATCCATAATCAATTGGCCAATCTGCTGTTGATTGCCCTGGTTGTGTGGAGTATAATGATGTATTGTAGTGGCTGTTGTCGCAAATCACAACCTCCCATACAAGGCTGCGACACAGCCAATACGGGCACAGTCAGCCCCTCTTGTGCACATGGATCACCCAAGAAAGTCGAACAGCCATCTCCACAAAAGAGACGTCAAGCGGTCGATCCAACGATAAAAAAAAAAGTAGGAAACAGTAAAACAAATAATTATATTAAATAAATCCATGAAGGATTGAAATGTGATTCAACAGTCGCGCCATGGTGGAGGCCGAGCGGCCACAGAAACGACAACCACACACCTTTGGCTTGGGAACCAATGGGACTCGATTGCTGCCCTGATGGATACCACCACCCCCTTCTCATGGTGATTGCATTTTGTGATTATCTCGTCCATCAATTAAAAATAAACTTACTCTCTAGTTGATTGTGATGATTTAATAGATACAAACCTATCGGATATCAAAAACCACTTGTTTTACGTATGCCAATAGGTGCCAATTGATTATATATAAATATTGGGCCGCCAGAGAGAGAGAGAGGGCGTTCAGGAAGGAAAACGACAACAGAGCGGGACCCGCCATTGTGACAGACCAGACCAGACACCTACCACTCGCACCACATATAGGCGCACGCATACCCACCCAGCACGTAAATAGCAGCGGCCCACTACAGCTTACACAGAGCCACTGTGGTAACTACTTACTATGTACATACATGTACATACATCATGCCTTGGCTATGTATTTATTGGCTGTGTATGGACTGACGCATAATATTATGTACCTACTCCTCTTTGCCCCACTACTGGATGACAGAATGATGCGTGCAGCCTAACCAACCTCACTCCTTCTCCTTTGCCATTTGGCCATCCCGCTCCTTCTCCCTCCCACATTCTCGCCCAACCGTCCAACCTTGGGAGGCTCAAACCATCCAGCCTTTATGGCCGGGTAATCTCATTGCCTTCCCCGTTGCTTGCTGCCTGCCGGGTCGGCTCTGGTCTGCTCTGCCTATTTGTGCACCTACCTGCACTATGTGTGTATCTATTGATTGATCCAAATCTGTGCCACCAGACGCCTTGGATCCTGACTGCTTTGGGGTCCTGAGCCAGCCAGTGCCTGCGAGTCCTGAAACCATTGGGGCCTCGGAGCCGAAGCCTCAGAAGCATCCCCTCCCCGCTTCCTCCTCTCTTAGTGAAACGCGTAGAGATCTACACGCTTACTGGTCTGTGCTAGGGCATTTTCCTATTATTTTTCTACTTGCACGTTCATTATGGTGGTGGTTTTTCCTTCCCACTCTATGCATGTGTGCCTTATGCTGGGCCTACGTCATCCTAGGTGCGCGCTGGAATCAATTGTTGATCAAAGTGGTTGAAGTGATTGAAGTGATGGCGCTTTCCAAGCGGAAAAACATCGTTCCCGTTGTTGCACTCCTGTTTTTGCAATAAATATTGTGACATTTGTGTTTTTGTTTCGATTGGTATATAATGCACCTCCCCATTGGTTGTTTCCACACGAATGTACAAGTCGCGGGTTGTTCATCTACCAAAGATAAACCAAATCACAAAGACCCATCTCTACTATTCACTAATGTAACTTAAATCATTTTATGTCTATGTAGGCAAACTGTGCTGATGCTAAATGCAATTCCTCGTTCTATTAAAATACATAATACCCACCGCTTTGCTCTTGACTACCAAACAAACCGTTTAGATTTAGTCCGTCTCCATGGTGGCAGTAGCAGTAGCAGCCTCGTCACCAGGGAGTTTCACCTTCATTGGCTGGCATTCTCTGATCTTGATACCAAATCTGCTATCTTGGGACAACTGAAGCAATTCGTTGATACCATCCTTATACACACCAGCAAGCTGGAAGTTGGAGTGGACCCAACTTGGTCTGGAAGTGGAGGAGCCACCAGAAAGTCTAAGTAACTCTGGGGCACCGTTGGTCTCGGTCAGAATAACAGTGGCAGCCTCTCTGGCCACTGGGATAGCAGATGAAGATTTCAGCAGCTGCTTGATCTTCATAGAAGAGATGTTTAGCTTTGGAAGAGTAAGCTCCAAACCTGGAAGGGCAGTAGCACCAGGCTCAAAAGCATCACCACCTGCTGGGTTTGCAGTGTTAAGCACCAATGTCAACGGTATGAATCTGGCAACCTGGATAGGTCTTGGGATCACGAGGTGTCTGTTACTTAGCTCGGTCATTCCAAGTCTGGCTGGCTTCACATCAGCAGCAATCTGGGCCAACTTCTCATCAACACCTTGGCTAATGTTGAGAGGGAAAGCAGGGGAAGTGTGTGATAACTTGAATGGGTATACAGACAACTCCTTATCAATCTTGTAGAGAAGGTTTCTTGATGATTTTAATTTAAGCTGGTGAGAAACAGCAACATCCCTCACAAAAATGCTTGGCCTTGCAAGCATATTGTCACTCTTCTGGTTCTTTCCAGAGTAGTTGTCAACCTCCTCAAGGGTCACCAAACCAGCCTCGTTCACCTCGGCCAATGGGGCAATCTTGATATCCACGAGATAAACCTCGCCCTGTGTAATGCTGAACTCATCTGTTGGAATTGCGGAAGATGTGCTGGTGGCAGCAGAGCTCTTCTTGTCAAATGCAACAATATCGCTTACATTCTGAAATCCCTTTGACTTGGAGAGCAACTTGGTCTCCTGGTCTCCCTCAGACCAGACAACACCCTTGAAGTCTCTCTCAGCAACGATACCTTCCGCCTGTCCAGCCAGGAATCTCCTTATTCTTCTCACCTTAGAACCTGGAACTACCACACAGTTATAGGACTCAGCAATGGAGTCAACAAGGGAACGAATAAGAGATCCTGTCACAGCACCAGATTGTGTTCTAAGTGCAGCTGGGATCTTTTCAGGGCTCTGGGATGCCCCAAGAAGAGCAACAACAGCCTCAGTGGCAATGTGGGCTGCACATACTGCATCGGCCTTGACACCGAGCAAAGGTCCTGAAGGCTTAATCACATTTGATCCATCCGTAGGAGCCTCACCTTGAGGGTATATGACAACAGTGTGAGAAGCAATAGAGGTGTAACCATCCACGTGACAACCAAGGGAGATCGTAACAATGTCTCCAACCTGCAAGAAAGCGTTCGACTCATCATCAATCTCGGGAGAGAAACCAGAAACAACATCGTTTCTCTCCAAAGTGACTGGCAGAGCAATACCTCTTTCTCTCACAGCCTGGGTTCCTTTTCTATACACACCCTTGAGAGCAGATGCCATGTAACTGTCACCCAGCAAACAGAGCTCAGCAGCTGAGTAAGGCTTTCTCTTACCATAGTGGTATGAATCGTTGATAAGGCTTGTCACATATGCCAAACATGTCTGTGATACCTGACCGGCCAAACGGTACTTCTCCAAAATGGACTCGTTCAGTACGTTCCTTCCCTGGAGGAGGATATCGGCATCCTCACCTGATACAGCTAATTCCATTTTTGTATAAGTCGTATGAAGATAATTATAATGTCAATCTGTGATCTCAACTCTATATGTTCTAGTATGGCCTCTAACTATTATAGATACCAAATTACAGGACTCAATCCTCTACTGCTAATAGCGTATACTCTCTCTGCCATCTGCAGTGTGAAAAATTTAGTAAAAAAAATTTAACCTGCATGTGCGGCTCACGATGTGCTAGAGAAGAGCTAAGCAGGGCATCTATTATGGGGCAGTGCATCTAAAGTGGCCCTTGAAGCGTGGTCATCTAAGAGTTGACCACTAAGCTATTCTTAATATTGATGGCACTAAAAGTTAATAATGTGTCCTGGTACCCACTACAGTGGTAGTTACGGAGTGAAGGTTTGTATGATTGAAATAGAAAGGGATATGAATTCATAAAGTGGATGGACAAGCTTACCAACCAGAGGAAAGACAAATGTCATCATTGATATTATTGGGAGTCAGTGAAATATACATATAGAGTAACTATGAGAGGACATTATATACATTTAATACGTGGTCTCCGCCTAAGGCAGATCGTCGTACAATTTATCTCAGATTGTTTGAGGAGACTCCCTCGAAACTCGTATGATGATTCCTTCTTGAGTGGTCTCTTCTAGACCCCAGGGGGTAATTCCTTGAACTCCTTTTTGCTTCGCCGTGCTGTGTAATAGTATGCCCAAACTGTCCTAAAAATCAGTCACTCTTCCGTTGAAAGACCAATCTCCATGCCTTAGAGGTTCCTGCTTTGGACCACCCACCTCTCCAGTGGCTGGATTCGTGTCACCTTCAAACTCAGGTACGATCTTCACAAACTGAGCAGTAGCTCCCACGTCCGTCTTTAGCTGCGGTGGAGCCGTTGTGTCAGGCTCTACACCAGCCTTGGCAGTGTTGTAGTCTTCAATAGCAGCCTGGGTGGCCGCTAACCTCTGCAACTTTTCAAACTCTTCCTGCTCCTGCCTGGGAAGCTTTGGTGGACCAGCAGTCGTCTTGGGTGAAAACTTGCTGGCATATCTAAGAGATGTGAAGGCTGTCATTGATCTATTTGGCCTCACCGTAACTGAAATTCTCTTAGATAATCCGTACATGGTTGCGATGCTGTTTGAAGATAAAAAAGGTAATGGCAGAATGAAAAGTGGAGCAATATTCGAAAGACAGAAATTCAGGAGAAATTAATTAATGTCCAACGTCTCGTAATTCTTGTCTGTAACTACCATTCCAGGCAATACCAACATTGAAAACATCTCAGAAAGTTATCCCCGGATCAATGACACCTTCATATCCGATAGATAATCATCCTCCACCATCATCCACACACCTATCTGCTCATCTCTGTCACCCATGCTGTGTCACCATACTGGGCTATGTAACTGATAACCCTAACTAAGCAATACACGTTGGCTCTTGGTAGAGAGCTTAATGTATGGCGATGGCCCACGACGTGTCGCATCTCTAGTGTATGCATGGCGAACATTAAGAGGTGTCCAGGCGAGTGCCAGAATGGCTAGAGTAGCCAAGAGAGTGTGGTGAAGCTGTGTGTTTTTTTGTTCTGGTCATAGAAAACCAATTGGGTGTCATTTTTGAGCTTATTTCTCCTTCACGGTATTGGTCGCAACAGTCTTCACCCGTCTTCACCCGTCACTTAGTCATTCACCGCTTGTACAACTATGGTTGTATCACTGCGTGGTGTGGTGTTCCTACTGGTAGCATTGGGCCAGCTGGCGGGTCTCCTCCTCTTCACGAGAGGGTTCTTCCCGAGTAAGGTTGTGCTCAAAGGTGAGGGAATATACCATAACTGGGATGGCCACCCTAGTGGTGGATCTCCCTTTGAGCAGAAATTCGACAAGATGATCTTCATGGTTGTGGATGCGATGAGAAGCGATTTCCTCTTCTCGAACGATTCTTCAATGGCATTTGCACACTCCTTGATAAGAGATGGATATGCATTGCCCTTTACCGCATACTCCAATCCGCCCACAGTGACGCTACCGCGACTTAAAGGTGTAACAACGGGCTCAACCCCAAATTTCCTCGATGCTATTCTCAATATTGCCGAGGAGGACACTTCCTCAACTCTGGGGGACCAGGACTCTTGGATCAAAGAACTCCACATGAAGGGATATAGGATTAACATGTTTGGTGACGATACCTGGCTGAAACTCTTCCCTGAATACCTCCATAAAACAGATGGTACCAGCAGTTTCTACGTTGCAGACTTCACCGAAGTGGATCTCAACGTCACTAGGCATATAGATGAAGAGCTGGCACAGAGTAACGATTGGGATTGTATGGTACTACATTACTTGGGGTTGGATCATATAGGACACAAGGGTGGTCCAAAATCACCCAACATGCCAGGGAAACAGGTGGAGATGGACGGTATCATAGAAAGACTATACAAACACCTCAAGGGTAACGAGAAGACTCTCTTGGTAGTGTTGGGAGATCATGGTATGAACGATATTGGAAACCATGGAGGCTCTTCAGTAGGTGAGACATCTGCTGCACTTATGTTTGTTTCCCCTCAATTCAGAGCACTTCAATCTAAACGTTCACATAAGCTGACTGCACCACTTGAGAATAACGAAGATCTCACCTTCTTCTCTCGCGTTCAACAAGTTGATATTGTTCCCACCCTTGCAGGCTTATTTGATTTCCCTATCCCTAAAAATAGCATTGGTTCTTTTATTGAAGAGTTTTTGCCGCTCTTTAGTGAAAAGACACAGCTCAACATACTCATACAAAATGCTCAACAGTTGAAAATCCTCCTTGAAAAGACTCTCGACAGGGAACTTATGAATACTGCGGAGAGCGGTACTGCAGGTGCCACCAACGAGTTTGATGATCTCTGGACAGCAGCCATTACCACCAACTCCAAGTGGGATCTCCATAATTTCATCAGAGAGGCACAGTCCTTCATGTCCAGTTCAGCTTCCAACTACAACTACGAGGATATCTTTACTGGTCTGGGTATATTTGCCGCATGCTCTATTTATTTCGTCATCAACTTTTTCGTTGTATACTGGAGAGTGTTGCAGCTTGCGTTGTCATTCCTTGCATTTTCAGTGGTGTACGCCTTGATTTTTTTTGGCTCTTCCCTTGTAGAAGAGGAGTATCAGATCTGGTGGTGGGCCGTTTCGGTCTACGCCGTTATTCTCCTGGGTAGAGCAGTACGGTCACAGAAAGTGTACAGCAAGCAGGGAGCTATCCCATTTATTGCATTTGGCTTTCTGATTCTCGGGCTGCGAGCACTAAGAGGATGGAACAACAGTGGTCAAAAGTATAACTTGGCCTCAAACGTCAAGATTGGCAGTATTTTGGAGAAGAACCACGTCCCTGCATTTTACACAGCTATCTTCGCTACATTCTGGGTATCTCTTTCGAGTCCCACTCTGGTAAACCCTGGCTTCAACATCGCACACTTGTTGACTTTCATGAGTCCATTCCTCATGGCTGCGATGGCAGTCACAGGCAAGTTCATTGGGTTGTTCTCTGACTCTGAGGATCACGAACAGCCTCTATCCAACTTCCCAGATAGCTTGCGTCCATATATGATGTGGATCATGGATACTCTGGGTGTGGATGCTCCTAGAGACTGTCTCGCACAGATCTTCTCCCTGTTCTTCTATCTGCTGGCATTTGCTGTGGTATCTCGATTGGCCCTGCAGAAGGTTCCTATTCTGCAGAGTTTCTTGGTAGAGGAATCTAAAAGGGGTAGGCTTCAGACTAGTTTCTTTCCTAACTTGCTTCATGTCCTGTCGTTGTTCCTCATTGTTCAGTCTTCTGTGAGGAATGTGCCATTGTACATTGTGATGTTAGTGATGGGTGTATCGTTGAGTGTCTTGTTATCGCCTTATTCCCTACCTTCTGAAGCGGAAGAACAAGAAGATGAGAAACCAGTTGTTAGAAAACCCAAGGTCAACAGATACCAGCTGAAGCAACTAACTCTCTCCAGAACATTCTTTGTGACCTCGTTCTCGTTATTCCTTCAGAATATTACATTCTTCTCGTTTGGCAACACCAACTCTCTCTCCTCGGTGGATCTCAACAACTCCTTTAACGGTCTGACGAGCTATATGATCGTCCCTGTTGGAATTTTGACGTTTGTGGCAAACTGGGCTGGTCCCATTTTCTGGTCAATCCACTCGTTGGCCTTGTTATATGGAGGATCGTTTGGACCTGGCACTACAGAATATGTCAACGAAAACAAGTACTCTGTGTTTTATCACAAGGTTACTCTTTCCTTTATGTTCTACTCAATTGCTGGCCTTGGACTCATTGTGTCGTGCATAAGCTTAAGGTTCCATCTGTTCATCTGGACGGTATTTAGCCCTAGGATACTATATTTCCTTAGTTGGTATGGACTGATGAACCTGGTTCTTGAGACAGTTGTAGGATTCTTCCTCGTGATGTGGTATTAAAAATAGATCTTATAATATATCGTAGTTAGTTTGTATAAAGCAGCTTCAAAAGTCATTAATATAGAATTTCACTTATTTGAGCCATCTGTATCGTATGATATATACCCCCGAATGGTCCGATCCGCAAAAAGATTTAAATATATTACGTTATCCATTATTGAAAAGTAAACGCTTGTTTTTGTTATTTTTTATTTTTTATTTTTTGTTAAAGATATCTTTTCCCAAAATTCCCAACCTCCGAGCACATAAAATAACTTTGAAAATGAGAATAATCCCATAATTTCAATCCCACAATTTCAATACATTTTTTTAGTATTTATCTGAATATATTAACTCATTTATTACCATCACCAAATATCCTAAAAATGATACTAATTCAAATTCACCACTACTTACTGTCATATTTCCTATCAAACCAATTGTCATATTTATTTTTATAATAAATTCTTTAAGACCAAGTTATCTCCTCCTCATCTCCTCCTCATCTCCCTCCCTGCGCGTCTCTCGTAGGACGCGTACGCTAAACAGTGTGCCTATTAGGGCATCACCTCCATTGGAGTCAAGGCTGGATGATGAGAGGGTGGTAATCTGTGCCAATGCTATTTATATTGATGGCGGCCATTAATTGATTTTGGAGACAGAAGAATAACAAACATTCACAGCATTTATTGGCATGTCCGTATGATTATGGAGAGAACCTCGAGGCCGTTCAGCAAGGTGCAGTTCTCAAGCACCTTTGTGCCGTCTGATGTGAGGTTGGATATAGCTGCTAAGATCAAGTCTATGGGGGGAGAGCACTGCAACAATTTGATGAGCGATGTCAAGGCGTTGATAGTTGGAGGAAGAGATAGTGAAAAGTACCGGTTCTGTGTGAATCGGAGGTTTGACATTATATTTGTGCGACCATCTGCTATTAAACTATTGCATGAGAAATGGCTGGCCGGAGAGGATGATATCCGGTTGGAAGACAACAGATTGCCTGTTTTTGATGGACTGGCTGTGTGTTTATCAAGGCTGAAGAGTTCGGAGCATGACAAAGATGCCATAGCAAAGCTCATCACAGATAACGGTGGCAAGGTGACGGACTCCCTAACAATGGCTACCTCCTGTGTGGTGACCACGGAGAGGTCTGGACGGAGGTATGAGAAAGCGGTCGAATGGAAAATACCCGTTGTACACCCAAAGTTAATCCAGGATAGCATAAGGCGAGGAGCCTTGTTAGAGATGAAGTATTATGATCTGGAAACAATCACAGACAACAGCATAATGGGCAGAGATGTCCCAATTTCATGGGATGAGCTACGGGAGTACCAACTCAAGAGTCACCTGCAAGAGAGTACTGCTACAGATGAAACAAACACAAAAAAACCAGCACGTGAGTCTAAACGGCTGTTAAGTGAGATTACAGATGCTGAGGAGTCGTTGAAGGTGGTGAAGCGTAAACCGGCTCTGTGGAACTCTATCATGGGAAGTGTCAAGGCAGGTACGGCACAGGCCAATAAAACAGGAAATTGGGACGAAAGCATGCCTGATGGAGATAACCACACAAAAATACAGCAACAAGACAAAGAAGAACCCAAAAGAGTGGGTGGTTTGACAAGAGCAGAAGAGTACGCGGGTTCGGTTTCTCAGATTTTCTTAGGGTCTGTATTTGCCCTGTGCGGGTTTACAGATTCCCAAACCAATACTTTGGGGAGAGTTTTGAAGTCTCATGGTGGGGTGATCGTGGATGATATTCGCAAGGAGCAGCATAAAATCACACATTTGGTGATAAAAGTGGACAGCGATATCAGCAAGGCGCCTAAAGACGTTGCCTCTTTGGTGACGGACAACAGTATTTATGTGGTTACTGAGTGGTTTATCGAGAGGTGTCTGCATTACAACAGTGTGGTCATGGATAAGTGGGGTAGCCCAATAAAACATCTGATCCAGGATCTTCATCTCAGAGTGAGCATTACTGGCTTCTCAGGAATAGAATTGCTGCACCTCACCAAGTTAATAAACTACCTTGGATGTGAACAACGAGAAACGTTTGAGGAGTCATGTGACTTGCTAGTTGTGAATTTATCTGCCATAGGGCTTACAAAACAGAATTCTCCAAAACTGTTTTCATACAAATATCCGGAGATTGTAGATATCCCAGTGCGATCTGCTAATGCTTCATTTTCTTCCTCAAGGAACAAAATCAGCGCTGCTAAAAAGTGGGGTACCCCCATAGTCAACACGGGATATCTTTGGGAAGCCACGGAAACTGGTGGTTTGCCAGAGATTTTGGACCTGAGGTGGTGTCTATTTGCACCCAAGGAGTCCAGGAAACCCAGGAATTTGGGGGAGTATATGAATGGGGGGACATCGAAAGTGAATGGCGGTACCACAGGCAATGCTGGAGAAGACATAACGGAGCTTCATAACAGCAGGCGAAACAGAGCTGGTAACTCCTCCGCTACTGATGCAGCTCGCCATTCTAGCTCAGTTCTAACTGGAGTATCCAAACTGCCATCCCCCATAAGGAATAAAAGGAAGAACTGGGGCCGCATTATTGGTCGTGCTCAAGAATCTCAACTGGAACGGCCACGGGACGACGACAAAGAGGGAGTAGAGTTCAAGCCGTCCGCTCCAGAACTTGACTCTGCAGACTTTGGAGGCGCTCCTTCCACTCAGATATCGTACAGTCATACTGGTCGGTGACTGAAGATAGTCAACTGTGGAGTTAAGGCGCTACTTTCACACATTGCATGTAATATAACTGAATACATATTTACTACCTACTTACCTACCTACAACGTTGCTAGATTTTATACTATCGATGCTGTCTAGTAAGAGGGGGAACAGGCCAGCAGCACACGTCCCAGCAGCACAGGTCCGATCCCACGATAAGTTGCCAAATTAAGAGACACAGCTACCACATCTAGAATATGCCACATACGCCACAAAGGGATCACCAACACAACAACATAAAATGCTAGATATAGATATGCAGTCCGAGAATAGAAGTTGTGTAATTCTGGTATCCAAGGCATATATAAAAATGACCAACAGTCTGTGGTTTATAATGTTATATTCTTAGAACACTGAGATCACACAGCTTTCGACCCCCATACCTTAAAGGATGGTGTTACCCGGTGCCTGCGCACCCACCTTGATGGCCCTCATGCGCCTGTCTGAAAAGTTCACCAAGACAGGCTAAGGGAATAGTAGTAGCAGAAAGATACATATTTGCTTCGTATATACGATAAACGTAGTGAAATTCAGTCAGGCCCAAACACAGACAAAGTCTCTTAACAACAACATCTATATATAATATGTTTTCCAGGATATGGAGTGTCAGCCGTACCAGTGGAGTGCGCACTTTCTCACAGGCTGTGGGTTTGAGGAATGAGGTTGTGTCTTCTTGTAAGGCAGGAACACCTCTGAACTTGGGGATAAAGAAGAGCGCCAAAGAGCCTTTGGCCTTGGAAGACAGCGAATATCCAGAATGGTTATGGAAGGTGTTGGACAGTGAGTACCAGAAAGAGCAGTTAGCACTTGACCCATTCAAGGCTGCAAGAAGAGAGATTAGAAAGAAGAACATTGCAAAGATCAAGCTGAACAACTTCATGAGAAAGATGTAAGGAACGGAACAAAGATGAACTGTAGGGGAGGAGAGAAGACTGAGAGTACTGTGGAGAAATTCAAGGATTCAAGGCGTTGGCATACAGTCATTAGGAGGAGCAATGAGAGAGGAGCACTACTTGAATGTTGCTGACTTGACCTCACGGAATAGCGGTCCACATGGCATGTGCACACTGGGATGTGTTACTGTGTTACGGGATCAGCAAAAAGCTTGTATATATATATGTATAGACCGATATGAATGAATAATGTCCATTTATGGTGCTTGTTATGTATGAGTTATGTATTAGTTAATTAGTTACTTGGGTAGCTGTAGCTCTACCTCTCTGCACAAATGGATGGAGTTGCTCCATCTGTACTACCAGACAAACACAATTGAGCCACCGTATTCGGAATGACTCAACAATCATTTAAATTAATTTAACATAAAGTAAACTAAAACACCACGCGTATTTCTCTCAAGATACAACAAGTTCAGTCTCTACCTACTACTAACCTTCCCTTACTGTCATCTTCCTGCCGTGTCACTTACCATGTCTGGTCTTGCCTCTTTAGATCAGACTTCTCTCTCAACATTGAAGCGATGAGCGCCAAATAAACAGAGGATCAAAGATCAAGCAGAGCGGATTAAGTCATTGGAGAGAAAGGAACTGATTAGGGCCAAGAGGAAGAGGGACTTTTTTTTGCATAGTGGTATAGTCAATTGAACATTGTTTGTGTGGCATTTACAGAGAGGAGAGCAAGTTGGAGAACACAGAAAAAACACTTTTCAAGGCGTGTTGTGTTGTACTGTATTGAGTGAAAGAGGATCATTACAAAACAGTTCTGTATGCATACACTGAACACATATATACATAAGAAGGTTTGTGGTGTGCATCACAGATCCGAGGTTAGCACAGGATATAACTAGATATTGATACGTATTTGTGGAGATATACAAGCCACAATTTGCAGCTGTTGTTATTCTCCTTTGAGAGACCCCACCATTGGTTGTAGCGCTATTAGCTAATAATGACAACAGACTTCAAACACCAGGTGGCCAGCCATGGCATATTCAAGAACATAACGGGGCAGCAGTCAAAAGGGGTGCCCATATCACAAGGAAAACAGGATGACGATGCCAAAAGAAGAGTTGTTGTGCGCACTGGCAAGGAAGTCTTCCTTGCGGCTGAGAACTCCGTGAGATGTGGTGATGTAGGAAACGGCAAGACATACAAGCTTCTGGATATGGGCGATATCATTGACTTCGATATACATCAACTTTCCATCAACTCGTCCGGATCTCTTCTGGCTATCGTTGGTACCCACAGAATAGTGGTGGCTTCATTACCGCCTACAGGTTTCATGAACAGTGGTGACGAAGGCTCACTGCTCAAAACGAGCGCGTTCAACGTGGGGATCCTCAGCGATGCAGAGGTGTTGAAAGTTCTTTGGAATGGCATTTCCAGATATGACAGCAACTTGGTAGTATTATCCGGTGATGGTGTAATACGCTCATACGACCTGAGTATCTCCTTTGAAGAGCCGTTTTCTTCAGTGTACCTCAATGGGTCTGGTGAAGACAAGAGTAACACCATAGCAACTAATAAGTACTCTTTTGCTGATACACAGGACATTGATGCAGTAAGTTTTTCGTTAGGCTCCTCAGATAGCTTGAGTTCTGCACTGACTCTTTACATATTCAATCGTGATGGAGACGTTTACTTTCTATATCCGTTTGTGCCGAACATCCTGTCTGTGAGCAAATCGCACGTCGAACAACTTTTTGATGAATCTGTGGTGCAACTCTCTGAGCGCGAGGCATCATTAGAAGGAACTGACTCTGGTTTGGAGTACCAGAGAGTATGTGTTGAGCAGCTCAAGTTTACCACCTCTCTATGGAACCAATTGGGTAAAGCACAGAAAGAGGTGAGAGTCTTGGCTTCTGGTATTGAAGAGTCTCTTGTGCTCAAACCAGAAAGTAATAATGACACTCTACAATTGCAAGGGCCTGTTTCCATCTCCCCCTTCCCAGAAGAGTTGTACGATGCCGATGCCGTTGATATAGTGAGTGTAGGAACCGGTGAAGCACAATCGAGTGTTTTGTCTCTGTGTTGGTCAAATGGTGGGGTTCTATTGTTATTACAGGAACAGAATTATTCTATGAGATGGGAAGATATAGGGTCTGACTCAAGCAAAGACTTAGAACAGGATGAAGAAGATGAGAGCTCTCTTGTGACTCCTAACTTGGCAGTTCTTGAATATATCAATCTTGGTGCTGTTGGCTCACCAAGCTACTTGCAACCCACCAAGGTTGATTATACACTACTATATGTGGCTGGAGGAGCAGTGGTGAAAATTGGATTCTCAAAGTGGGGTACCATATTGAACGACTCCATCGGAGCTGGAGAGCCAGACATATTCCTCAAGTTGCTAGAGAAACCCCTAGAGACCGAATTGGAGACATTACATAGCGGTGGCGAGGTATTGAATGGTGTGATAGTGTTGGATGAGGGGAAGTTGGCAGGTAACGTATCCTGTTATGCAGTAGTTACAGACAAGGGTATTGAAGTGGGCCAGATCAGTGCCGACGAGGTGTCTTTGAGTGGTCTGACTGGTACGGATAACGCTGGATTTGTTTTACGCACCACCAGTCTCTCGACGTCCAAGCAGACGGCTGCAAACCAGCAGCAGTCTTCCGAACTATATGAGACTCTCCTAACAGCTCCATACGAGGAAGTGACGTCATTATTACAATATGCCAAGCAACAGAGCAAAAAGAGTTTGGTCAACGAGCGCCCATCTTCTCTTCTTCCCCTAAAGGCAGATGCCAAGTCTCTCAGAGATATGAGTAATGTCTCAGAGGATATTATCAACAAAGTGATCAATCTGCACAAAGTGTGTATGGCGTTGAACTGGAGAGCGTACCTCCAGCATAGAGAGCTCAAGAGACAGATCACCAAGGTAACAGAGATGAACGACTCCGTGTTGAGACTCAACAAGAGAAACAGTGCTGCCGGTGGCATTGATGATATCTCAGAGAAACAGAAGGAACTCAAGCAAAGAGCAGACAGTCTGATCAGTAAACTTGAGAGTGCTCACAACACGTCAGGTCTTGAGATCTCAGAAGAGGAAATGACATTCTACAGAGAATTGGCCAACATAAAAAAGATAATACAAGGTTCTGACGGTATTAGAGATAAGATTGAGCTACTGGGGAGCCAGGTGGGTGATCTTAAGCAAAGATCAAAATTGGCACCGCCCCCATCACTACTACCTACAACATCTTTACCTGGCAACACAGGATACGACTTTGCAAGGTTGGCATCGGTGTTGCAGGATAAATCTTTGATGATCAACCATTTAGTAACTTCTCTTTCTTCTAGTGTTAAAGGAATGGAAGAGAAGCTTGCTGGTTTGAGTCTGTGAGATGAAAGGTGAACCTTCGTGATTGGGCTATGGGCTACGCCTTCAAGCATATAGATAAGTATCATACTACAAAATGTATATTACCTCCATGAACTGTCCATTTTTAATAGCAGGATTGCATTATAGTAGGATGAGATATACAACAATAATTAGCAGACTTGATCTCTTTCGAATCCGTGTCGTGAGCATGATTGGTTAAGTCTCTATAGGTGTTAATTTTGTTAGGCAACCTTATAGTGTGGTGGGACGTGATGAGTGAGGTGCATATACCGGCCGGCCCAGGCCCTCACGACACGTAATAGCCGTACAACGTATATATGAATAATATGGATGATTTCTTCAACATTGGGACAACAATCAACCAAAAGTAAATTCCCCACTTATAGAGTTAGTCCAACAATGGGAAGTGGTATATGACATGATACACAATGGCATCGTCCTTCACACCAACCTCTAATCCGACCCCAGTGGTGCTATGCGTGGGGTCTCGTTTCGTGGAGGCAGGCATGAATGGTGAGGCCGAGCCGGTTTGCAAAAGAGCAACAAATAATGTTATTAATCGCAATATTAGAGCAATTTCTACAACTAATGATAACGAAGTTATACGATCTACTGCCCCATCTCACTCTTTATCCCAAAATATGGCCAAAGCAATAGAGGTGTCAGAATTGGATAGGCTCATTAGACATGCAAGGGCCAATGATTTCCATAGTGGGAACTGGCTATGGAATTATGACCTATTAGAAGCTGATGTTTTCCTCACAGCAGGGACACACCCAAATATTACCTTGAATAACCATGACCTCCCCAGATCGACTTTCTATAGGCAAGAGAACACACTTGAACGTATACTATATGATATATTTCGAGATGAACTGATGGTGGATCCCAAATCCCGTAAAGTGTTCCTTGTTGAGCCATTTCTATTGCCACTTCCACTGAAACAGATTTGTATATATGTTCTCCTATACCATCTACACTGTCAATCTGTTGTGTTGTTGAGCGAGCCACTAATGTCGTGTATAGGTGCCGGTGTTAAGGATGCTATGGTGGTGGATATTGGATGGGAAGGTGCTAGCATAATACCTGTTTTCGATACCAGAATACTCTCCAATAATACAAGCACCACAAACAGAGCAGGGAAAAGACTTCACTATTCTGTGCTGGAACATCTGATTACTGAGGGTGTCGTCAACAAAGATGACTTGAAGTTGGGGGGCCCTTGCCGTGCCAAGGAGATCTTTGACAAGGTGCAAGATTTCATTATGAGATGCACATACTGTAGGCCCTCAATTACTCCTGACATTGCCCTACAACAAACTTATACTGACCCGGTTACAGATTGGTGTATTCCTACCACACTTCGATATTCCGTTATAGAAGAAGTTCTCTTTCCTGAACAAGACAGATGGAATCAGTTCGACGCTGATGAATGTACTATTGTTGACCTCATCTCAAAAACTTTGGAAAAGTTGCCTGTAGATATCCGCCGGAAACTTGCTTCTAATATAATTCTCTCTGGTGGCATATCAGAGGTTCCCGGAGTTAGAGCTAGGATTTTGACATCGCTACGAGAGAGACATAGGTATCCAATCAATGTGGTTCTGTCTTTAGGTAGTTGGTGTGGAGCTAGTCTATATACCCATACAATGTTGAGTAGGAATTCCTCCATCAAAAGCCACGAGATAAATAGAGATTCATACCTTGCGAATGAGATGAAGGTTGATGATTGGATAGATACACAGTACACTACATACATATAATAGATTCATCAAATATATTTTTATTATCCTTATTATATTGTTTGCTAAGATATTCATTTATGCACGATTAATAAAAGAAACTTTCTGTTTCCGCTCACCAAGGCGTGGAATATTGTGGTTGCCAGAGTTCACATGTGGTAACATTTCAAAGTTCATCTCCTCCACAATCTCTCTTCCTTCATCCCACTGCTCCTGTGGGTGTATGAACTTGGCCCATGGGTACATCTGATAATAAGTGTCCTCTCCGTGAGAGAAGGCCCTGCTGAAAAGACTGATTAACCAATTCCAAATATACGACAAACCTGTTGAACTGGCTATATCACAAGTGATTTCTCTCTCGTCCTGACAAAGCTCTTCATCCCATATTGACAGCAACACAGCCTCATCAGATGCACAGTTTGGATTGAAACTCATCATATCATAAAAGGGGGCAGCAAGCAATACACGCTCAATATGGGCATTAAAAAGGTTGAGAGGTGTACCATTTTCAGCCAAGGGCTGTCCCTGAGGCTCAATTTTGACTTTGATGTACAGATCCCCTTTGGCATCGGAGTACTTTTCGGTTTTGTTCATGCGCTTCTCTTGTGATGTTTCATTTGGCACCACGTCAATCTCCTTTGGTTTAGAAACTGTTGGGTGATTGCCAAGGGTAGTAGAGGTCAACACACCCGGGTACTCAGGCGTCAGAGTCTCAGAAGTTGCCTCGCGCCAAAATATGCTTTCAATGTCCAGGCTAGAGCAGCGACTGGGGATATCCAAGAGTTGAGAGTAGTATGCTGTAGTGCTGGCAACTTTTTGATTGGCACCACCAACAGGTGAATGTTGAGACAAGGTGGGCACTTTGTTGTCAAATGCTCTTCCCTCAAATGATGTATTTAGGATTTCTTTGGAGGTATAGCTCTCTGCATTGAACAAATGGAGAACTCCTGCGGACTGTGATGCTCGAAGGGATGGAACTGGAGTATTGGGATCTCTCACCAACATGACAGCTGATTGAATAGTATTAGTCCACGCCATAACAAAACAATATAACGAGAATGACGCATGGTGACGTACGATCTACGGGATGAGAATCTCCTACGGTGAAAACAAGCTTTTCAGATAAATTGGTGGGCCTTTGTTCTTCATTTCCATTATCTGCATCCTTGTGATTATGACTGCCATGGTGATGCTCGTCTCTTTGATTCTCATCAGCAGCCACCTCTAACCTCCGTTTGAAGTTCGGCACAGATGCTTGTCGCTTTGGGAGCCTAATGGACATGGTGGCCAGTATAGGTTTGGAAAATAACAGAATGAAACCAAAATGTGCTTTCACAATCAATTCGCAGATGAACCTCTGATCAAGGATGTATGATGGCAAAGTCATATATTAAGTGCCATCAGAGGAGTGGTCGAAGACCTCTAGAGGACAAGAAGAGTCACCAGGGACCAAACCAGCCCCTTCTGTTTGTGGTACATCATTACAGTCAAACCACAACCAGAATGCACTCAGTTGCACAAATGGAACACTTGCATTTCATGATAATGTCTGCCCTATCTAATCCTTGAAGTTTAAACTTTCATCCGTCCAGTTATCCTGGCGAGTTCTCTGTGTAACTCTCAGGCCATGCCAATGACCCTCCATACCAAAAATGCACATAAAAACTATCCACTTTTGTCCAATTTACCAGTGGCCATTAGACTTCCAACATATTCCTGTAAATACGTATTCTCTCCTTCCAATGACTGGCATTGTCTTTGTGTATTGTTGATGATATTCAAAAGTTGGTCAATTTCTTGGCGGACAGTCACAGCACGATTCACCAATTCTTCTTGGCTTGGTTCAGCATCCACTTGTATTGTCGGCTCCTCTGGATGCCCATTGGGTGAGTCGGAATCAACCACTTCTTTGTGCAACCCGACAGTTTCAGGCGCGGAAGTCCCTCTGTGGTTCATGCCATCGTCACCCGTGTTGTTCTCTCCAGCACCTAAAGATTTCTCAGATTCAACAGACATGTTTATTCCTTTTTGTGTCTATGTAACTATAATTAAAAATATGCTGTTGTACATACAACAATATTGAACACCGGTAGGTATAGATGAAAGAGCTCCTGACTCAGATAAGACTCCAATACACACAGCATGCTCATCTCAAAAGCATGAAATATATCAGTGAACTTTGGTACATGTTAACCTACGGTTTCCTTTATTGACATCAAGGCAACATGGCCGAGCGGTTAAGGCGAAAGATTAGAAATCTTTTGGGCTCTGCCCGCGCAGGTTCGAGTCCTGCTGTTGTCGCATATATTTTTTGCTTTTTCTCCTCAGCCATTGATTACCTAACCAGGAATAGCAGCTATCTAACATTTTTTGCTGACTTCTATCATGAAGTCCGCTTATTCAAGGGGGTCGTGTGTGCTCTGAACCAACTAGCTGCCCGTACCAGGGATGACTGTGGAGTAGTTAAGGTGATCAAGGAGAGGCGAATAAAGGGAGTGAGTCTGACCATATCATAAGCCCAACTATCAGAGATATTATTTTCACCACATTTTAAACCATCTGGGTATACACCAGCCCTTTAGTAGTTTTCATAGACTATAAATTCACATAGGTTCTATCCACAACATCTACAGATACCTATAGGGGTACTCATTTCAAGGGGCGGGGCATAGTTATCTCTCCACACTGTTCAGTTCTGCAACAACACTATACATTTTCAAAAAAAAACATCTTTCTAAGGTACAATGGGTGCTCTCGTCTCATTACCATTGGCACCAGTTGCCATGGCGGGAAATTGGATTGCGTCTTGCTTGGGAGCTGCCGTGTGCTCTTCCTTCTGCAACCCCAGCATCAACCCATTGGCAACCACATTCAAATCATCAGTTGCAACCCGCATCACATATGCATTGATATTCTTGGTGAATAGTATCATATCATGGGTGTCACTATCGAAATATCTAACCGAGAAAGTGGAACATCTGTCCTGGGGATTGTTTAAGCTTGGAAGCCAGTACTGTAGAGAGCATAACTGCACTGGATTTACCAATGTTCACAGGATAAATTTCTCTCTCGGAGTATTACACTTGATATTAGCTGCACTTCTCATCAACGTGAGGTCTACTAGCAATCCAAGAGCGGTTATTCAAAACGGATATTGGAGGACAAAACTGTTTGTGCTGTTTGCATTCCAGGTATTAAGCTTTATGGTGCCTGATCGTTTCTTTGTGATATGGGGAAACTACTTTTCTATCTTCTTCTCTACTTTGTTCATTGGCATCGGACTTATCCTTCTCATAGACTTTGCTCACGAATGGGCCGAGACATGTCTGGAAAAGATCGAGGAAGGTGAGATATACTTAGACGACGATGAAGGCGGAGTTCTGCAAAATGGCACATTCTGGAGAGCTGTCCTTGTTGGAGGAACTATATCGATGTACCTGGGCAGTATCATAATGACGATCATCATGTACATCTACTTTTCTCAGAATGGGTGTACTCTCAACACAACTGCAATCTCGTTAAACCTTGTATTCACTATATTGATTACGGGACTATCGGTTGCCCCCGTGGTGCAAGAATACAATCCTAACGCTGGCCTGGCTCAGGCATCCATGTGCTGTGTGTATTGTACATACCTGATTTTTTCAGCATGTTTGAGTGAGCCGGACGACAAGAGCTGTAATCCATTGATCCGGAGTAGAGGAACTAGGACGATGAGTATTTTGGTTGGTGCCATTTTCACATTCATTGCAGTGGCATATACCACCACTAGAGCGGCTGGAAATTCGGCCTTTTCACATGCCAGCTCCAATGCAGCATACAGGGACTCTCAGTATGACTCTGTCGCGGATGTGATAACATCCCAACCTGGACGGAACGAGATGCGCATACAGGCTATTAGACAGGCTGTGGATGAGGGATCTCTTCCAGAAAGTGCCCTTAACGATCCGGCTTATTTCCAGTTCTCTGATGATGAGGAGCTGGGAGAGGAGAAGAATTACACTAAGTACAACTACTTGTTGTTCCACATTATCTTCTTTTTGGCAACGCAGTACATTGCTGCCTTGCTTACGATCAATGTGGTTGCAGAGCCGGATGATGGCACCCATTCTGGATTCATTCCAGTGGGACGTACTTACTTCAACACCTGGGTGAAGATTGTGAGTTCTTGGTTCTGTTATGCCCTCTATGCGTGGAGTCTGGTTGCTCCTGTTTTGTTTCCAGATAGATTTGCATGAGGAGTCTAGGAGTCTAGGAGTTTACTATTTTGAATTTTTCGGAATGAATGGCGTGTTTAGATTTATTTGATTATTTCAGACTGATATAAGGGTAACTCGTTTTTCTGGCCTGACATATATAGCTCAAGCCGATGCTGCAGCAAAAAAACAGACCTCTTGATGCTCGGCTATGTACGGTGTGGTATATGTAGATAGATGCACGCAGGCATACTGCATAAAGGATATGCGAAGCTTACCAACTCCTACAGACACAAGTAACTACTACCCATATCAAATCTGACAGTAAAACATAAAATAAAAACGGTGATCCACAATGTGAAACAAAGGAACTAGGATAATGCCACCCTCAATTTTGGACCATTAATCAATCACCTTCTGTTGTCACCTTTGCAGCTCATCTCTTTAAGCTAGGCATAGCATTTCATACGTAGGAACGCGTGGATTGTTTACTTCTTGCTGGATATTTCACTCCCATTGGCCAAGAGAGCGCAGTGCGATGAGGTTACCCTGTGCAGCAGGTGGAATCGTAGCCCAGGCAACTACAGTGCGAAGCAGATATATAAAGTGAGAGAAATTCCTTGACGGAGAGGGGGCTGCTAAAAAAAAAGGACACAAAAATAGATTTGTACGTGCACTCCATTGTTTATTGCACATACCCAAAATGTCAGACAAGGCTAGTAACGACGAAGCCTTTATAGAGGCCTATGATAAAATAAAGACACATTTCCCCTCAGCGAGGATTAAGAAATTGATGCAGAGCGATGAAGAGATTGGTAAGGTGGCACAGGCCACTCCAATTGTGGTTGGAAGAGCGCTGGAGCTGTTTCTGTGTTCTCTCGTTGAGAAGTCATGCCAGGTTGCCAAGGCCAATGGCAGCAGGAGGATAGGCGCACAGCACTTGAAGACAGCAGTGAATTCCAATGAGGAGTTTGACTTCTGTATTCAGGTATGTGATAAGTATAACTCCAAATAGTTGGGATACAAGTTTCTCAAAAACAAAAATGAGAAAGAGCGGAAGTGTTGAAGAAATGAGGAAGCACCTCAGTGGAGAAGGGTTTGTTGTTTCGAGGCTCATCGAGGCTGGCTGGTGGGCAGCGTGTGCACCCACCACCTTTGCCCTCGCAGCTTGCAGCAGGATGGAATCCAGGCCGAAACGTAACGGGTTCCCGTCCCATCGGATACTCCTGCCAATCCATCCAATCCATCTTTCCACGCGGGTTGAGCGAGTGAAATCTGTACACTGTGCAGGACCGTCATGGCAGTGCGAACCAAACCACTCGCAACCCACAACATAACCACCACAGCTGCCAAGGATTGGCTGTGAGGGCGATGAGCAACAGCTCGATTCTCTCCACCCTACAGGCCCTACAGGGCGTACGGGCTTGCTACGTGCACCTAAGCGCAGGAAAACCTGACCGGCTGCAAGGTAGTGCTGAGTCGAAAATGCCAGACAGGTGTTCATTCTGCCGCCCATCTCCTCTCTAATTGCACCTGATGGAATGAACAGCACTACTTCTTACAGCTGCCTCCGGCCCCACACTACCGTGACGGGGTAGAACGCGGGATCCCGTTGCATTTTAGATTCGGACATCTGCATGTTCTGGGCTCCAACGGTTTTCAACCTTCTCCAACTATATAAACGTGAGTTGGTCGAGGTTGGTATCCCACCCCCTCCATTCTTGTAACATCTTTGTGTATATTAGACAATAAGAAGACCATCTGTGTCATTATAACAACTTTGCTGCGAAAATATCGTAGCGGCAAGTGTGTGAACCATTGCCCCAGCAAGAGAGTCTCTTATTTGTTGTCTCGCCCCGGAGTGCTTCTTTTGTCGGTGTGATTGCTCGACTGCATATACGCACAGTGTGAAGTAACATCACTTAGGTATGTAGAGCCTACGAGATAGTTGCAGCTATCGTTGGGGGTGGATTTTGGATTGCTGCTTTGCGTACTTCAACAAAAACAAATTTGAGGGGGAATATGTTTTTGATAACTTGGTTTTTCGTTGTTGCTGTTCCACATTTTCATGCTCTGAAAGAAATTCAGACTAACACTGCTCTTTAGAAATACATATTATATCCTACAATGCCACCACGCACATCTTCATCATCCCAGCTGCCAAGTCAGCGCTCTTTCACCAACCCCTTCAACCTTTCCCTTGGGCAATTGCATGCCGATTCGGATGTTCCTGTCTATTATGTGGGTGTTGATGTGGGAACTGGTTCGGCCAGAGCTGCTGTTGTTGACCAGACCGGTGCCATCCTTGGACTTTCGGAACGTCCAATCACACGTCACGAGTTGAAGGCAAGCCATATTACACAGTCTTCTACGGAGATCTGGGATAGTATCTGTTACTGTGTCAAGACTGCCCTGTCTCAGTCTCATATTGATCCTAACCTGGTCATGGGTATCGGTTTTGATGCCACATGCTCTCTCGTTGCTATCCACGAAGAGACTGACAAACCAATTGCTGTTGGTCCTGATTTCACAGATGATCTCGAGAACATTATCCTGTGGATGGACCACCGTGCTCAAGAGGAAACTGATGAAATCAATGCCACCGGTGACAAGTGTTTGAAGTACGTTGGTGGTAAGATGTCCATTGAGATGGAGCTTCCAAAGATGAAGTGGCTCAAGAACCACCTTCCACACGGCGAGGATGGCGAGAGCTTGTTCAACAAGTGCAAGTTCTACGACTTGGCTGATTACCTAACACACAAAGCCACCAAGAAAGAGACCCGTTCCTTCTGTTCAGTGGTGTGTAAGCAGGGATTCGTTCCGGCCGGAGTGGACGGTTCCGTTGACGGCTGGAGTGAAGAATTGCTCCTCAAGGTTGGCCTCCCCGAGTTGGTAGAGGACAACTTTAGACGAATTGGTGGCGCTCCAGACAAGAACGGCAAATATCTATCTGCCGGCGACACCATTGGTCCTCTTTCTGAGGAATCTGCCGAGGAGCTCGGTCTCACAACCGCCTGCTATGTTGGTTCTGGTGTCATTGACGCATATGCCGGTTGGATCGGTACCATTGCCGCCAAGACAGAGATTCCAGTGCCTGCTCTCACCAAGCAGGACAAAGAAATGTCTGGAATTGACCGTGCTTGCGGTAGGTTGGCTGCCGTTGCCGGTACCTCAACTTGTCACATTGCCATGACCGCTGATCCCGTCTTTGTCGACGGTGTGTGGGGTCCATACAGAGATGTTATGGCAAAGAATTTCTGGCTTGCAGAGGGAGGTCAGTCTTGTACCGGTGCCCTGTTGGCCCACGTCTTGTCTACCCACCCAGCCTACACAGAGCTTGGTGTATCATCTGAGGCTTCAGGATTGTCAAGATTTGACTTCCTCAACTCTCGCCTTGAGAACTTGAAGAAGATTCGCGGCGAGAGAAGTGTTGTCGCTCTTGCTAAGAACTTGTTCTTCTACGGTGATTTCCACGGTAACCGTTCCCCAATTGCTGATCCACATATGAAGGCATCTATCATTGGTCAATCTATGGATGTGTCCTTGGACTCACTTGCCATTGAGTACCTTGGCGCCTGTGAGTTCATTGCACAGCAGACCCGTCATATCATCTCCAAGATGGAGACTTCTGGCCACGAGATCTCTTGTATATTTTTGAGTGGTGGACAGTGCAGGAACGGCCTGCTCATGAGATTGTTGGCTGACTGTACTGGTCTTCCAATTATTATTCCTAGATACATTGATGCCTCTGTTGTGTTTGGTGCTGCCATGCTTGGTGCTGTGGCTGCTGAGGATGCCATTGCCAACAGGAAGGGCAAGCCATTCGATTCGTCCTCCTTGTCAAGACGTTCTTCTACTAAATCCATCGGAAGCAACGCGGAGGAACTTCCACCTTCTCCTTACACCGCTCCAACTGCTACTGCTTCAATGACCTCTATCTCAGCTATGGCATCGGCTAATGTTACCGGCGGTAACTCCGGCTTCCCATTCCCTGTAATGACTCCAATTGAAGATGAGTACAGCGAGAATAAGCAGCTCGGATACCCAGATGAAGATGGTGTCACTTCTGAGGATGTGGACTCAGATGCTGATGGTCCTCAAATCTCATTCGGTTCCAAGAACCCCAACCAAGAGCATGTTAACAATTCTTACCTCAGTAGGAGAATGCGTTCTGCCAGCGGTGGTGCCAAGCTCAGACCTTTGACCTCTTTGGCGCCAAAGGCAAGCACAGAGACAGAGAGATCTGGCGACAAGCTGTGGAAGGTGATGGAGACCCTGTCCGGAATGGGTAAGGTGATTTTCCCATCCTCCGCGACCGACCCTGACAGAAAGCTTCTCAACACCAAATACAAGATCTTCCTCGACCAGGCCGAGACTCAGCAGAAGTACAGGGATATGGTTGAGAAGACTGAGGATGCCATCAAGGCCTACTTGAACATTTAGCAGCGCTTATGTTTGGAGTACACTAATTTCTTTTCTTTCTTCTAAATCTTCACCTCCATCGCTTTTTATTGTATAGGACAAGAAGTCTTGTAGTTATAGTCTTAATGACAATGTGATTTTACGGTTAAAAATGATGTCTACTTCAGGTTCAGAGTTAAATTCTTAAAACTTCAATAGTTCAGCTTACGGTCGCGTAATGCGCAAAGTGTGAGGAATACATAATTACGATAGCCGATACCCTACATCGGCATTCATGAAATAAATTTTCCAAGAGAATTCCCGGGATAAGAACAAGTTGTAAATAAATGTTTTACACTTCTCCTCTCAGAAAACAATATCAGTAAAGATAAGCCTTTGCTGGTACCCCACACGACTCTCCGCCTTGTACTATGGCGATGCCCTCGCTGCCGCCACGAGCGAAGATTAAGGCAGGGACGTTCTTCCTGCAGCCATTGACTCCTCGCGCATTGCTGACTCGTCCCACTGCATCTGACTCCGTTTACTCCACCATTTTTACCCACTCCACCGGATAGGGGAGAACAACAGTATAAGTAGTGGTTTGCATCCTGTTGATTTTTTTCCTGTCTTGGGCATCGCAACAGAGGTGACCAATTATTGCTTTTCGCTTGAAGCTCAATTGCTGCCTCAGATTAGACACACATACACATCACCATCACAGTATAGTTAGCCATGCAGGTTGTCAGAAAGTCATTGTCGCGCTGTGTGCGGCTGCCGGGTACTACAAACCAGAAGTACTCTACATCCACCGAGTTGTTGAAGACTCCGTTGTACGATATCCATGTGAAACACGGAGCTACAATGGTGCCATATGCTGGTTTCGCTATGCCAGTGCTCTACAAAGGCCAGACACACATCCAATCACACAACTGGACTAGAACCAATGCCGGTCTCTTTGATGTGTCCCATATGCTCCAGCACAAGCTTTCGGGTCCTGGAAGTTCCGATTTCTTGCAGAAGATCACACCATCAGACCTCAAGGCTTTGGAGCCAATGACAAGCACTCTCAGCGTTTTGTTGAACGAAGAAGGTGGAGTGATTGACGATACCATCATCACAAAGCACGGCGAGGACGATTTCTACATTGTTACCAATGCTGGATGCAGAGAGAAGGATGTGAAGTTTATCAAGGAGGAATTGAGCAAATTCCCAGGCAGCGATGCCATCAGCCACACAAACTTCGAGGGTGCCCTCTTGGCCCTTCAGGGCCCAAAGGCGGCCTCTGTGCTGCAGAGATTTACTGACTCTGATCTCAGCAAGCTGTACTTCGGAGGCAGTAGCTTTGTAAACCTCAAGGGTTTTTCTCCCGAGAAAATTCATGTTGCAAGAGCGGGTTACACGGGGGAAGATGGATTTGAGATCTCCATCCCAGAAAGTGGTGCTGCCAAAGAGTTCACCCTGGCTTTGCTGGAGTTGGAGGACATTGTCAAGCCAATTGGTCTTGCTGCAAGAGACTCTCTCAGATTGGAGGCTGGAATGTGTCTCTACGGTCATGAGTTGAACGAGAACACAACTCCAATTGAAAGCTCCCTTAACTGGTTGATTGCCAAGTCACGCAGAGAGGCCGAGGGAGCTACTTTCAACGGTGCTTCCAAGATTATTGCCCAGTTGAACGATCCAAAGTCCGTTACTTTCAAGAGGGTAGGAATTCAGTCCAAGGGCCCATCTCCTCGTGAAGGAAACAGGATCTTCTCTTTCGAAGAGCCAGATAAGGAGATTGGTGTTGTTAGCTCCGGTTCCCCATCCCCAACTATTGGAGGCAACGTTGGTCAGGCACTAATCAACAAGCCATTCCAGAAGACTGGCACAAAGATCCTCATTGAGATCAGAGGCAAGAAGAGAGAAGCTGCCGTTGCCAAGCTCCCCTTCACTACTCCAAACTACTACAAGCAGTAAGAGGGGTTAATAGACAGTTGGTAGTATTTAGGAATAAATGGTTTACCGGTTTGAAACATTTCTTTTTATCTGTGTTTCTTTTTAGATGCACAAAAAACAATATTCTGATTCATCAAACTTTCCGCAATCACACTTTATGTCATGTTAAATAAATGCCCACAAACATCGAATTGTTTCTGTGTCGAGTAGATCATTGTACAATGGATAAGACTTATCCATCTGGGTGAAGCTACAGAGGGATGCCACCATCTGTCCCGTATGCAGGCTTGCATATGGAGAGAACGAAGCTGCCGTCTCTCCTGCTAGGGCTGGAATCTCAAAACTCACTAAAAAAGCACAAACATAAAGATCTCCCATTGTTTGGTTCAATATCAAACCTCAGGATCAATAATATATTACTGAATTATTCCTGAATAATTCACCACTCTACTGTTCACTTGCTACCTTTACCACACAAAGTTCAATCGTGTGACACACAATTGGGCCCGTTGCCTGCATGGTATATCCCGCTTTCCAGAATTAGGTGCATACAACGCGTAACGTAACGCGTCCTAGCCAAAGTCGCCCTTGATGTATGATAATGCGTCTTTCACTGAGCAGCAGCTTTACATGTAGAGGCAAACGGAAAGGTTTATGGAGAGTTCTGTATCTCCAATAAAAATGAACAAATCTTTATGAAGGGTTGACTACAATCCTTTTGTTGCATAACCGGTAGATCCGTAAATATATACAAAGATGCATATAAAAAGGGTAAGATCGGACGCTGAAGTTGCTGAGAATCAGTTAAGTTATATACTAACACCATATTCCAGATCATCATTCAAGGGTTCAAGACCTATAAGAATGCAACCGTGATAGACACAATCTCTCCACATCACAATGTAGTGGTAGGCAGGAATGGAAGTGGTAAGAGTAACTTATTTGCAGCCATTAGGTTCGTGCTGAGTGATAGCTACACCCATATGACCAGAGAAGAGAGGCAAAGTCTTATACATGAAGGCAGTGGCACTGTGATGTCTGCATACGTTGAGATTATTTTTGATAATACAGACAGACGGTTTCCAGTTGACAATGATGAGGTTGAGATCCGTAGAACCATTGGTCTGAAAAAAGACGATTACTCTCTCAACCACAGAAGCACCACAAGAACAGACATTATGAACCTGCTAGAGAGTGCTGGATTTTCAAGGTCAAACCCATACTATATTGTGCCCCAAGGGAAAGTGACATCTTTGACAAATGCCAGGGATTATGAAAGATTACAGCTATTGAAGGAAGTGGCTGGTGCCAAAGTTTTTGAGGCAAAGCTCAAGGAGTCACTTAAGGAGATGAACAACTCCAACAAGAGAAGGGAGAAAATTGATGAAATGTTGAGATTCATTGAAAGTAGACTGGAAGATCTTAACCTTGAGAAGACAGACCTGAAGTCATTTGAGAAGCTTAATTCTAAGAAGAAGGTGCTGGAATATAACATCTTTGACAGAGAGCTCACTTCGCTCGGAGAGTCTATTGACCAGATAGATTCTAATTACAACTCTGCCCTTGAGGGCACAAATAAGTACGTGGAAGGTCTTGAAGAGAGAGAAAGACTGGCGAGCAAATTAGAGAGCTTGATCACTCAAACCGGCTCCAACATCAAGGTGAAGTCCATCGATAAGGAGGAAAAAGACTCGAGGATTAGGGAGCTCCTTATAAAGATTGCAGATACTGAAGCCAACGCTGCAGCACAAAAGGCAATTTTTGAGGCTTCCGAGGAGCAGCTCAATTCCGATAGACAGAGTCTTGCTGACCTTTCAACCCTTATTGCTTCTAAAGGGGAACAACTCGAACAGGAGAGGCCTCAGATAGCCGAACTCTCTGCAAAGGAGAAGCAAGTATCCAACCAACTGTCTGATCTGAAACTGAAGCAGAGAATGATATTATCCAAGAGAGGTCGCCTGTCCAACTTTAGATCAGCAGAGGAGAGAAATGCCTGGCTTGAGGAACAGATAAGAGACACCAGAGAAACAGTCACCGGAAAGGAGAGGCTTCTCGATGGCTTGAGAACTCGTCAGACATCGCTTGAAGCCAAGCTCCTCCAGGTCAAAGCAGAACTTTCCACGACGGATGCCAGCTTTTCTTCAGACAAAATCTCCAAACTCTCTTCATTGGATGAGCAGCTGGCAGCAGCGAAGAACCGTGTTGCTGACTTGATGGATGAGAGAATTGCTCTATGGAGAGAAGAAACAAGATTGCGCAGTATATCCACCAATTATTCTGATGAAGTGGGAAGAAGCCAGAACAAGGTGAACGACACCATGGACAGATCAACAGCTCTCGGTATTGAAGCAGTTCAAAGGATTGCTTCTGATTTGGGTCTCACAGGTGTTTATGGACCCTTGGGTGAACTCATAGAGGTTAGTGAGAAGTACAAAGCAGCTGCGGAGGTTGTAGCTGGTAATTCCTTATTCCATGTTGTTGTGGACAGTGACCGTACCGCCTCAATTCTTATGGAAGAACTGATTAGAGAGCGCGCCGGAAGAGCAACTTTCATGCCTCTCAATAGGCTCCATCCTGCTGAAGTGAAGTATCCAGACACAAACGACTCTGTTCCTCTCATCAAGAAGATTGCATATGAAGATTACCTGGCACCAGCAGTTAAGCAGGTGTTTGCAAAGACGGTGGTGGTTATGTCTGTTGAGAGAGGTGTGGAAATTTCCCGAACATATAAGGCAAACACCATCACTTTGGACGGAGACAGATGCGACAGGAAGGGTGTTTTGACTGGTGGTTACAGAGATCATCAAAGATCACGGATGGATACCCTCAGGGATCTGCGTAGATGGAAGGCTGAACTGGAAATCACTTCTGCCAAGCTGGAAGAGGTTGTAGAGCAACTGCACATCAAGAATCAAGAGATAGTAAAGGCCAGTGAGCTGTTGACTCTCAAGAGAAAGGAGCTTGATGATGCTGTCAGTGAGAGAGAGTCTCTTACATACAGAAAGACACAGCTGGCGAGTGAATTAGACAGATACTCCGAGGAAATCTCGTCTGTTGGCTCTCGTATACAGGCCCTGAACGCTACTATCGGTACTCTTGGATTGCAGATACAGGAACACACATCAGAGATGAATGCACCATTTACGAAGGACATCTCCGATGAAGAGGAAGAGGAATTGGTTGTTCTTGGCTCGCAGATCCGTAACTTAGAGGACTCTCTCAGCTCTGTTTCTGCTGCTCTCAATGATAAGGAGTTGCTGATGGCTCAGCTAACCTCCGAATTGCGTGACAATCTCCTGCATAGACACAGAGAATTGGAACGTAGTGTTCTAAGCCATGAAAGGAGTTCTGGATCCGGTGACCAAGAAAGCGCCAATGAGAGGTTACTATTGAATCTCAGGGCCCAATTTTCCTCCACAGAACAAGAAAGCGAAGAGCTTGAAAAAGACATTGAGAAACTCACCAAGGAGTTGTCTAAGCATAAAGACCACCTCAACAAGGCAAATGAGCAACAGAGGGAGTATCTCAAGAAATTGGAAAACTTCTCTAAAGTCTCTGAGAAAACACTGTCGAGGAGGGCTATGCTGATATCACGTAGGGATGATGTGACCAAGAGGATAAGAGATCTTGGCGTGCTTCCTGAAGAAGCCTTCACATCTTACAAAGAAGAGGCTTCCTCCGAGCTGCTGAAGGAACTCAGCTCGGTGAATGATAGGCAGAAGCATTACGCACATGTTAACAGAAAGGCTCTAGAACAATACGTCAGCTTCACCAAGCAAAGGGACGACCTCGTGGACAGGAGAACTGAGCTGAATGAGGCCAAAAAATCCATTGAAGACCTCATTGGTGTGTTGGAGACCAGAAAGGATGAAGCCGTATTGAGAACATTCAAGGAGGTATCCAACGGGTTTTCTGAGATATTTGAAAAGTTAGTTCCCGCTGGCCAGGGAAAATTGGTTATACAGAAACGGGCTGCAGACGACACGATAAACCAGAATGATACAAGCAATGCAGTGGCAGCTACAGATGACGGTGATATAATAGATAACTATACTGGAATATCGATTTCTGTTTCGTTCAATTCTAAGGAGGATGAACAGCAAAGAATAGAACAACTCTCGGGTGGTCAGAAGTCTCTCTGTGCCATTGCCCTTATTCTTGCGATTCAGAAGTGTGATCCTGTTCCATTCTATCTGTTTGATGAGATCGATGCTAATCTGGATACTCAATACAGAACTGCTGTCGCGAAGATGATATATGGTCTCTCTGCAGAAGCTCAGTTTATTTGCACAACTTTCCGGCCAGAGATGTTGCAGGTGGCAGATAAGTTTTATGGGGTGATGTTCAACAATAAAGTCTCCTCTGTGAGTGAGATTGACAAGAGTGATGCTCTGAACTTTGTTGAAGGTCAGCAGCAAAAGTAGAATGAAAGGCGTTGATGGTCAAGATTTTAATCTCTGCCATGCTGAATTATTTTTCTCTTATAGCTAATTGATAATAAATGCAATAGGATAGACTGAATATATTAGCTGGATATATTAGCAAGAAGAGAATTGGAACCACTTTTGTGGGTCCCTATAATTATAAAAACACCTCCCCCCCCCCCCCCCCCCGCCACAAAATCAAATATATATACATCTACATATCCGCCACATAACTTATATCCTAATTTGTATTCTCAAATACCACTGAACATCTTGGAAAGAAGAGCCTTATTGCCTTTCTTAGATTGAGAGCCTCCCTTGCTCAGATAAGATTTGGCTGCCTTACTGTTAAGGAAACTACCACTTTCAGAAGTAACATCGACATAGTTATCGGAGCCCGAATCGGAATCATCAGAGACATCAGAGTCCGAGGAGTCATCATCTTCACTACCGCTGTCGGAATCAGAGTTCTCGACAGTTTCGCCACCTCTAAGATTCATGGCAGTAGAAGATCTATTTCCACTGAAAGGCGCTGGAGATGATGGTCTAGGGTCTCTGATCTCAGGTACACCTCTTTCAGCCAATTGTGACAGTCTTGGAAGAGTAGAGACAGATGAGGGCCGTGAAGCCACCACCGGTCTCTTTCTTAGTGGGCTAACCACGTTCGTGGCACTGCCTGCCGCAACTAGAGGGGCAGAAGCCACAGAAGCTGTACTTGTGTCAGATGCATTCTGCAGTTTCTTGAGGCTACTCTGTGAAGATGGCATTCTCGATATAGACTTTGGCTGCACTACAACAATTGGCTTCTTGGGTATATCATCCTCTTTGTCGGACGGGTCACCATCATCACTATCATCAGTATCATTTTCGCTATCACTGCTTTCACTGTCGCTGTCACCATCCTTGGTAATAGCCATTGCCTTAGCGATGGGTTGAGGCTTGGAACCTGTCACTTCAGTTGCCTTTTTGGCTTCGTTGACGATTGATGGAGCAGGAGTCACATCCGATACCTGAGGATTTGGCTGTGACACACTGACAGAATCAGCAATAACGGAAACTGGGTAAGTAACAGCAGGAAGAGGCTGAGAGAGAAACTCTGGTGGTGCTGAAGTGGCATCCGTCACTGGTGCAATAGAACCTGTAGGAACCACAACATCAGCGACGATTTTTGGAGTCTGCCTGGGAGGTCTACCCCGTTTTGGTGACTGAGCAGGTATTACGGCACCATCAGACGCCAGCGACGTAGGTGGTGTATTAGTATCTTTAGAAGACACATCTGTAGACTCAGCTTGCTTTGGTACATTTCCATTGCCATCAGCTGATTCTTTAAGAGCCCTCTCCTGCTCTTCTTTGGCCCTAGCCTCCAACTGAGCCTTCCTCCTCGCTGCATATTGCTCTCTCTTTTTGCGACGAAGAGCAGCCTTCTTTAACTCTTCTAGCTCTTCTGCGTCCAAAACAGGGATGATTGTGGCAGGTGTTGTGGATGCAGCAGCGCCTTCTGCAGTTGGGATAATCACAGAAGAAGAGACACCAACACTGGTAACTTCTTTGTCAATTTCCTTTTCAGTCTGCTCCACCACAGCACCATTTGTGTCGGTGCCAACTTCATTTGCAACATCCGGTGATTTATTTGTAGTGGATGGCTCCTTTCCTGCTATGGCATCTGTTACTGTCGTTGGGTTTGAACTAACCGGTTCACCTCCAGCTATACCTTCATTCATGTTCACCGGGACCGGAGGAGGTGCCATCTTTGCGTTATTAACTACAATCACCTCTTTGGCGGACCCTCTAGTGGCACGCTTTCTATTGGTAACCTCAGGCAGTTTGCCATCGATGGATAGTGCCTGAAGTGCTTTATTTCCGATATTTCTTTTGATTCCATTTTTGAACATCGACATTATTTCCTCCTTTGAGAGAGAATCCTTGGGTAAAGATACAACTTCAGAGGATGCGACAGAAGTCGGTATCTGATCAGGGACATTAGATCTTTGACGACCAACTGCTGAATCTGCAGTGGTAGAACCGGAAAGAATAACAGGGGAAGCCTTGGTCTTCTTCGAGTTATCTGCACGAATTGGAGACGACGAAGCCAGAAATGAGCTAGAAATATCTCCGTTGACGGACAGCATCGAAACATCCTCTGCAGATACTATTCTTTGATCAGCAGCATCGATTACAGAAGCAACAGGAGCCGGAAGGGCTGCCTGACGTGTGTTGACAGTGGCACCGGCAACCTTCCTTCCTCTTGTGGTACCATTTTGCGTCTGTGATTTTTTCATGGCCATTGTCTTGGTAGGCACACTGGCCCTTGTTCTCTTGGGCATCTGGATTTTGGTAGCAGACCCATCGTCACCGTCAGATTTGTATGCCTCATCCTCGGCACCACCTTCTTCATCTACGCTTTCTGAACCATTAGCAGGACTCCCGGTGCCGTTAGGCTTTACAAAGGAAGTCTGATCAAGAACGATGCTGTCTTTGGATAGATTAGGCTGCTGCACAGTCCTCAACATCCCTGATGTGACCCTGGTGGGGTTCTTGGTGGTTATGTCACTACTGGCACGGCTCACCACAGGACTGGGCAGGGGAGAAACTCGCTTCACCGGGTCACCTGACTGGTTGGCATCAGGTAACTGTAACACTGGCTGTTCCTCATATGCTTCCTGAAACTCCTCTTCATCTGTTGCGGACTCCTCAACTTCCCTGCTGGCACTGTGCTGCAACTTCAGTTCCCTGGATAGAGGGTGCCTTGAAGCCGTTGTGGAGAGGATTAGCGAGTTTTCTCTGCTGCCATCCCTTGACCATATAGATATTCTTGACCTTTTACTACGGGGGCCAGTTGTCGAATGGCTGTTGTTGTATGTATTGATAAAATCCTCTGGAGCTCGTCTTTTTTGGATGGACCCGTTTGAGTGTGGATCGTCAGAAGCTCTGTCTACTTGGCGGAATTCCTGGTTTAATATGACTCTCAGAATGTTGTCTCTATCAAATACCATACGGGGATCGTAGTCCGGGTCCAGATCACACTCCGAAGAGTCCTGCAACCTATCTACAGCCAAAGGTTCCTCATCAGGATAGAGCTTGAGGTATCTCTCCTCAATCTCCCAGCATATGTCCTTCAACAAAGAGGCCGATGTTATGTGCAAAAACTTTTTGATTTTAGGGGACGAAAGAAATGAGATATCGGCTGCTGAGTTTGGCTGTGTTGGGGTAGAAGCAAAGGAGGATGACGGTGGTACCACCTTATGCTGCGGCACAATTGGGGTACTAGAACCATTCATGTAGCGTATATTTCCGGCATTGATAGTCGAACTGGCACCATTGGAGGTGTTTACTGGGTTGCCAACAATACTGTTATTGCTACCCTGGTAGAAGAACGGGCTGCTACGAGATTCATTGCCGTGGGGTTGTTGGAGAATCTGTAGCTGAGCCTGCTGCGCACTGGGCGGTACCAGAATGACCTGAAGTTTCAACATTTCTGCCTAGAAACCCACAGGTTCTCTTATATATCCTGTAAGAGTCACACCCAAATTATGAAAGGCCTTAGAGCTTAGACTTACAGAGTAATTCGTTTTTATATATATCAATTTTTGGCGTATTTTTTTAAGGTGAAAAATCCAAGCTCATTGCAGGTGAAGTTGCAATGAGCTGTGGAGCGCACGACCATGAGTTCTAAGCGATAACCACCCCCACACACATTGAGTGAAGATACTTAGCTATTTACCTCTCCAAAAAAAACGCACTTGGGATAATGCTTCCGAATTCAATAATTATTCAGACGTTAATAATATAATACAATCAGATAAGTGTGTGAACCCCTAGCACTTGCCTTCGGATATTCCATTATAGATCTAGAGGATTACTCTTGAGTAGTACACGCGCCTCCATTTCATCATTGATTCTGTCTAGTACCGTTCTTTCTCCTGCTACCACGGCCGTGTCTAAACGATTTGGATCAGCTATTTCCTCACCATCCGCTGAAAACCATGCGGGCAATATCTTTTGTTCAAGATGATTTTGCTGAGATGGCGTAGAAGTGGATTTTGGACCCCATACTGTTATCTTTCCATCGAGGCTGCCACTTAGATACGTGGCGGAATTTTTACCTGTGTACACTATACAAGTAGACCTTGGACTATTTGCTCCTCTTGATAGCCTTGTGACCAATTTGCCGTCATCCACTCTATACACGTATATCTCTCCACTATCAGAAGGAAACCAGAGGTACTGTAACTCCGTCTCCAACGAGGGGCTAAGTGCAAGTGATAAATGTTGGGAATATTTATTCCTCACGAGAGGACCAAAATTAACCAACCTGTTTGATCCTCCACTTGGCAGTAAATTCCAGACCTTGATTTGGTCATCGTTGCCCGTAGATATGACCTCTGTCCCGTTGTCATTGAAGAGCAATCCATTGATAGCACCATTGTGTGCCTTCACAGAGCCATCTTCAAAGTCGTTCGGTGACATACTTCTTCCCACAGAAGTTGTAGCGGAAGAGCCCGTATGACCATCATTAACAACAGTTCTGTGTTGATCAAGAATGCAGACACATGCTTTACTTCTACGTATGTCCCATAACCTCAGTTCCCCATTGCTCCCACCCGTTGCTACAATATTCGGATCAGTCGGTGACCACTGAATGGCCAAAACTTTCCCTTTATGGCCGACAAGCGTATGGGCGGTGGAGGTAGTCCTTAGGTCCAGTAGCCTCACAAATGGGCTCGCACTGCCACATGCAAGCAGAGAATGCACACCAGTTGGCGACACATCGAAATTGTAAACTTGAGACTCCATATCAAACGAGTAAGCCTCCTGCAATGTGTTAGTGTCCCACGTCTTCACCGTGTTGTCAAATGAGCTGGAAACAAATAGCCCTGTGTCATTAGGCCACCAACTAACATGTGATACACCGTAATCATGACCCGTTTTCCGAGGAATCGAACCTATGAGCTTGACCTGGCTTTTTTGCTCGCCCGATGCGCTGTAGGGTGATTTCGACTGTGCGCCCTCCTCCCCTGATGGTGTATCTGCATCCTCGATGTCCCATAGCTTGATCGCCGACTCTGCTCCACCTGTCAGCAGGTACCTCTTCTCTCCACTTTCTAGATCCATGGAATTGATTGCATTGGAATGACATCTTTGCGGAAATACCAATTCTGTCCTTGGCGATATGCTAACTCGTGAGTACAGCGATTCCGTGTACACTTTCAAAAATTCAGCTGTTCTGGTGCCTCGGTTAAGAGAGCGGTCCAGCAACAGGGACTGCATGCTGACCCCCACCGTCACCTAATCTCACAAATGGATTAGTTGGAACTATTGAAATGTATGAAGCGATTTCATAGACGTGAACACTAGTGGCATTCGAAGGAATACGAAAAGAGCCCAATAGTTCTGCTACTATGTATCTGTTGCCATACTATATCATATGTAGGATGCACCTTTTCGTAGTGGATGCACCAACTTTTTAAGCGTGTGGGGAAGCTTGGGGCAATGCACAAGTCTTGACCAGGAAAGTACGATCAGAGGGATCTGGAACTACTCAAAATGCATGTGGAAATCTACTCAAAGCGATTTATTGAATCTTGAAGCATGATATGGTATCAACCTCCTGTGGAATACGAAAAGCGAAAACTCTGAATTGGAGAACTGAACCTCCCTCCAGATACCTCTCCTGCAGCCCTAGAGAGGGTGCATGCAAGTGATGGTACCTTGTTCATACATATCCTGTGGCCGTGGTTGAGAAAGACTGAAAACCCAGACCAATAGCAATAATGAAAAACTGTGTAGCTACTTGAATTGTAGTTTAAATCAAGAAGACTTAACTACATGCGTAATCCAACTGGATTTCAACTTATTTAAAAGCCCATTGTGTACCAGACTCGCTGCCTGCCTCTGTTCCCTTGGTGTTATCGCGACAACAATTCTACAGATAGACTACCAAGCAATTGGTTTACAGCTCCACTGGACAAACCAATGAGGTAATGGAGACATATTTCAGCTTCATGCTTATCAGATAGATTTTTCAAAGCAATGGCCACTTGGTACAACGATGTCAGCCCATAGTAAGACACCAGAGACACAACGGAAAGGAGAAACAGATGGAAGCACAGTGACTCCCCAGGTGACATCAAGCAGAATGAAAAGCTATAATACAAAGCATCCACGACACGCTCCTTCTTGACTGTGAGAAAAGACACAATTGTCATTATGTTTTAATTACATGAGATAGAAATGCAGTCCTATCCTGAATGGAGACAAACTTGTTTGAATGGCCCAGTCTGTAGTAATATAGTTAGCTTTAAAATTAAGCTTTTGATCATTGAAACAGCCGCTCCTCACTGATTGCAGACCATCAAGATCAAAGCGAGCGACTCAGCTCATTATAAATATATAAATAGATAAATAGAATAGAGCTGACAAAACTAACCGGGGAACGCTTTGAGAAAACAGACAATAATTGTCGCTTAACCTTTCGATCATAGATAGTAGAAACAGTCATGACAAAAATGGTGCAAGGTTCTAGCGCATCTTCCTCGGTAAACTCGGCAGTTTCCTGCATATCCTTATCGCGCTACCGTCGCACAGTCTAAGTATCATGCAGTAGCACAGTTTTGTGCTAGCAGCCAATGCATGGAAGTAGTCGAGGGATGTGCGGCCATTCATGCAGTGGCCTGTAGGTCGGATGTTAGTGTTGAGAGACCGCCAACACCTGATTTCAAAGCTTGAAAGTGTCAACAGTTGAGATGACAATGCGGCCTATAACTGTATATTTTAGGTTAAATTAATACTTTAATATAAAGAAAGAATAACCATTGCAGTGCCCCAAGGGTTGGTTACCTGGGAAGGATTATGGAGAGAAAGCAAATGGACGCACTCATGACATGCATATTTTGCCCATCACCAGATGTACCGCAACGCAGCCGATGTGGAGCTCGTTAGGGGGTGGGGCAGGGGGGACTGCTACCACACAGTGCAGTGCAATACAGCACAACACAGTTGGTCATGCAATTGATGAGAAGTAGAGTTATTCCAATACATCGGACTATTATCGTAACTATGTACAGTACAGTACTTCGGAAGACTACTGTTATGCTACAAGATGTATAGTGCAACATATGTACCCTAAAATAAATACCTCCGATTGAAAAAGACCACCAACAGTTCTTATATATAAATACGTTAACACTCCTAATGAAGCTTAGCCTTGATATCATCAGCCTCAGGGTTCATAAACAAATTGCTCTCGCTATCTATGCATTTGTTACAAGCATTGGTAGCAGGATTAGCACTGAGATCGTCAATTGGGATATGGTTCCCACACCTCATACAGATCTTGTCTGGATCTGGAATTGTGAGAGACTGCTCCAAATGGTGATGCTGGTGATGATGATGATGGGTATGTGTTTGGGAATCATGCGCTTGAGTATGGGCATGCACGTGATCATGGGCATTGTGAGCACCTGGATGACTCTCTGGTGCAGGCAAGAAGTCGTTGATATTGTCAGCGAGATTCAGGTCATTAGCCATAACAGCCGCAGCAACAGCCGCTGCATGGCGAAGGTTATTCTCAAGACTCGAATTCTGATGCTCATGCAGATCCACATCCATACGATTCACCTTCTTTTTTCTGCTCCTACACCGCGTGCACACCTTATGTGAAACATCTTCCCCCTGAAGAGGACGTGCACATCTATTGCAATGCCCAGCACGCTCTAAACTTGTTCTTCTCACCTTATCATTGTCTCTACACCTCTGACATACCTTGTAATCACCATTTGACGGATCATTAGGTCCTGAACAATGTACACACTTGCCCTGGGCAGCCCTATGTGATTTCCTTGATCGCAATGACATACGACAATTCGAGCACAGCACAAAGTGGTCTGGATCTTCATCAACAGGCACTCCACACCTGCGGCATGCACCTTCTTTGTCTCTAGTTCTCATCTGCCATCTCCTCGACCTTTGGCGTTGCAACTCTCTACAGTGCGGGCACAATCTGTATGATTTCTGCTCCAACTGGGCAAAGCTTTTCTTGCAACGTGAACAAAGACGTATCAAATCATTTGGCTGCTCATGGTCACCTAAATTTAACTGCATACCTGTATCTATCACAAATTTGTGGTTCTTGGCCATATTGCTCTCATGAAGAGAAAGCGCCGAAGCGGCGAGAGGGTCCATTGTGGCGATGGATAATGTGTTATGCAAATGTGTTCAAAACAGAAAACGGAAACCAAAAGAGGTCACAATAAATGAATGAAGTCTCTACCAAAATGAGAAAACTTAATGATGCAGTGCTGTTTTGAGTGACCTTGCTTAAGAAAAGCGCGCACCAGATAATAATAACAACCCAAAATAACAACACCACAAAACACAAACGTAGTGGCGTTCTAGAAACAACCTGCCAAAAAATACACAATAGCTAACAAAGCTAACTCCAACCCAGAATAAGTAAAGCTTGGCTTTCACGTATCAACTATATATATTATATTTCAAGTTATCTAATCAGTATTGACATGTAGCGTTAGGTGCACTGTCGTCAAAACAATATGTGAAACGTTTGGTTACGAGAGATGGTCCTCTTCGTGGAGAGAGACAGAGAGCGAGGCAGAGGCGAGGAAGATGGGAGGACGGGGAAGAGGACAAGGGCAGAGACATGAAGGGAAAAACCCTGCAAGGCCATCCGTTCGCTTAAGTGCACATAGTCGTGGCTTACTCATAATGTAATAAAATTGAGTGAGCTTAAAGAGCAAGATTAGGTAAACTCATATCACACAGAGGCATCATCAGCACAGAGGCATCATCAGCACAGAGGCATCAGCACAGAGGCATCAATAGTAAAAGGTTGAGTGCTATTGCTAGATATGTGCCTTACACAAACAGCGCCAGGAGCGGGCAGAAAGGGGGAGAGACAGGGAGGAGTCTACAGCTAAGTTAGCCAGGTTTCTCAGTCACAGATCCCTGTCTCTCGGCAGGCGTCTGTGCATAACCTGTCTCTTCGATCTATTTGTTGTTACACACACTGGGGAATGGTATTCACTGGTGGTATCTCTGCAGGTCGGGGGAGCATTAAGAAGGCGATGAGCAGGAGTTATCAGCAGGGCGCGAGACGCAAGAGAGGCCGATCTGCTCAAGGGACAGGGGTAGTGAGAATGCTAACATTTGACATTAATTTCCCTTTAGGGAAGTGGTTCTAGTTACTAGTTATTTCCGAATTTGGTTCTGCCTTAGTAAAACAGAGAGGAGGGGGCAAGCGATTGCACTTCCAACTTTGAGAAGAGCAAAAAAGCACCGGCAGATCGATATTCAACATTTCCAGCATTTTGTAATTTTTCATCATAACCTGTTTGATTGTCACGTCCATCACATATTGTGCACAGACTGACGTCTCGATGAGTTCGTTGAATATATAACCTCACGTTTCCTTTTCATTTCACTGCGCCCTCACCCAACACTCTCCATGATCCACCAATGAGATGACATCCGAGAGTAGTCAGACACCAGGAGGCAACAAAACCACCTATATAACAATTCCTTCCAAACCAGCTTCTGAATTGAGTGTCACAGAGATTGATCTGCATACTTCCACTCTGAACATATCGACGCCTACCCCTTCACTTAGTTACCAATTGGAGAGTTCCGTGAACGAGGATTACAACACCAATGACTCACACAGCGTCAGAAATAACAAACCAGAATCAGCTGCTTCACAACCAGCTGAAAAATCACCTCCAAGTAACCGGGTCACCACTAGAAGCCGCAGGCGAGATATTCTGGAATGGGTTCATAGTTCTCAGGGCCGAGCGGTTGGTGATGGAAAGAGTAGCGTCAAGAAGAGTGCAAATGCCATTTCAGGCAAGCAGGTGCACATTGTTATAATGGACCCTGCCACTAAATCGAAAAGGCTTGGCCGACCCAAAAAATCAATATTTGGTGAAACAGGACCCGCCCAAGCCTCCCAGAACAATATCAACGATTCTTTGGTTTCAACTTTCAGAATTGATTCACGTCCAGTAGCTGGGCCTGGATCGAGGGGAGGAAGACGGAAAAACCGCACTGTAATTATGAGTACTCCCACAATGGAGCGAGTAAAGCGTGAACCTTCAACAATTAGGTGGAAATCGGTTGTTGTAGAACAGCATAAAGTTGAGAGTAAAGAAGAGAAAACCACTAGGCGCAGCAGCCCACGCCATATGGCTACTTTCAGTATTAAAGAGAATGCTACTTCAAAATTAGGCATAGGTAGTAGATCTCAGCCGTTCATCATAGAAGACTATGATAGCCTAACGGCTAAAGGAAGGAGTACATTGAGAGAAAGGGCCTTCACCGATGGTTCAGTTAGCAATTCACAGAAAACCTATAGTAGGCCCAGACTCAGTAGTCCCAGAGCTACGAGACTTAGTAGTACCACAATTAACAAGCCCGTGGCTACAACTTCTAGCCCCACAGGGGATAGCCCTGTTGCAAGTCCCATTGATAACAGTCCCAAATCCAATCGTCCTAGAGTTAGTAGCCCAGTTGATAGCCCCACGATTATTGGACCCACGACTGCAGCTCCTGACATTCCCACTCTCTCAGCTCCTAGTCCGACAGTTACAGTTGCTAGTCCAGCGGTCATAGCCGCTAGCCCAATAGTCGAGAGCCCCGTCATCGATAGTCCTGTAGTTGCTACTCCTGCAGTTTCAGTTACTAGCCCCAAAGTTAGTGATTCTGAAGTGAGCAGCCCCAACGTTGCTAGTCCGACAGTTTCTAGTTCAGCGGTTCCCAGTCCGGTAGTTAGCAATCCTATAGTTGACACTCCCGAAACCAGCGGTTCCAAAGTAGGCAGTCCCAGAGTTAGCACTCCCTCATTTCCTACCCACGCGGCCGGCAGTTACGTGGTTACCGTTCCTGTAGTTCCCAGCCACATATCTACTGGTGCCTCTGGCACAGCTCATATACCTACAGTTCATAGTCCCGTCGTTACCATACCTTTTCATGAAGTTCCCAATCAGGAAGTCCCTAATTACACCATTCATAATCAAACATTTCCAAATCATACCTTTCCTGGTCCCACAATTCCCAATCACGCAGTTCATACGGTGATGGTGCCTCCTCACCAGGCAGAAAGACCACATGTAATTCATGCACCAGTTTTCCCAGCTCATTTTGTCCATCCATTGCATACAGTGGAGCAGATAATCCATATGAATGGAGTTCCCACCACTACAATACATACAAACTTAGAACCAACTATGATGGGTTCATATAGTGCCGGTCTGGCTCCCATTGCTCCACAATTCCAGATGACGCAACCCGCAGCGCAGCAGGAATTCATCCACAGGGAAAGGTATCAAACAGTTCAAACAATTCACACTCTCAATGGTGATGGATATGGTAACCCCAACCCTGGTTGGGTAAGTGATGATGGGGGAACTAGAGGTATAGGGAGGGTAGCTGATATAGGGAGAGCGGCGGAAGGTCCAGGCTGGAATGTCAGGGTTGAGACGGGGCCTGGACCTGGGCCTCAGATTCCTGCTCATCGTATGGTCGCTCCTCATATGACACATCCTCTTGGTCCCGCAGCAATATACCCCTACGGTCATCCGAGCAATGCAACCCTACCCCAGGAAAATGTTCCTTTCGTATATGATATGAGTTCTTTCAATCACATGGCTAACGGCGCAAGTTTCTCGGCAATGGGTCAAGGAAGTATGTTCCCAGCAAGGCCAATGGAATATTCATTTAATGTCTCTACTCCACCCGTGAGAAGAGACGCCGGTGGTTCGATTGTCGGTCTGAACTACGACCTCTACGCCGAACAACCTTTTGGAAATAACAGTAACCCCAGTGAGGCTGTCAGAAACACACCTGAAGAAGCCAATGCCGAACCACGTCCTGATTCTCTTCCACAAATATTAGTGGCGTTTGGTTACCCTGTTAAGAAAGCTCCATTTGCACGTGATATCGTTTTCATCATCAATTTCTTGACTCGCTTCAAAAGCCTCTTTCAAGGATTGCCTAATATTGGCCCTCACGAGATAGAAGAAGGATTAAGTCTGGAAGAGCCCATTGATGGCACGGGTAATGATCCTTTCAGCTTTCACTATGAAGGTGATGTTCTTGACCGTGCCAGATTGGTCCCTGATGCAACACGACCTCATACAAGGAGTCATAGACGCGGGAGGAATGCGCCTCAATACAACCAGCCGTCAAAGGCTATGGAAAGGCTGTTCTATCAACTGGTTACACTCGTCTTGAATCGTAAGAAAGAGTTGGACAGAACTTCATTTCCTCGTGCTGCTGGTGAGCTTTCTAAACAGGGATTAATGCTTGGTATGCCTGCCGAATGGAGAGACGATACTTCGGCCTACCAGGAAATGGAAGAAGAAGAAGAAGAGGACAAGACGGGGTCACAAGTTTCTGTAGTCAACGAGCAAGAGGCTTACATGATCCATTCACAGATTGGCTTTGTGATTGATATGAGCACTAAACAGACCTTATATGATCTTCCAATTGTGGATGATAAGAAGAATGTATTCTCTCAGCAGGAGTTTGTTACTGATGGTCTTGCTGGAATTGCACCAGTTGATAGGCTGATTGTCCTGAGAACACTTGTTCAATGGGCCTTGTCAGCATCGGATGCTGTTCGTAATGTTATCACTGCTACAGTGGCGTCCCAAGATCCGTCATGTGACAAGGATACATATTATGCGGCACGCGTTGTAAAACAAGGTGTGAAAGGTGTTGAAGATGCTATTGCAGCCAGGGATAAACGCTTCAAGAGGAAGCAGTTTTCACAGCTACAGAAGCCAACACCATCCAGCAGGGATCGGAGTCCTTCTCTACAGGCATCGACTAGCGATGCGGTGGACTCACCAAGTGCTGACTCTCTCGGGATTGGTGGCACTGGATCCAATGCCAATGACGACGTAGAGTTAGGGACGGGTGTGAGCGATGGAAAAGATCCATCAGACGATCCCCATGCCCACAACATGGTCCTACGCTTATTGGAGACCTTTGCGGGTGATTGTGGCTCTGCAGGTAGGTTCCATCTTGTGAGGATGGCTGATGAGACCACAGGTGGTCTTTCCGACTACAAGAAGATGTTGAAAACCTGGGAATCAGCTGGTACGAGTGATTATCGCCTAAATAGGCGCGAGAAACCGTCCAAGTTCAAGTTTTATGTCCAAGACCTTCTGACTTCTTTCCAAGATGAAGCGAGGCTGAGTCATGTGTCTATTGAGGATCACTTGAAGAAAGTGCAGAAGAGCGATGCATTGACATTCCAGACCGTGGATCCTTGGTATGAGGTTGCTGTGGATGCTGCTAGCTTGAGAGAGTTCATTCTTCATCTGGAGACGATCACAGAGAATAATTTGGAGAAACCCACTCAAGAGGAATCCATGATGGTTGATGATTACCTGGACTCAGGGAAGGCTACTGACTCACAGGAGGGTAGAATACCGTCGAGTTCCGTACTGTATGAACCTTTAATGCGCTTACATGAGTACTTGGATCATATAACGCCACTTTTAGAAAATGAGGATGAACTGGAAGAAAACGAAAGAACCCGCGAATCAAGGGTAAACCGCAATAAACGAGCCAAATATACGGCGCACCCAGTAATAATCCCCAGGTCTCAGAAGAGAGTCACCAGACGCTCACTGCGATTGTCTGGGTATAGCCAAAGCGTTGGAGATAAGAATGATGTAGACTATGACCAACTCGAGGATCCCATGGAAATCGATGGGGAGAACAGTGGCAGTGACGAGGAGTACGAAGACTGATTGTACAACACATATGTATATCATTATAGCATTAACTTCTTATTAACACAAATCCATTTATTCTGTAGCGCAGTCAATACTGAAAGCAGAGACAGAATCGATTCACTCCATCTTTGCGTCTCTGATGCAAGTATCTCCAGCCTTGATACAGAGTTTATTCATCCAAAAATCCAGATACTTCAATGACCCACACATGATCTGACAAGAATTCCTAGTAGTTAGTGTGCTTCACATGCAATGATCTATTCATCGTACTGTCAGCATGCACCAACGTTGCAATTGGAAACCATACATTACGGCTATCGCCTTGACTAGCTTGGCTGCGATAGGAACCCTGCACGCATAAGGTAATGCAGCATGCACAGAAAAGCCGAGACGACAAAGCCTACATGCATATGACGCAAGCGTAGGCTATTTAAGAGCCGCAGGGTAGGACCAGCCGTACTGGGGAAATCTGACTGTTTAGCCAAGACAAGAGAATGAAGACAAAAGATGGCGGAGGGATATGACACATAGTATAAATAACCTGGAATATGTTTGTAGAGTTAGTGTAGAGAAGCACTCCCAAGTGATCGTTACGCACAGTAGAGAACATGCTGCTTCGAGAACTTAAATCGTGATACAATGATGAACCCCTCTATCCACCAACAACCTTAAGGACATAACTGACATATTACAGGGAAAAATCAAGTTTTAGCAAATGTCAGATAAAGAAGACGAAGCAAACTGGGCATGTTGTCCATACCAGAGATTATTTGCAAGACATCGAGGAGAGGAAATTCCAGAAAACTGGAATGATATGCTGCGCGCAAAAAATGATCTCTTTGCTCCACCTATACAGACACCACCTGGTGGAGAAGATACAGAACTATCTAGCGTGAGAATAGAGGAATGGAAAGGGGCACACCTTGCTTTAAATATTCCCAGCCCACAATCAGATGGGACCAATTACTGTAATTCTGTTGCATCAACCGATTCATCGAGTGACAGTGAATTCAATGGATCATCAGCCAGTTCATGGCTCTCATGCTCCTCAAACAACTCTGAGCAAAGTTCCACAAACAAAAAAGATAATGAAAAATGTACTGATTTCAAGACTTTCACCGATCAAACTCCCAGGAAGTCTTATAATGTTGAGAGCCGGATTTTGAGACCAGCCAAACTCCATTCGTATGGTGCAGAAAGGAAGGGAGTACCGACAAAGAGGCAAAAGCCCTTACTACAAATAACTACGGAGCCAGATGATTGGTATGAATAATGAAGCCAAAATAATTTAAGAATAGAGTCTTACGTGTATATAGAAAATAGCTTTTATTATGTACCATTGCAATACAACATATGCCCCATCCCCCTCGGAAGAGACATGTTCAGTTCAGTGCCACCGCAGCATTTTGCCCAATTCTCCTGGCAAGTTTAAATCCCCTATCCTTTCCTTCTAATATCTTGCTTTGAGCAGCCTTGAGATACTCTGGAAGTGTCTCTCCATTATTGGGGTTAATATTATCTTTCATAGCCAAATATTTATGGTAGACGCTCCCAAGGTGGGCGTTGACGTCTCGGGACTCTCTCTCCGCCTCCTCAAAAGATTGAGGAACACCTGATGGAATGTTGCTTCTCTTCAGCAAGCCACCTTCTAACTGGTCATGTTCATGACTTTGCCATAGATCCGTGGGAGCTGACCGTCCGGAGTACAAGTTATCCAGTTTCTGTGGCAGATCGGGAAGATGCTCTTCACAGGTACCTAGAAAATGGTCTCTGGCTGGTAGAAAAGCACCAAATGGGCATATATCCACCAGACAGCCAATCACAGAATTTCGGTACCAACATAAGCAACGGAAGTCATTTTGCTTGTAGCGACAGATATGCGCAATTTCATTGACACAAGCCAGAAGACACGCCGGCGGCGTAGCCTTCACCAATGGAATAAAGGCAGAGGATATTGCAAGACACGCTGTTAACAGACTAGAAAGTTTCATCTTTAATCTGAGTAACAAATTATCTTTTTTCTTTCTTTTCTTCAAAATAATACAAAATAGATATTTATATTATAATTGCCCTTTCCTTCTCAGTAACCTTATATAATTGTAAGTCTAAATATATAAATTGGGGGTATTCCTCAATAGTATTATTATAAGCATAAGCTGAACCAGCCTTCACTGAGAAAAGTGACACAAATGCAACGCAATTAGAAACGGACCCTAATGGAGTCCAAATCTGTGCGCTATATAACCATTTAACATTGTGTTCTGACCGTTGCTGTGATTACATGCTATTAATGCATGCTACTAATCCATGCGTATGATGCACAAAAGACTGCAATTTTGTTCGCTTACTTATCGCAACGACCAACAATGGGGGTTTCCATCCCAGGCTCGTATAACTGTATGGTAGAATGGTATCTAATCCAAGCGGCACTCCTTGCCCTATTACATAGCATATACCTCACTGACAAACTGCAGTTTCTTGTGATTCGCTACCTTTTGAGCGTCACAGATGAGAGAAGGAGGACCACATGCAACCATCCACTTATTAGCAAAGTCAACTGTAGTGTTTATATTTTTCCTAAAGATGAGTTCCAGATTTGGCCTTCCACCGTAGTGAATGATGTTGCGGTTCTTTACATCATCTCTGTGACTGTCATCGTCCCTACCCAACAATGCAGAATCTGCTCCTGCATCACCTCCCATGAGATTTTGAGCTGAACCTAGAGACTCCAGCTCAAATATATCATCATTGTCTTCCTCTTCCAATGGTGCATCGACTGTGGCATGCTCATTGTCTGGGTCTGCATTGGGGACGAAGTCTCTCGTAACGTAAACTTCAATGTTGGTAATATTCAACTCGTCAAGTACCCACAGATCAGCCGTTGTCTGCACAATCCAAACCAATTTGAGAGTGACATCAAATCTCTTGGAGAGGAAATGATTGTAGATAGGCAGACCAAAAGACAAACCAGATCCGCCACACACAATAGAGACGTTCTCTGCAGTTTGGAAAAAATTAAGCGTCAAACTTTCATAGAGAGGAGCGACCGAAAACGATTGCATCGTGACGAGTTCAAATGATGTCTTTTTTATTAAAAGAGACGCAGCATTGACATCCTTTGGCAAAGAAGCAATTGTATATGGATGTGTCGGTAACATCCAAGCAAGCGGATTCTTGAGCGAATATGAAATGCGTAGGTGTGAGCCGGGTGTAAATGTCTCGGGGAACACATTTCTTGGCAACTTAACAACCGATAAGGTAGATCCTGGCCTGCTGCGGGTGGACAAAATAGTCACAGACCTGGATGTATAGATACGTAACCCCACCTGATAACATAAAAGGGATGCACACAACAGTGTATAGAGAGAAACCCCTGGTCTTGCGTGGAATGCAATGATGAACACCGTGGCCCATGCTATAAGGGTATGTAGGAAGTAAAATACTTGATAGATTGCCCTCCTTATTGGCGCGAAGGATATTATCAATAGCAGTGAAAACAAAGCAAAGTTAATAACACCAATGAGGTTGAGAGGCAGCGCTACCTTGTCAAGTGTATGCTGCGATCCCCATCGTATTAGGAAACCAATTGAGTGTGCAATACCAAACACAATTATAATTCTGGATAACCACTTGTGCAATTGCAGTAAATCCAAGTAGTTGTTGAATGGTAGAGGAGAAGGTCTGATACTCAGGAAGATATCGAGAGGTAGTAGAACATAGGCTATACGGCCAGCTCTTTTGATATGAATGACAAATTCGTCAAAATGGGGGTTCCAGAACTCAATGAGCAACAGCACCAGTAATATTCCAATCACCTTCACATATAAAGGCGTTGACACCAGTTTCAACCTCGTAGTTGTCCTTCCGGAGTATGACCATCCCCTGTGGTACACCATTCGAGATAGCCACAGATACACCACATACACCGAGCAGAGGAAGAGCAGCAGGTATCCATATTTCTCATTGATGTGGTGATGATCACCATGGCGACGTTCCAACTTGAAAACCATGGCTGATAATAAACAGGCAGGTGAGATTTAAAATACCGGCAATGCCTTTTAAGTCTTGTTCCCTATATAATTTTCTCAGCTTCAATCACTGCATTCATTATCTTGATGTTTGTGCTCTTCGTAGGAAGGTAGATGATCCAGTGCAGGCCAACCCTACTAATTCTCGTTATCGTGCTTCGTACTCCGAAGCTACCCGGTATTACAATGTCAGATAGTGGCAGGAGATGGTGTCAGGAGATGGGGGTAGACTGACAGGCAGGCAGAAGGGTCTCGCTTTCGGCAAAAGAATGGGGTAAGGCGTTCAGTTGTGTCCATTATTCATTACGTAGAAGGTTCATATTTTGTAAAGAAATATAAAGTATAACATATGAGGCAAATAAAGCTTCAACCTCACACATCAGGGTATCACACGTCAGTTGTTACAGGACATATATATGCCCCCCCCTGCCCCGCATTGGATGTTTGTGAGCGTGTCACAAACCTACTTTTCATTGTTCTGAATATCATTATCTTCTATCCGTGTATCTATTTATTTAGTTCGCTCTGAATGTGATATCGTAATTCTACACAAAGCTAGCGTATTAAGGGAGTACCAACAGCCCTCGCAATGAGATGATCACATACAATGTATTGCAAATATATTCCAGTCCGACTATGTGACTGACTATGCGATTAAGAGACCCCGAGTCTCCTGGTCTTACCGTCTTTCATCCCGTGCTCATCCCGTGCTCATCTCGCCGGCCGAATACCCTTTCTAATGTGGGGGAATATGCCTTATTTGTAATCATCTTGCGTGATCGTAAGACACGCATTAGGGTGGGTGTATTGCCCAATAGATGCAGGGCGCTGTCACCAGGATCCGACATTTAGGATATAAGAACCCTGGGGAAAACCGTCTTATCATGAATATCCATCATACTCTAGAGCGTCAACCAGATAAATAAAGGAGTCAATTGATTTACATTGATTCCATTTCATAGCATTCGACAAAGTGTTGCTCTTAAATTTATCCCGTTGCGCAGTTCTTGCTAGGACATCGTTGCCCAAGAGAATCGCTATAGGCTCCCCAGTTTTTCATAGGAGTTTCTCCTCTACTCCATTGACAATGTCTATTCCAACAACACAGAAGGCCATTCTCATCCGTGACACTGGTGACTACGACGTTATTCGCTATGAAGAGGATTATCCAGTCCCTGCTTTCAGTGAGACCCAAGTCCTTATCAAGAACAAATATGCCGGAGTCAACTTCATAGAGGGCTACTTCAGAACAGGTCTCTACCCATCTGAGAAGCCTTATGTTCTTGGAAGAGAGGCTTCTGGTGTTATTGTTGCTGCTGGTAGTCAAGTCACTAACTTCAAGGTTGGTGACAAAGTCTCCTACCTGAGTGGAGGTACTTTTGCCCAGTACACCGCATTTACTCCAGAGAACAGAATTGTCAAGTTGGCCGATGACACCACAGACGAAGGGTTCAAGGTTTACGGTAGTCTCTTCTTGCAAGGATTGACTGCATTGACATTCGTCCATGAGGCCTATGAGGTCAAGAAGGGCGATTACATCCTCGTGACCGCGGCTGCAGGAGGTGTGGGGCTGTTGTTGACTCAATTGATTTCTGGGAAGGGTGCTCACGTGATTGCAACTGCTTCCACTCCTGAAAAGTTGGCTTTGGCGAAGGCTGCTGGGGCTGAGTACCTCTTGAATTCCGAGAAAGACGATATTGTCAAGAAGGTTGAGGAGATCACCAAGGGTGCTGGTGTCGCTGCTTCGTTTGATGGTGTTGGAAAGGACACAGCCGAGATCTCTTTCGCTTCACTTGCCAGAAAGGGAACCTTTGTCAGTTTTGGAAATGCTTCTGGTGCTATTCCACCTTTCCCAATCGCCAGACTATCAGCTAAGAACCTAAAGGTTGCTAGACCACAGGTGTTCAATTACCTTGCTACGGCAGAGGAATGGGAACACTACTCTAAGCTTCTTGTGTCGCTGATTGATGAAGGAAAGTTGAAGCTCGATATCAGTAAAACCTACCCTCTATCCAACTATGTGCAGGCCGCCAAGGATCTTGAGGGAAGAAAGACAACGGGTAAACTTACATTGGAAATCCCCCAGTGAATTTTCGTTAGACTGTATACATTTCAATGCATGTTCATTATCTCGACATTCGACATTCGACATTTACTAGTAGTGCATCTCATCACTTCCTTGTTGAATGCGATCATCCAAATCGGAACATAATGAGATCCACTCCGTATCTTCTGACGTCATATATTCATTCATCCCTTCATTCATCCAAGGCTTAATTACCGTCCTTGAAGCACTCCCGTTTTTTTGTGTGCGTCTATGCACCCTTCCTCCTTGCATTGCAGTCTGATATGCAAGGGCGATGACTAGAAGAGAACGACTTCACTAACAGCGGCAACTCCAACCTGCGCGGTGACATCACACTGAGATCAGTCTGGTATCGCCTACCACACATACAGATCAGTCCCCTATCACACATACAAATTCAGGCATCAGCCTACATGTCAGCCCTCTATTTGGACAAGGCTTGTGCTAATCAGATGTACACACTATATGATGTAACTGACACAAAATTACCGCTTTCAGCATCAAGTGAAATAACGGCTCGGATTCTTATCGCTCCTCCCGCGGGCTGTGTTTGTGTCATACACTGGACATGAACACAAAGGTGAATTCTAACATGATGCAGATACAAATCAATTAAAGAAAGGGGAGCCTTTACCGCATAAGGGATACGGGAAAATCAAAGTGCAGTTGGCCATGAGGATACCACACTCTGCTTTTTCTCAAACGGAAGTTTTGCCAGAGAACGGTTCCATGATAACGCTTTTGCATACATATAAATCACAATAATCCACGACACAGGCTTACCTCACAAGAGGATGGCATGCCTGTCTACTTGAATAAATTAGTGCATATCACTCCCAAGCATACAGATCAATTATGCGCTACACATGCTGGATCGAGGGAGGGCTGCTGACTGACCATCGCTACGTGGCAGATGACAGGGCATGGGCTTTTAATGAACGGGCTGGAGCTTAAGAGCGTGTGGTGCTTAAGAGCGTGGCGAACTCAAATCAATAGTTTCAAGAACGATCGAGCCAAAAAAATCGGGTTATTAGCCTTCAAGTCCGTAGGGGCACGGCACCAATTGTTGACTTCCCTCATCCTCTGATGCTCACTTTGGCATGACAATTTTTTTCAACCGCTTTGGAAACAGCGTGACTTCAAAACGTTGTTCTGAAACATCAGAAAAGGCGTTGATGCAAAGAGTAATGGTCATTTGAGGCGGCTCTTCCATTGTTTCGGTTATCTAAGGGAAACCCCGCTATAGTAGAACCAGATCTTTCCTACGGTAATAAATGCAACCTTGATGACGGAGATAAATATTCATATCATCCTGGAGCGCAATCGAGCAAGCCGGCTTCGCTACGCCACATGGGAGAGAAGAGCATACGATCTTGTCTCGCCCTGTCCAAGAGGAGAAAAATTGCGCCCCCAGAAGCATCGCCTAGTAAATGCCGCGGTTAAAAGGTTGGACAATAGAGGTGTTGTTGCCTCTTGACATAACTGTGCGACAATAGGATGCGAAACATACATAATGTTGTAAATTTCAGACTGAACAACTTAAAAATACAACAACCGCTCCCCCACGCTTTCACCTCTCTTTTGAAGCATGGAAGCACAAAAAAGATTTGACGTGTACACCGTGCATATGCCAGTTCTTTAGTGGATTTCGTTAGAAGTTTCACTTTGGCAATTGCTCTCTGCCGACTCTACACCGAACGCCCTGCAGTCCTGCGCTGGCTGCAGCTGCAATGCTCTATCTAGGCTGCAGGCGCACCGAGACAGAGTCACAGCCGGGGAGTGGCTCGGAAGGCTAAATCTGCCTATGTATTCCCCTCCTCTTTCAAAGATACAACCTCGGCTATTCTTACAAGTTAACAACAACAGGTGGGAACCGGAGCTCTAATTCACCCGGTAGTGAATTGTGCATGAAAACAGAGTTCATTATTGTAGAGGGATTGATTGTTCCAGCTTTCAAATAACGTCCACGGCTTTCATGTGTGAAGAAAACAAGAACAACAACTGGAGAGCCTATTCTTTGGGACTTGCAACCCAGCTCGATTTTTAGTACACCCTTTTTGGTGACAAGTGCCAAATTATGCAAGTCTGTGTGCTCTGCTCAGTTTCTGCTCTTCTATCCCCCAGTGAAGCCAGCTTGATGAGCATCAGGACTAGGCATCAGGACTAGGAATGTGCCACTACTTTCTAGAAAGATGGCCCTGTTGGGTGATCGCTATCTGGTTTCTGTGAAATTCCTTTTTGGTACGACCTCTTGCTGGTAGATTTTGATGCATGTCGCTGTGGGTCGTGACGCACTGCACGCCTGCAGGAATGCAAGCACATTTATTCCCCCCTCCCTCATCGTCATCAGGCACACATACTCCGCTTATGACGATAGAAGAATCATCACTACGTGATTATTAGATAGATAGAGGATCGATCATCACATACAAGTGTAGCGACTAATATAAGGAAAGTTGTTCGCTCTTTTCAAGTCGCAGATAATGTAATATCCTTTTAGTCTTGTAATTGACATCTGCCTATTAACCCGACCTTGGAGATACCTGCCCCACCAGTACCTAATAGCTCCACAATTCAACACAGCCATCCTTTTGAAAAAGACTTGACCCTTACACACTCACATAGATTTGTCCAAAATGACATACTCCTCTGACTCTTCCAAATGGCACGCCTTCCAGTTCAAGGATCCATTTGCTGCTGACAAGTTCCTTGTTTGCAATGAGGTTACCGAGGTGTGCTGTCGTCCCAACTGTGATTTAGGCTTTCAGACTAACCTCAGGAGCCAAGTCAAATTTGTCGATAATGCAGAAGAAGCAACACGTCTTGGGTATCGGCTGTGTCGCTTCTGTCTGATGAAAACACCTGCGGATGTGGATAACAAAAATGCAGTCACAGCTGTGGCTGGCGATTCATCAAGCAGACGTTCATCCAAGGTGCAGCCAGCCATTTCTATTGACATCAACCTCCTCATCCAAACTGTTGAGCATGTGAACATGGAAATAGGATTCATTCCCCCATTGCTGAGTGAAGAAGAAGACAAAGATATGATTCTCAAGGAATCAATCATGAAGCGCACACAAATAAGGCACCACTCATTACCACACATTAATATCACAGAAGGTGACAGTGTGTCCAAGAATGAGACCGATCATCTGAGACTTGTGGACATCTCTTGCAGACACATTGCACTAGCAGCTGCACTTGCGGTGGTCAACCTGAACAATGAGCAAGAAAATACAGATGGATCCTCGCCTTCAAATGAAGACTCCTCTAACAGGAAGAGGAGAAGAAGAGGTGGTGTTCTTGGTTTCAAAGAACTGGCTGCCAAAAGTAAACTTTCCCCATGGCATTTCCATAGAGTGTTTAAGAGTGTGACAGGGTTAACTCCAAAGACTTATGGAGATAAATGCTGGGACTATATCAAGAATCACTTGGACGCTCAGCCAGTAGATTCTACCTCTTCCAGTTCTGGTCGCAACATGGTCACAATGAATGCCCATTTGGCCAATCCATCTGTCGCACAGAATTCACAGGAGTCAGAGACTTCGACACCGGAAATAGGCGCAGAAGCAGCTTCTCTCACCACACCACTGATCACACCACTGTTGAAGTCCGAAGTTCCAAACTCACTTCCACTAAATTCAACTTTTGAGGGATTCAGCTTCGACAATCCAACATTCAACAACACAACATTGAATACCTTCCCATCACCAACATCTCTACCAATGGATCATGGGCAGACTTTCCCTCAGCAGTTTAACAATAAGGGTGCTAACGATATCAACTTCAGTACCAATTTTGCTAATATTCCATTTCATGAAGACTGGCCCAACTTGCAGTTAGCTGATACAGGCGCAGTATCGCAAAACCTGGATATTCCAACCATGTTTGAAGGGTCCTTCAATGGACTGTGGGATTCTCAGTTTGAAAGTGATCCCCAAAGGCTGAGTATTTCTAATATTTATAATACACAGGATATGCCTCTGAGCGGGGCCATTCCTTCGTTTGCTCCTTCCCAGAGTAGTCCCAGGTCTTCTATCCAGAGCAACAGTGAGACAGCTTCGGGTGAATTACTTTATGATGCTGGAGAGGGTCTCGGAAAGAACGACTTCAACAGCAGCTTTCTGAGCAGTATCTCTAGCAATGCGTTCTGGGCACATGGTTCAGAAGAAGATGCCGAGAAATTTACTTCGTTGTTTGAGAACATCGTCTCAAATGGCAACAACAATGGAGTAGCAGAGCACAAGGAGGTGTTTCCCACTACATTTTACTTTACTGAGGATGGCCGGAGTGACAATCATTTAAACTCCGGCCTCGACATCACTGGCTACAACGATACAGTTGTACCAGTTGGTATGTTTCAAACGTAAAAGTCAGTTTATAGATTTGTGTTTTTGTATCCAGTTTTTTTTCCTTTGCTTGTCTTAATTATCTTGTTATCGCCATTGTTTTATTTTTGCCTTAGCTGTTCTCTCTGTCATGGAGCGGATATGACAGCTGAGATTACGGATGCGAAAAGGGTTTGTTTTTGGGTTTGATTTTACAGTCTTTTTTTACCGGAGATAATTACTAGATGAAACGTTCCTTTGTATTTTCGTCCTCTTCTATCTATTGTGCTGAATGAAGATGATGAGCATATCAAACAATAAGTCCACGCACAGTACCAACATGTAGTAGCCAAGGTGACATGAAATTGAAACAGTAGATGCAACCATTTAGAGTAAAACCTCGTGACCACGAGTGTTTGCTTTTTCTGCCGGCTTGCATATGTCAAGGTGTACTACATCCGACTCAAGCACATGAGTGCCCTGCCTTCCTCGGCAATTCTTCGGCAGAACGCCATCTGCAGATGGTTTAGGTGAAATGTTCTAGACAAAGAACCCCGAGGCGAATCTGTTTGACACATCTCCATTGCATACGACTTAGAACGCTGGTGCTTAATGGATTAAATCATGATGAAATTGGAGAATAAGCTAGTTGTCAGCAGCCCGTACTATTTTTCAAGCTACCAGTCCTTCTGCGGTAGGGTACGCAAAAGACCATCTAAGCCTCTAAAGCAGTCGGAGTACATTTATGAAGGGCCGGGTGATGCGGGCTGCATGCCTACCGTCTCCAATGCATTGGAGCTATCCTATCTTTCTAGCACCATGCACGCATCATAGGGGCTCCTAGCAGAAGCAGGTTGAGGCCTCGGGTAAAGCTGCTCACTGGTGACTTGTACTAAGGCGCATCAACTCAGAAGGAGAGCATAAGCGCAAACGAGAAAGTTATCCGTATTGGGAACGGACACCACACCGAAGGAGGGACAATATTACTTTAAAACTTCTGTCAATGTACCTATTGTTGTTCCCTGCGATGAGCACAACTTTATATACTACATCAGGCGTTGTGCTGCTTCTATTGACAATACTTGGATGTCGGCAATAGTATCCACTCTTCTGAAGTCCTGGACATTGGTGTCCTATGCTTTGGTGTCCCCTGCTTTATTGCCCTGCGCCTTGATGCTCTGTGCTTTGAGATCTTGTTCTGTTTAGGGCATACATGTAGAGCACAAGACGTACTGCACTATACATCAGCTGCAATACACTCCAAATGCCATTATATTCGAAATAGCACATGGATAGAATATCTTTTCACTATACTAATCGAAATAAACTTGTGCTCTGAGGCTTATGCCTGTAAGTTTAATTAATGACACTTAGCCATTAGACTTCCTTTTTTTGGTCCCTCGCTCCTACCGAAGGCGGACATCATTGACGTCAGGGTCCTTGCATGCCTTTTCTACAGCCTGTTTGGTCGTGATCCCATAGTGGGGGTTTCCCCTGCCTTCTCCGTCATGTTACAGCGCAGATCCGCCTTTTGCAGACCCAAATGCAGAACGTGGTCGTGTAGAGCGAGAAGCTGGCCAACAAGGGTGTACATCCCCCAAAGACCACATTTAGCTATCCCATTTCAGATGGCCAACCGTTCTCAGTACCAGTGCCAGTGCCAGTTATTGCTGCTGTCATGTCACTGTGGAGGGGATGAGGCACCGGTCACTTGTCATACATCAATTGTGGTTACCACTACACAAGGCAAAGCACTAACTGCATGCCAAGCAATGAGGAGAACAGGGCATCGTCTGGTGACATCGTCTTGTAGTGACTAACACCCAGACGATGTCACCAGCTGCTCTGCGGTTTAGACAAGAACGGCATGGCGTGGGGAGCCTCCCCACAACTACGGCTGAGAGGTGGTTATTATCCATAATCATGCCACAGAAACATTGGCCGTTGACGTCATAATGACCACCTGCTGTTCAATGCCTTCCTCTTTGAGAGTGATCAGTGGTTTGTAGTCTAGAGGGTGCTAAGTGTTACTTTACTAAACAATCCCAATTCCCTTGAGCATGTTCAGCAACATGAGAAACAATCCCCGGTTTCTTCTGCCTCTATGTAACAACCGAAGGGACTATCCAAAACGAGATAGGTTTCTACCCACCAACTTGTAAATATCCTGTCCACAGACATATATATAACTTCTACTTGTAGAAATGGACTAAAGGATAAAAGATTTCGTACTAAGATGCGCTATATAAGGGAGATAACAACAAAATGTATAATGTAAAATGGTTCCCAGGAAATATAGAGGCTGTTAAATGATTTCAAACACCGATCCGTAGCGAAATATCAAAAATAGATATGTATATAAAAAATGATGAAAGATGACAGAGATGAAGGGACTGAAAAGAGAGGATGACATTAGATCGTTAGCAAGGGGCGGCAAGGAGACAAAAACAAACCATCCATGATTGAGATGAGCCTCAACATTCATATATATATATGAAACATCGTGGACTCTTTCTATAAGGTGTGTGCTTCGTAAGCTCGTCTGTCTATAAATCCATCCCCTCTGCCATGTCTTCATCATCATCATCGCTCAGACTGCCTACACTGCTTAGGTCGTCGTCTGTGTTATCCTCATTCTCATCATCATCAATATTAACGAATTCTCCACGTGAAAAGTTCGTGGGGTCTGCATACCTCCGAACATATGATTTCACCTTCTCGGTATACATCTGGTTATCTCTCATGTACAAGGAGGAAGCCTCACCATTGAGCGGATCCGAAGCATTAGGGTAACTCAAAAGCTGAGGCAAAAATGTTTCGAAGATGTTGAAAATATCGAACATGGGTGACCAAGTCTGGTTGATAACATCCAGGCACACAGACCCTGATGTCTCATCGATGTTGGGGTGAAATATCTTGTTCTCGAACCCGATCGATGGAGACTTGTAAGGATACTGATCAGGCAATTGAACGTGAATCTTCCATAAGCCTCCCTCATAAGGTGTTTCCTTTGGACCATTAAAGTTGACGTAAAACTCCTGCATATTGTCATCTACAAGATTGACCTCATAATCGCTCATCAAGCTACGCACATTTATTGTTAGTCATTTTTACCCCACGCACAAAGTAGCAAAACAAATGTTCCCATACTTACAGCTTCATGACATCTGTCTCAATTCTCCGTTTTGGTGAACTATAAATGGATTGTTAGTTGGTAATTCAAGAGTGCTGGCGTCATGGTAAAGGGGTAGACCGCTATGGATACGGTGGCGCAATACCGAGAGGACTCCGAGTGCACACAAAACTGTGGGAACACAAAACTCAACCATGGCTTGTATAACCACCGCATTTTGTGACACTTGGCGAAAACATTGGCTGGATTTGATCCCGTTACACAAAAAAATACCTCACTACACCAATTTAAATGTAGCTCATCTCAGTGAGATCCCCACCCGACTAGAGTATATTCCCCCACATCAACAACAGAAACCCCATCTTTATCCGTCACTTTGATATCTACTTACCTCATTTTGGATATTAATAAACCAGTATTAATGAACTAGTTGTGATAAAATAGATATTTCTGAAATAAGCTCTCCTGTGTTAAGTCTGGAGGAGGAGGACAAAATATATATTTCCTCTCTCTTCGCGGCTAACTGTTGCGTAGACTAGTGTGCAGCTATCACATCCCTATGACTCCACCACCCCCATACATATATATAGTAGTGGGCAGGCACAGCCCATCCCACAGCTGCACTGCAGAGGGGACGGCAGGGATGGGGTTTAGACAAAACAGATAAGGATTGTGGCTTGCATGCGTACGCTTACTCTGAACGGTAGTGGAAGAGTTCACGACCATACCAGATGGGCACCCACCAGTGGACTAGGCACACTTACCCTGTAGTTGGCTGATACTTAAATCTGATGATAACTTCCTTTTATATATTATGTTAAATGAATATGACGATTATCAAGGGCTTGTGATTGTTTATTCCTTCTATTTACACAAACCTGTATAGTACAAACCTGTATAGTACAAAACTGATTATATTCTCCTTCTCCTCCTCCTGTTCCTGTTCCTGCTCCTCTTGGTAGTCTAAGTTCCACCACTTAAATAGTTGATGGCTCTGCTCCCGTCGTTGGTGATGGCACTGCTGCCTTCTCTTCTTCTTGTGATAACACAGGCACTGGCTCGTCAACATCCATCGCATCAGTTGGTTGGCTGGCTGGCTGGGCCGAACTAATGGACTCAGAAGGAATGGAAAGAGCATCAGTTGGTGCTGTAACTGGCACTTCTGGAACTTTTTCAGATTGCTCCACAGCAGACACAACAGGAACAACAGGAACTGAAGTGACAGAAGGCTGCTCTGATGACTGCTCTGAGGGCTGCTCCACAACAACACTTACTGGTGCTTCTTCTTTTGGTGCTTTGTCCTTTGATTCTGTGGTGACAGCAGTCTGTTCTTGAGGTTTTCCCTCTGTATTGATCTCGGGTGTTTCTACCACGCTCTGTGTTGGCTTTTGCTCAGTAGTTGCTTCAGCACCCTCCTTAGATGTTTCTTCCACTGGCTGCTCCTCAGTCTTTTCCTTCTCTTCCGCTTTATCCTCTGGCTCTGGCCCTATCAATTCTTGTCCAATTACATAAGTACCCTTGGCAATTGCTTGATCTCTAGTGTCATACTTTGCCTTCTGGAACTTGAGGTGCTTCTTCACCTTATAGAACAAAGTTGTCGTAGCCACCGACGCATCATCTTCGTCCTCATCGTCATCAGCATTATCGTCATTATCGTCATTGTCAACATCCATATCACCGTCGTTTACATTGGCGCTGCTCACATCCTGGCTGGAACCACTTTCCTCAGCGGCAGGGGCTGGCTCTTCATCCGCATCCACCCCACTTACCTCATATACGATCTTGTGGAACTCAGCAGTGTATTCCTTCAATGTGCTGTTGTTGCTGGTGACTAAGTTCTTAATGGACACCCTTTCAGAATCATCAGCTTCTCTTCCTTCACTTTCATAGTCCAGTTTGTGCAGATTCAAGAATTCTTCCTCCAATCCTGAAATACGCGAATGGAGTTTCTTTACCTCCTTTGTCGTATCATCTGAGTTGGCATTATCCTCAGCCTTTCTCTTGTTCAATTTCTCTTCGTTTCTCAAGGTCGTCACCTCGCTCTTCAACTCAGAAACCCAATTGGAGAGTTCCTCAACACTGTCGTCAAATACAACACCCGAACCTGCCCCGGCGAACTCATGATCAGATCCATTCACCGTGTTACGGGATAACCTGAATAGGTCAAGCAGGATCTCGTTCTGTATGGTATATTTGGTTGCAATGATAGATTTAAGAGAAACACGCGGTAACTCATCAGTGCTGGTCACACCTGTGAGAATAGACGAAGGATGGTGGTACAGAGGTGCATTATCAGCACCATCAACACCGCGCACAGCCATCTTGTGAAACTAAATAGAAAACACTCCTAGTGAAATAAAATGAACGAGGAAAAATATCAACCTCAACAGCCACACAAAAAGACTAATGGCTCCTTTATTATAACTCTTTTACAGACGTAATATCAACTCTTCGAAATCCTGCCACTGTGAGCTATGACACAAAAGTACCAAAGGTAAACCAAACCAACCACCCAGCCGTACATTGCACGCCTGGCTTCCAGTACGGTGTTTGTGTGTCTTCTCTCACTGAGGATGCGTCCAAACTAATCCGAGTATTTCGTGTCTGTCTGTCTGCACGAGGGCCTCTTGCACCTTAAAGAGCCTAGGCAGTACACGTCCCTTAGCTTACCGTGTACATAGTAGAGGTGCGGGGGGGGGGAAGCCTTCACAGCTTGAGGAGAGTGGGTTGCAAGTCTGAAGTGAAGGGTAATGGGTGGGATCTGTTACTCTTGAGTGTCTTTAAGGAGACAACAAATACAGAGGAAGAATTCCAAGAATTCCAAGCTGGATTATAGAATAGATATACTTTTTCTGTGTAACAACACCTGGCAAACGGAGGAACAGAGATATTAGGAACACTTGATCACACAACTATGGAGATTATAGATTATATCTCATTACCTTACAGGGTAACATTACGAGAAGAGTCACCTAGGGTGTTGGAGGGAATCCTTATTGCTGTGGACGATGAGTCCAATCTATTGATGACAGATGTCAAGGAGTTCAGATATAGTGGCACGGGTGAATCGACATCGGTGAGAGATCTGGGCCTCGTGAGTGTGCGAAGGGCTACTATTGCAACAATAGAGGTGGACAGAAAGGAGCACGAGAAGACACAGAGATACAGGTTGAGAATGCAGAATCAGCAATCGACACAGACATGATTGTGTGATGAGTGATGGAACAAACAAAAAAGAGCCACATACGTGTTGGAACGTTCCCCTTTTTATGACAAATCCCGAGGCAGGTCCTCCACTACGTGAGTTACAGAGTTAACAGTATACCGCCATGAAGCGGTGATGTGGTTCTTCTCAGTTGTATATTGTATATAGTGTTTTCTTATGTCACAAAATGGTAATATCCAGGAAGGATGTGTATAACTGATCAAAATATAGATAATGAAAACAGTTTAGGAAAGTAATAAACTATCGTACCAGTATGCCATGTTGTATATTATAGAAGAAAGAACAATAAAGCCATGAACCTAGAAGCGAAAGTGTTGACAGAATGGCTATAAAAGTATATAAATTATGGCAATCACTAGTAGCGAGACATTTTCGATGCGGGGAAACATAAGAAAAAACATAATGGTAATAATAGAGAAAACACAATGCACAAAATGTGCAGTCACACATATGGAAGAAGCAAGAGGTCACGAAGCATTAAAAGTAAACAGTGTCTATAATTACTCCCCCTCTGAGTCACCATCTTCACTTGGAGCTACACTGACACCACGCAATGTGACATCTCTCTCCTCGTATGGCACATCATCACCACCCACGCTCAGCTTCCAGCCCAAGTAATCGGTAGAGTTAGACTCCTGAAGAGTTCCAAGATCTCCCGGCGTCATGATGGCATTAGATGATGAGTATCTGTCACGAGGAGAACCAGGTGCACTGAGAGGCCTAGAAATCTTGATGTTACTGACAGCCTCGAATGGATTAGCACCGTTGGGTGCTGCATTCGCATTGGCAGCAAACTGCTGGAACTCCTCAGGATAAGCACGGCGTAGGGCAAGGGTCCGAGCCTTGACGTACTCGAGTCCCATACGCTTCCAGTCAAGGAGATCGCTCAGTCTCTCAACACGGTTACGCTGGTTGATACGCTGTCTTCTTGTCTTGGCGACAAAATCAAACATGTAGTCGGTGAGCTGGTTGATAGACTCATCGACAGACTTCATACGACGGTCTACAATGTAGATACCATAGTCCGTACTGTTCTCAATAAGGTCCTCCATGTAACAACCGAAACCAGACAGGTTGGTGGTGATGGATGGGATACCCATTACAGTACACTCTGCAGGAGTGTAACCCCATGGCTCATAGTAGGATGGGAAAACACCCAAGTGGCAACCACGGACAAACTCATCATAGTCGATGGACAAGACTGGGTTGTTTGAGTTCAAGAACTCTGGGTGGAAGATGATCTTGACACGGTCCTCCTTGGTATTGAACAGTTTCACATTACGGATCTGGTTCAAAATAGGATCGGTAGAGTCATCAGCCATGTTGTGTGTGACAATTGGTGGGAGACCATCACGCTTGAGGGCAAACATACGACGCTTCAACAGAACACGATCACTTGGCTTGAGCAAATCATCAATGTCAGGCAATTCAATTTGGTTGGAGCTTCCGTTGGAGGCAACTGAAGGGTGCTGACAGAACTCAAACAAACGCTTGCCCATCAAGGTCTGGATATCCTTTATGGTTGTCTCCAGCTGCTTGACAACCGCCTGTCCCTTGAGGGTCTCAACGGTGTAGGAATGGGTAGCTGCGGGCATGATGATGAAAGCGACAACAGTCATCTTTGAGCCAGTTTCCTTGAGCCTATGGTTCAATCTTGCGAGAGCTTCGATGAAGAAGTCAACACCCTTGTTACGGTACTCATACCTTCCTGCAATGAAGAAGTAGAGGGTGTTGCTGATCTTAAAATCCAGTCTGCCGTAGAAATGACCTCTAATGAAGTCATTGATCTTCTCCTTCTTCTCAGCATGGAGGTTCTGGAACTCATGAACGGCCTGGAACTTGACAACGTTAAGACCGTTTGGAAGAACACCATCTGGCTTACGCTTGAGCAAGTGCTCACTCTCGTAGGCAGTGATATGGGAAACAGTGGTGAAGACATCTGCAGAATGAGCTGCAGCTCTCTCAATGCAGTATCTATGGTAAATACCTCTCTTTCCAGCTTCGGCATCCACATCAAAATTGTCCAGGTTGTTGTAAAAGTCAACAGAACCAGCACACAAGTATCTGCCAAGCAGAGTAGCATGGGTTGTAAAGATAGAAGTGACGTCAATCTTACGCTTCCTACAAAGCGGCAATGCAACACCGGCAAGCCATTCGTGAGCATGAATAATGATTGCACGTTTCTGGTCATGGAAGGTCAATTCTCCCAAGAACCATGCAACAAGGTAACCAAGGAGAATAGCATCGTTGGTCTCGGTGTCATGAGGTGGTATAGGGATACCTGACATGTTCCACATATCCGTCTTCCACTCATCCAAATGACCAGCAGCACTGCCAAGGTCAAAAAGAATAACCCTTGGTGCACCTTCAATCAACCATCTACCATACAAGTACTTTATACCTCTCTGCTCCATGGAATCCAGTGTGCTTTTGAGGACTGGGTCGAGCACTGGAAGCTCCTCCACTTCCACACTGGCAGACTTGTGGTTCAGGGGTCCCAGAAGGGTATATCTATTCTTGTACTCAGCAACGGTGATGGGTGCTTTGGATTTGAGCACTGAGTAGATACCTCCCACACGGTTGGCCACCTCGGTGGCCGTCTCGAAGAGAAGATGGTTCTTGATGTCTCTGGGCATTGTATATCAAGAAGAGGATTGAAAATAGCACAAGGTATAGCCACTTCGCTATTGTTCTTGTCACTGTTGTCCGTCAGACGTGATGAAACTCGACAATGAGAGAAAACTATGGAATGAGGACACAATGAAAAGATGCAGCCGGCACAAACCACAGGGGACAGGGGGGTAGGGACAGCAAAACAATCAGACACACACAGACAAGCAAACGCAATGCCAGGTAACTTTTATTAAATGCAGAATAACAAGAAAAATTGCTATGATGTCAATTGAGGTGAAAAAGGTGACTATATATATATACATATAGCATAGCTAGAGAGTCCGCTCGCTCGCTGTCACTCCTTGGCTTGGAGTCAGCAATTTGCAGCTCCCCCGAACCAATATGTACGAGCAGGATGAGGGGTCGACCCCGTCCTGCAGACGCCCACTATTTCAGGTGACAAAGACGTACGGGTGGTCTTCACTGTGCAGGGACAGAGGTGATGGCTAGCGGGGGAACGACAGGATCTGCATCTGGATGGGGGCAGTCATATGAGAGGGGGGCTCCTTTTTCGCGCTTGCTTTGAGCATAAGAGTAAACTCCACTCACGTATTTGTATTGGTGAAACATTGTTACTGCATTATAAATTATATTCGTTACTTTCAGCCCTTAAACCTTAGTTTTGTTATCGCACCCGTCATCGAAAGCTCTCTTTGCCTCAATGTTGCCAGTGGACGATTGCTGCATAACTGTGGGGTCGAGCTCTTTGATGCACGGGGTGTAAAGTGGTGTTCCGTCAAACATTAGGTGTGACCATAATGCCGGTCTCCTCTCCCCTTGTTCATAGCATGCATGGGAAGCTTCTGCAGTCACTCGTTTTAGGGAGCGGTTTGGGAGTGTTGTGGCCCAAAGCGGAACACTCGAGATTTGTTTTCGCAGAGGCACGATACAACCCCAGGTCATCTTTGACATTGAGCATCTTCAAAGGGGCTTATGAGTGGCCCGATCAAAGGCATCGGTACGGGCTGCAAGGATTCCAAGTGCTTTCACGGCCTTCAACAATCTCGATCCAGACGGAAGTTGTTCTTAAGCAGATGATGGAAAAAAGCACATGATAAAAGCACGTGATAAAAGCACATGATCAGAGCACATGATCAGAGCACATTATGAAGAAAATTCTCCACAAAGATTTGGGAATAACAGATAAACGTTCTAGAAGAACCAGGCAATGCATTTATTAGTGACAATATCACACACTCCGGTTTGCCTGTTGTGTGTCCATTGTATGGTTGTGAATGCAAAGTTAAGATAACGGCAGCGTGGACCCGGTGACACTGCAACATATCATATCACAAGAGTAACGGACTGCACGATATAAGTTATTCTCTGTCTCTTTATACTGGGGGTCGAATATTTGGGATGTTTCTTGTAATATGCTCTCCTTTTTCATATTGCAATTTTGCTTTTTTTTTTGCGATGAGCCCTTGAAATGCTTGAGGATTAAAATTCTTGAAGTTAAAGTTCAATAGTAGTAATATCAAACACTGATAAACTGACATCAGCAAAAGGTTCGATAATTCAATAAAATGATTCATATCTATTCTTCTAGCAAATATTCCGATTATTAAACATATTGAGACCGAAGAGAGAAAACTTGAACACACTAAATATTCTCCTCTTTCTAGCTGAGAGTTATCTGGATTGCTTTCGGTCAGATGACAGCCCATATAGTCAATTCAACGAGACAACGATATTCCTCTACAATTTCATCATCATTATTTATTTACCGCACATATCAATGACAATGACAATGACAATGGCCCTCGTACTTAGCCTGTTTCCCATCTTCGCGGTTGTGCCATACCGCCTTCTTCTCCAATCAAAGTATATAGGTGAATAATGACCGCCCCGCCAAAGCCCCGCCCTTCCCCACTTGGAAACCCATACAGATGCCCGCGGAAGATTTAACCTCTCACTTAATGCCACGATGCTGGCTTCTGTGGCTCCTGCTATTGCTCGGGTTCTGCCTATCGTTCTGGCTCTCTCTGGCTCTCTCTCTTTCTCTGGCTCTGGCTCCCCTTATATTATTGCTCCTCTTGTTACCCGCTCCTCCACATCTCTCTCCTTGGAACCTGCATGAGCCTGCGCATGAGTGCTTAAGTTTTGCAAGTGTGGAAAGACGTGTGCCTTCCACAACGGTCAGCCCCATCGGCTACCGATTTTTTGTATTGCCTGCAGTTAGCCTGATAGATACACACGCACGCTCACACGCTGGGGATATTTTCCTTACGGATAAGAGGCTTGAGGACGGTTAACAGAACACATATTCCATTATATATGGTGGTGTCCCTACGACTACAGAAGTCGAAAAGTTCTTGTCGCATAGAACCTGCGCTTTGTCCTGTTATTGTTTTATATATATAGTATTTATCCTTTGCTTTTATTCACAATGTGCGGAACTACTGCCCTTTGCCAGTGAATCTGTTGCGACCGTTGGTGCTGTTCATGTCAATACAAAAGTGGGTGCGTTGCTTGCACTGCCATTAAGGTCATATACTCACAGCCATGCTGGGACGGTTATTTAATGGCCAACAGGGGCAACTGCCCCAACCGCTCAGTGCGTCAAATAAGCACATACCAGATATTCAACCGCTTTCCTCTGGAAAGCAACCGTTTCACAACCCTTCACCAAAATTCCCACAACTCTTGGTTCCTTCACAACAGCAGGCATACGATGATTCATACACACGTATGTTGCTATACGGAGTGTCCAGCCCATTACAACAAAATACAAACCTAGCTCATCTGTCATCAAGTTTCCGTCTGATTGTTTTGCAAGATGGCGGAATCTATGAAAAGAGAGTTATATTCGATTCCGCCCTCAGCAAGACACCGCAGTCTGCTGCTCCCGGTACACCAAGCAAACCGAGCAGGCCGTTGTACGTTAGTACCAACCACAAATCATCCCATCCCATTCCGGAACTCTCTACATACATGTTTGGTTGTGGCATACCGGTCAAGGAGTCGATAAATTCTATCAAGATGCATTACTTGCCTAGTCTTCCGTCATTACCACAGTCAGTACTCATTACCAACACATTCTATTTGGATAGACATTTCAAATTCACATCTGGAAAACATTCCCCACAGGACAAAGATTATAGTTCTGGCATCGGGGGTGAGAAGAACTGGTCTCCTCATCCTTCAACCTACCAGGAAGGATCGCCAGAGCCGACCGCTAATCTTACCCGTTTCGGCGTTGGTATAGTCATTCCGCTCGAGGCAGATGACGAGGTCGCTACGGTTGTTACTGATAATTGGGATGCAATAGAGAACAAGATGGCTCTCTTGCGATCTTTTCTCATATCCAAACTGTACTCTGTGCGTATGACTGGCATAGTCAGTTGTGCTCCTCCGGTTAAGATCAATTGTCATACATATAATGGTTCTAACTCTAATTCTGGAGCCCGTTGGGATGGTGCGAACAACCCAGTGCAGAGGTTGAACTTCCCAACCCATTTGCTACAGAATGATCAAGAACTGTATGAATATTTATTTGGGTTTATTAAGGTGCTTATATCGTTGGTAAGCACTCCAAGACTTCTTCTGGGATATTCCAATACCAGTGACTACGCATTGTTGAATTGGGGACATGCTATTTCTTCTTGGCTTGAATTCAAAGACGGTAGGACAGAAAAGCCATCCAACTACAGCAGTTCCAATGCAAATGACGTTAAATTCTTGGCTGCGTTACTGGCATCATTCATACCGATACGCAGACAGCTACTTAATGGTGTTTCGGGTGGGACAAATGCGGTACATCGAGTGGTGATAATGACCGGAAATCCAATAATTTCACAAAAATTAATATTCATTCTGACTGGACTTTTCGAGAGTGACCCTTTTGTATTCGTCGATGGAGAAGAAAATGCGAAGACCAAAGAACAGACTTACAAAGATCACTCAACAACTCTTGAGGACATGAAGGACCCGGCTGATACAACAACCAAAAAACCAAACACAGATATCACAAACACAGATAACTCGACAACTCCGTTATACTCTTCACAGATATTTGGCGAGAGTGAACATGGTAGATCTGACCTAGCTGGTTCAGAAAATTCAACAGTTGAAAAAAATAGTGTTGCTAACCAGGCTTCTACCTCCTCTTCGGTGCCGCTTCCTATACCTATCAAATCGGGGCCCTCTGTTAGTATTCGCTCAGAGGGCCTATCAATATCTATAGCCGATTCGTCACCAGGAGACCTTTCCACATCTCTAAAGCAAAACGGTCATAGCTGGGAAATTCCATCGAAGAGCATACCAATTGTAGCTGGCAGTCCTTCAAAGAGCCAAAATTCGTTCCATAACAGCCTCGGCCACGGAGTGTTAAAAGGCAGAGCAAGTGGGGTAGGTGGCGGCAATGGCAGTGGCAGTGGCAGTGGCAGTATTAGTGGGCTATCCACTACAACCGCCAATGCTCCTGCAACCACATTTAGAGCATCACTCAACAGACAGTCTTCATACTCTTCACTTCAGAGCCTCTCAGCTGCATCATACTCTACCAGTGCAATGTCGCAGATGAGCCAATCCTGGAAGAATCATGGCATTAGCTTCATGGAGAGATGGAAAAATGGCGGTGAATCTGCATTTCAGCCTCCACAACCAGTTTCCATATCTGCATTGAGAACACCATCTCCAGCATATGAGTACGATGAGTATCCATGGAATGGCTCTCCAGTCAACCCCACTAGCCAAGAAGATAGACACTCATTCCCTGCTGGTGGCAGTGCGTCCGCTTCACCCGTGGCCTCTGCGCCGTCCCCAAGGCTATCGCGCGCTTGTTCCACCTTGAATCTTTTCTCCAGTGGAATGTTAGCTGCAGATGCCTCTTCAACAGGGACTTCGTTCGGGGAATTGCCGACAGTGAAAAGAACAGCTACCTCTGTGAGTGTAGTCCACGAAGAAAATAAAGAGGCTGATTCTGATAATGGCTTGGCCAACAAGTATGAGGACGCTTGTTTTGCTCTCCTGGAAGCGGATCCCCTCATCTCCACGAGCAGAGATATCTTCAGAGATATTTCGATTGTTGAAGTGGGGCCCATCAAGGATTCTAGTCTCATGGTATCGCATACCCAGAAGAGACTGAAGCCGTTATGTGGATATGTAGAGGAGTTCTGTTCTGAATTTACTCTACAAGCCTGCCCCAATTCTTCTCAAATAGATGCAGTCATTGTAAAGGCAATGAGAGAAGACTACTTGGCGGCCCGCAAGATGCTAAGCTCACAGAAAGGCGCAACCGCTCCTCCAAGGATCTTTTCCAAGACTGTCGTGATCTCTCTGAGAACACGTGAGGTCAAAGAAATTGTCATGAGGCATAGCTCTGGCCAAATCACCAGCAATGTATCTTCTCTATCGACTACACCAACCACTAGTGGATTCACTGAAACCCCAGAGCATCTACCGGTGTCAACCTTCAATAATGTATCCAGTGTGCCTTTGATCAAGTCACCATCCGAGAGTGGTGGTTCACAATTTAGTGGGATCAGCCGGGCGATCAATTTGCCATCTTCACTAGGCAATACAAATGGTGGGACAGGTTTTGTGCCACCTCCTCTTGTTCACTCCAATTCCGAAAGTTGGATCTCATATAAATCTCTTTTGAACTCTTTCGGATCGCTCTCTTCATCCACTCCATCCCCAACGAGTAACACACACACCCCTTCCTATGTTTATTCGCTGAATCGTGTCCAGAATCAGATTCCAGTGGTGCGCAAGATATATCCTCCACCTCGTCGCGGACAGAGATACAATTCACCCTATATCGTTAAGATCAACGAAATCTTGAACGAGATTGCCATCGTCATGGATCAGCTGGGAGTTGAAGCGTACAAAAATATAACTGAAAAGAAGAATGGGCCCGGGCTCCCATCGCCTCCTCTGTCCATACCTAGACCTTGTGGTATGTCCCCAGGCACACGCATCCCAGAGAACGACGACGAAGATGATCGCAATGATGGTGTTGAGGGTGGTTCTGGAGGTGACGCGAACGGCTGGGATGTTTCATCTGCACAAAGGGATGCAGCACGGAAGATTAGAATACTGCTTGCGAGATTCACAAGTGACGATCTATACCTTGAGTGCATTGGCGATGGAGATTAAAGTATAAGGGGATTGTGGAGCTGTTCTATGCAGCCATAAAAGCGGGTTGGAAGAGAAAAATAAAATTCATAAAGTAGATGATCAAAACAATTGCATAATACTCCTTCCACGACACAAGAGGTGTCTACAACGCAAAACACAGCATTAAGACGTTAGGCAATCTACAGAAGTGTGTATGAAATACATATAAACTAAAAGGATATAAAAGGTGTGTACAGGATATTACAGGATAGTACAGGATATTACAGGATAGTACAGGATATTGCAGGATAGTACAGGATATTACAGGTTTAGTAGTATTATAGTTAAGTCCATTAAAATAAACGCATTCATATCAAACATAATGAGCATAGATATGCATAAACATAAACAAAGGAATATATATATATATATGTATATCAATTCTTATATACAACGTTGTATATACATAAATAAACATACCCAGAATTTATATAAACCATTGAATGGCAGTACATTATTTATTATTTTGGGTACTATTCCCCATGGCAACTCTTGGATTCTTCACTCTGGACTCTCCGCGCTGTGTGCTTTACAGTGTATGTCCCTTCCTGTGTATAGTGAGTTACCCGGATTGTTTCGTTTCGCAGACTCACAGCTCTCTGTTGTGTATGTATCGATCGCGCTTGCCATAGTAAGCAGGAGGATGATGGGAGAAGGGCAGTTGCAGTGAAATATCCGAGGGAGAGAGAGAAGGTACAATCAAGCATCTCCCTTTGAACACATACCGAAACGACCCCATTAGAAGCTTCAGCAGTGTCTCATTCGAGTTGTTGATTCCACTTCATTTTTGGACCTCCATTATTGACCGGGTTTTGTTGATCCAACAAGTGAGTGGGACGTCTACACACTCACATCTACCCTCACAGACACCAACACGCTAAGCGAGTGCGGTCGGGCTTATAAGCATTTAGTTGACTTTCTAAGCGAGGACCAAGTGTGCTGAGTATCGAGGATTCTCAAAGGATAAGAAATCATCATCAGCAACAACAAAAAGTCAAACACCGCTTCGGTGACACAGTGCACAGTGTTATATATATTGTTCAACAATTTAACTAGTGGTTGATTTTAATTATACACACATCACATCTCGCTACTGGTTCCAAGATGGCAAGAAGGACAGCCCCCAGCGTGGCTTCTGACAGCGAAGCAGAGGAAAACCATACTCATCCGAGAAATGGTGTAGTGAAAGATGAAGAGGAGATAAAATCAGAAGATGGTGAGTAGGAAAAGTCGATTGTATTTCAACCCGTAGTGGATAAGATCCGTATCATGCAGTGCACTGAATACTAACCATTTCATTTAACAGATATCCCTATAGCTTCAACCAAATCACGTACATCAACATCAAAATCATCAACACCTGCCCCACAGATATTTGAATCGTTCCCGGATAAGACAGAAGAGGCACAGGGCACTTTTGCAGTGATGGAGAAATGTTGGTACCAACACAAAGGACTCGGAAATTGCGGCAGGCAGAGCGAGGGCATGACATGTGATTGTCAGGAGGACTGGGATGAGGAAGCTGGTGTGAACCGCGCCTGTGGATCGGACTCTGACTGTATCAACAGGCTCACAAGTGTTGAGTGTATGGATGATTCGTGTCTGGCATGTGGTGATGAGTGTCAGAACCAGCGATTCCAACAGCGCCTGTTTGCTAATGTGAGTGTGATAGCCACGGAAAAGAAGGGATATGGCCTTCGTGCCGATGACAACATTCCTCAGGATACGTTTATTTATGAGTACATTGGTGAGGTTATTGGGGAGAGCACCTTCCGTGATCGTATGGTCAAATATGACAGTGAAGGTCTCAAGCACTTTTACTTTATGATGCTTCAGCAGGGGCAGTTCATTGATGCCACCAAAAGAGGATGCCTTGCAAGATTCTGTAACCATTCGTGTGCCCCCAATGCATACGTTGATAAGTGGGTTGTGGGATCCAAGTTGCGTATGGGAATCTTTGCCAAGAGAGACATCATCAAGGGTGAGGAGGTTACTTTTGACTATAACGTTGACCGTTATGGAGCAGAAGCACAGCCTTGCTACTGTGGCGAGCCAAACTGTATAGGATTCCTCGGTGGTAAGACTCAGACAGAGAGTGCCCGTATTCTTCCCCATGGTATTGCAGAGGCTCTTGGTGTTTCTTCTTCTCAAGAGAAGCAATGGATCAGATGGATGAAAAAGAATAAAAAGACTGCAGACGAGGATCATAAGACAGAGGAGGATGATAGCCGTGTCAATACTGAGTTTGTAAAATCACTGGAGATGACCCGGATGTCAATGGAAGATGTGCCCAAAGTTACTGGTTGCCTTCTTCAGCCTGACCTGGAGTTGCTCATTGCAAGTAGGTTGATAGAAAGATTGTACATAACTAGAGACGATGCTGAAATCTCCACAAGAGTCAGTAGACTGCATGGATTTGAGGCTCTCAGCACGGTGTTGAAGGGACTGCTGCCAGATTCTGGAGTCAAAGAGGAAGATGAGAAGTTTAATGTGAGTGAAAGGGAACAAAGAGAGTATATGACCCCTGAAGAGATTGAACTGGCTACTCGTATTGTTGAGATCATTAACACGTGGCCTAAAATGCTTACTAGAAATAAGGTCACTAGTTCTATGATAGATACTCATCTCTCTCGTCTCGTACAGTCTGTAGAGGATCCTGAGATCATTGAAACAGTACACTCACTTTTGAAGGACTGGAGTTCATTGGAGATGGCATACCGTATTCCAAAGAAAATTGGCCATAACGGTGCTACCCCTAGTCTTACTACTTACTCTAGGAGTAAAGATGAGGAAGATGATCTTGCTCGTTTGCCTGAGAATCGTAAGATAGACGGATCTGCTCTCCCTGATGGTTGGGAATGGGCCAAGTCACCAGAGAACGGTGTTATATATTACTACAACCGTGCTTCGAATACCACCCAATGGGACAGGCCACATAACCCGGAAGAGAAGAATGGCAATGGAGTGCCCGTGGTTACTATGAGCAAGCTGAAAGATTTGTTAAACAATTTGCCCAAGGGTCCAAAGAGCCAGGTTGACAAGGCACCCGCAGAGAAACCCAAAAAGCACTTATACGAAGAAAGGGATAGAGAACGTGAACGTGAAAGAGACAGACAAAGAGAAAGGGAAAGACTGAGGTTACTCAAGGAACAGGAAGAGCAGTCGAAGAAGAAGGTGGAAGGTCTTGCTGCAATCATAGAGGCTGCCAAGCGCGCTGCTGAAGAGGAGCAAAAGAAAAACCAGGAAAAGGCTGCTAAAGAGGCTTCAGAAGATGATGATGACTCGTACAAGCACCGTCATAAGAATGGAAAACATAAGCACGGCAAGTCCGGCGACAACAAAGATGATGTTGACAGCCGTAGACATGGATGGACAAAGGCTTTCGCCACCATTGTGCCCAACATCATCAAGAGATATGAGTCCGAGATTGGTCATGATAATGTGAAGAAGTGCGCCAAGGATGTTGTTGCCTTGCTTGTTGAGAAAGAGTTGAAGCGTGATCCTGCTGCCAAGCCTCCTTCAGAGTTCGACCATGAGAAGAGGAGTAAGGTGAAACAGTTTGTCAAACCATACATGGAGAAGTTCCTTGTCAAGTATGAGTTGAAGCAGGGTAAAAAGAGGTCACATGGTGATCATGGTGATGAGAGTGCCAAAAGGCAAAAAGAGAGGGTGTAACTTTCTTGTATTCTACTACGTTATTGGTATATACGATCCTATCATTAATGCCATTACTTCTGTAATTTAATAAAATAGAGGTCAGGATTGACTACAGTAATATTATCAATCATACATAAATACATAAATACATAAACAGATGATTAAGATGGATAACTTTTGTTTTACAAAGATATATATATGCATATATAAATATGCCTTAGGCCTTTAACACTTCCTCTACCACATCAATCAATATGTCAGCGTGCTTCTCCTCAAAGACAAGAGTTGGACGCAATCTCACAGCTCTGTCACCACAGCCACCAATGTTGACACCAAGACCCCTGCACTTCAGTAAGAAAGCATCTCTCTCAGCGGCGGTCGGCATATCCCATGCGATGAAAGTACCTCTATCCTTACCTCTCAAGTTGAGGATCTGGGGGTATTTTGATGCCAGACTCTCGAGCTTGCCGTATAAGTAGGCACCTGTGGTGGCAGTCTTTTCCACCAGTTTGTTCTTCTCAATCTCCTGGTAGATAGCCCTGGCGATTATGGCCTTGGATGGGTCACCACACCAGGTGTTGAACTGTCTGAATGGCTGGTTTGGCTGAAGATCCGGTAGCTCAAAGTAGAAACCAGCCGCTTGGAATTTCTTTGAAAATGTAACCATATCTGGAGGAGTTGTGAGATTCCAGTGCTCATGGGCCCAGTACTTTCCAGAAGCACCAACACCCGTTTGCACCTCGTCAACGATCATCAGAATATCATGCTTTAGAGTGAGATCTCTCAAACCTTGGAAGTAGGCTGGAGATGCGTGGTTGTCACCACCTTCAGACTGAATGGGCTCCACAATGATGGCAGCAATCTTCTGTGGCCATGACGAGACGATTTGGTCAAACTCAGCAAGACACCTTTCCTCCTCTGCTTTGTTCTCTGCAACGTGCTCCTCAAGTGGGTATTTGAGTTCGGGGAATGGTGCAGTTGGCCAAGGGAAGGCTGGAATATCGAGCTTATGAATTGGCTTGGATCTGGTAGTGGAGAGGGAACCAAAGAGTCTGCCGTGGAAAGCCTTCTCAAATGAGAGAATGGCCCACTCAGGTGATCCTGGAGCCTTGTTATCCATACAAGAGGCAATCTCTTCCTCTGAAAAAGCAACACCTGGACCTCTAGCCTTGGCAGCCTGGAACATGAAAGCAGCCTTGTAGGCTGTCTCGTTGGCATCAGAACCGGAAAGAGCAGTCCAGACTTTAGTAAGGCCCTTAGGAGCTGCAGCCAAAATACCCTCCTTCAAAATGGTCTGGTAGTCCGTAGATGGGAAACATGCAAGGGCCGGACGGTTGGCCAAAGCAGAAACCATAGCATCAGACTTACATGCTTGGATTACGGCTGGGTTGTTGTAACCCAGCCCAATAGAGGCAATCTGGGCATACACGTCAAGGAACTTGTTACCATCGGCGTCGGAGATGTAGTTACCGAGAGAGTTGTAGTAGTCTGCCACAAAGTAGGCTGCACGGTTGTCAAACACGTCACCAAGCTCCTTGAGGTTGGCGGCATTGACTGGGCCTGGCAATGAGGTGACGAGTTCTGGCTTGGCTGGTTCACTAGGGAAATATGAAGCGCAAACAGAAGTCGAAGCAGATCTGAATGACTGGATACTGCGGAGACCCCCACGGGTCATGCGACTGGAAGCAGAGAGCATGCTCACGGAAATGTGCTGCGATTACACTATGCAGGGATCGGCAAATACCTGTTGACCATATATAATTCACTGTAGGGAAGTAAAAGAAGGACAGAAATCAAAAGGAAAATTCATTCCAGGTTCTCCTTTCCATATTTATACACACCATAGTGGGTAAGTTGATCTCTGATCGCAGAGGTGGGATGCTGCAGGTATTATGCAGAGTGCGGTTATGGGTTCCCGTAGATGGGAATCGAGATCCGATGCTTGGTCAGTCACAGTGTGAAAAGTTTACACGGGGCACTAGTACACAAAGACGAGTTGAAAATTTCGGTGCGCAAAAAGATCACAGTGGTCTCATGAAGTATAGATTCACATTTAAAGTTTCAGCATTTTATTATATTATTCATATGTTGCCAAGTAGGCTTCCCGAGAACAGTTTGTGCCATGCATCTATCAAGCAAGCTCTCTTGACCTACTCGCCCACTAGTCGTTATCGGCTCATTGAGAAACCACCTGCCTAATTAGGATGGCGTGCCCTTACATGCACAATCGTTATCAGTAACAAGAGACCCAGCCACTATAACATACCTTCTGCGGTAGACTAGGCATTCAACGGTCGCGGGCGCGTACTGTTCACTCAGGACGGGCGGGGCAGAGTAGGGCAGAGCAGAAAGAGCAGGCAGAGCAGGAGATATTTGTGTGAGCCACGCAATTCTCTGCTTGCCTTAGGAAGGCTGGCGTTTCTATGCTCTCCCGAAGAGAACTGCACTGTCAAATTATTGTCAGCTAGCCACCACCTCGGCCACCCCCTATTCTATCTCACCTAGCATAAGGGGTTCAGTAGTTGGCTCCTATAGTGAGAAGAGCTCTCAGCTCCCAAGGCTCCGAGAGATACAGGAGAAGCCGAGCGATGAGAAGGTGAGCATGTTCAAATATAAGCAGACACCACTAAGTAGCGGCAGCAAGAGAGCTCCAACAATATCCACAATTGCTCCTCTGTGAAGGGTTACCTTGTTTTCAAGTGTCTTTTGGATTCCGTAACTCATATATATATATATATATATATATATACATAGAGATATACACATAGTTCTTATTCCACCATTGAAGGATATAGCTTCCCTCATTAACCATACCCTGCATTTCACTTTGTTTCGTTTTAACTATCAATAATGAACATAGACGAGCACGACGCAGAGCTTTTCAAACACAACAATGCCACCGTGCTGCTGATGGGGCTCAGAAGGTGAGTATTTTGGACAACCTTCTACAATTGTCAAGTGTCCCCTTGTTTCTAACATTCATTTATTTAGGTCCGGAAAGTCCTCGATTTGCAAGGTTGTCTTTCACAACATGCAACCGCTGGATACACTCTACCTCGAGAGTACATCCAAGCCAACAGTGGAAACTTTCAAGTCACTTATAGATCTATCTGTGATGGAATTACCAGGGCAGCTGAGCTTTTTCGAGCCTGAGAATTTATACGATTCTGAAAAGATATTCTCTTCTATTGGTGCATTGGTATATGTGATAGATAGCCAGGACGAGTACCTTAATGCACTGACAAATCTTTCTATAATCATCGAGTATGCTTATAAAATTAACCCCAGCATTCACATTGAAGTCCTTATACATAAAATCGATGGTCTTTCTGAAGACTTCCGTCTCGATACGCAAAGAGATATCATGCAGAGGATAGGAGATGAACTGTTGGACCTTGGATTGGAAGGTGTTCAAGTGTCATTTTATCTAACTTCGATTTTTGATCATTCGATCTATGAGGCATTTTCAAGAATTGTACAGAAGCTAGTGTATGAGCTGCCTGCATTGGAAAACCTATTGGATTTACTCAGTCAGTATAACAAGTTTGAGAAGGTGTTCCTTTTTGATATCAACAGTAAAATTTATGTTGCCACAGATTCTTCTCCAGTTGATATCCAGACATATGAGGTGTGTGCAGAGTTCATTGATGTTACAATCGATCTCGCTGGCCTATATGAACAACAACAGCTGCAACCACAGCCGCCCTTACTATCAGATGAGTCTGAGCACAGCTTAGAGTCTCCAAAGGTAAGAGACGAAGGACGTCCAACGAGATGTATTTCAAAACTACAGAATGGTACTATTTTGTATTTGCACCAGATGATCAGAGGTTTGGCCCTGGTTGCAGTCATTAGGATCGACAAACAGGATATAGGGGGTGATGCTGGCGACTATAATGCAAAGATCGACAATGCTGTTTCTGTCATCGATCATAATGTTGCTATCTTCAAGAAGAGTCTAGAGAAGATGTGGGAGTCATCCAGGATAAGGTAGTTCCTCGTTGTCCTTTTACCCTCGCAAACACCCGTGTATATAAGTGTATTATGGAGTTGGTATCTGGGAGTGATACGGGAGATATACTACGATATATCCTCTCAGTTACCATCTATAAATGTATAAGTACCTAATTGATAGTATATTTCGAGACCCTTATTTGAAAAGTAGTTATTTTCCCGAACTTAAAATGCTCTCATCTTCTCTCTATCGTCTTCTTTGACTGCCTGCATGTGTTGAGCGCCGTTGAAGCGGCCTGCATGCAGACATCTCATCGATGAAAAATAATTTCAGTACTGAGAGTGCTAGTGAAATAGTGACTACAGCAAAATTAGAAGTCCAAAACAGTTAACCGGATATTGAATAGCAGTGAAGCATAAGTTGCATTGACGCAGCCAATATTCATCGTTTTCCCCATACCTTCTAGCATGAGTGAACTCCATGAACTGTGTTATTTCAAGACTCGCCCTGTGACAGAGGAACAGTACTTGCAGCCATTGAAAGAATACCTCAAAGCAGGAATTCCAGCCACATATACTCTAGAGGAGGCTGAAAATTACGAAAAGGGCATTGAAGATGTGGAGTTGCCTTTCACAACCACTCCACTGCACTTGATATGTGAGAGTGTGCCCACGGACTGTACCCCGGAGGAAAAGCAGGTAGTATTGTCCATGATAGAGCAACTATTACTGAGGGGTGCTGGTTGGAGTTTAACCAATGCCAAAGAGGAGACACCCGGTTGTGTTCTGTCAAGGAGGGGGTTAGCATATTCCAGCTTTTGGGATGTCATAGTGGATGCGGGTGTAAGGGCCGAGATGCTGCTGAGAAAGGTGAACGACTATGATATGGAGTTTTTGGATGAAGAAGAGCTGGAGAATCTCCACCAAGGCGAGCTGGGAGAGCCAGAGGAGAGACAAGAGGCTCAGGGTGCTCCTGAAATAGTCAATGATGAGGAAAACGAGGAATTCCGTGCCAAGGTGGAGGCCATCAAGAAGGAGATGGAAGAGGATCCCTCAAACTCACAGACAGCATATTTAAGAACAAAGCTGGAATATAAGGATGGTGCCCTTGTAACCAAAGAAAGAGGTGACGGTGTGATGATGCAGTGGGAGGAGAAGTTGATGCACGCTGGTTGTGAGTCAATGTTTAAATACGCCGAACCAGAAGATGGAGGTGTAAATGTGTTGAACATAGGATTTGGAATGGGCATTATTGACACCATGATCAGCCAGAAGCAACCCACTAGACAATATATATGTGAAGCCCACCCTGACGTGCTGCAGAAGATGGCAGCTGATGGCTGGATGGAGAAACCAAATGTGGTTGTGTTAAAGGGTAGGTGGCAGGATACACTGTCCGAACTACTTTCTAAAGGTGTTTTTTTTGACGGAATATACTATGACACCTATAGCGAGCACTATGAAGATATGCTTGAACTATTTGACATAGTGGTTGGTCTGCTGAAGCCTACAGGATGCTTCTCCTTCTTCAATGGACTGGGAGCAGACAGATTGGTTGTATACGAGGTATACAAGAAGTTGGTTGATTTGGATTTATCCAACTATGGACTTGAGGTCGCTTACACGGAACTGCCCGCCCCAGCATCCACACTAGAAGAAAATGACGAAGGAGATGATTCTGTTTGGCAAGGCATCAAAAGACCTTACTGGAGATGTCCTGTTTACTATCATCCAGAAGCAAGATTCGCTCAATAGAAAGGACTCTTACACACAAGCGCTAGCATATCCCTGCATTATATAAAACGGTCTGTTAAATAATTACAATCAATTCTGTTTATATTTTACTCAAAAAGTTTCAAAATAAATTCATTTTGTTTTTCATAATTTGCTTTACTTTCACCACCAACCTTAAGTATTATTACAGGTTTTAGGAACCCACACCTTTTTTGCCCTACCTGCTCTTCCCACAGCCTGCAGGTTATGATCCCTGTGGGCGCTGCGATTCGTTGTACGCGGCCATAACCCCGATGGTCACCACACAGATCAAGGAGTGTGTGAGGTATGGGGAAGAGGTAGACAGAGAGAGACACACAGAGCGAGGGCCATCTAAGAGAAGGATTACATACCGCGCAGTTCAGATTATCTCAATATGATCCAGGAAAACAGGAACCTCAGTTGAGTCAGGTAAATTGAACAGTTAGGTCACCTGTAATTGCATAGCTAGAGTTATAAGCGGAGTGCTATTGTGATCGGTTGATTAGCTACTTCATACACGCGAGCTGTTAAGCACACATAAAGCCTACACAGCCTACACAAAACATAATTCAGAAGGCTTTCAACAGGAGGCAATCGCAGGGTATTTGTTGCATATAAAGACTGAGAGAGACTATGTTAGTGGTGTAACATATTTGATATAACCATTAAGTCTCATTTTCATCTACTGTCATAATATTTCAACAGGCATTATACAAGCACTCTCGAGTCATAGGGTGTGCCGTCAACACCACCCACAGCATCGACTACAATTATCTGAAAGATGTTTTCGAGAATATCCCAGATAGGCAAGAACCTCACTGACGAGTTGTCTCGGATCAACGATGAAGTGGCCAATATGTCAGATAATTCAAATGGGAAGAAGACTCCAATGCCTGCTGAAACAGTGGGTGAGGTTAGAAAGCTTTTGAGTGTTGCAACCCCAGATCCCAGCCAGCTTTTGCAGCCCCAAGATGGACCTGAAGATGGTACCACTTTGCCAGGGCCATCCAGTGATGGTGACGTGTCTGTGCTTGCTGCTACCCCTGGTTCGCCAGATACACCCAATCGCTCCACATCCAGCTTTTCGTCACGTATACAAACACCAGATATGTCTGTTGCTCAATCACAGGGTGAAAGCACCCCCTCTACATTATTCGCACCACAACCCATTCATGCTGGATCAATACCACAGAGTGGTCCCATCAGGTTATCCGATCTTCCACCGGATCTCCGCGCAAAGATGAGAAAGTTCATCAAGTATGAGGAAAAGTATCCTATATTATTAGAGGCATACCGTACGGAAAAGAAGAAAACTGCTGTGATTGATAGGTTTGAGAAAATGCTAGGAGAGAATACTCCTTGCTCCAGTATAGCAGAGGGAGACTCATTGAGGGAGTATTTGGCTGGGCTTGCGCAGAAAAATGACATGTTGAATGCTGAGTTGAGACGGTTGACATCTGAGGATTTGCAGAAAACGAAATCTTTTACAGAAGAAACTCAAAGATTAAGAGATGGAATCTCTAGTCTCCAAGCTAAGAGACAGAGGGAAATCAGTGAAGAGAAGCAAAAGACAGAAAGTTTGAACCAGGAAATCCAAACCATAAGGGAGGAACTGGAAATTTTAAAGAGTGAAAATGCATCGCAGAAGGAGCAGCTCGGGTCTGCTACCTTAGCCACTGCGCCCGCTGAGCAATCAGAGGAAACCATTTCTAAGATAAAACAATTAGAGGAGACTAATGCCAACTTGAGTGTACAACTGGAAAGTGTTGAAAGAGAACATTCGTCGCAAATAACTGAGTTGAATGCTAAGTTAGACGAGTGTTCAAGCACGATTGCTCGTCTGGAATCAGAGAAGGAAGGGCTTTATTCCAAAACTACTGAACTCGAGAAGTCTCTTTCATCAGTAACGAAGTTGAATCAATTGTTTAAAGATAAGATAGGTCATTTGACAGAAGAGAAGAATGAGAGTGTAGAGGAACCCAAAAGCTTATCTCCTGCTCCAACTGGGTCGTCCAACAAGTCAAAGAAGAATAAGAACAAAAAGAAGAAACAACAGCAACAACAGCAGAATGATAGTACAATAGAAGACGAGCTCACAAAAGAAACTGAAACAATTCCTGTTGAAGAATCACCCAAGTCCAGTGAGCCTGCAGATTTTGTTGAGTTGCAGCATAAATACACTGAATTGGTAGAGGAATACAAAGCTCTCAAGGAACAACACTCCAATAATGCAGACGAGGAACTCAGCTCATTAAGATCGAAGCACCAGGATATACTGAAGGAACTTGAATCACTTCAGGGACAGAGATATACTGACAGAGAGGAGATCGAAAACAAATTAGAGGAAGTTGAATCATTAAGAGATATGCTAAGAGATGTTGGTGATGATCTTGTGACTGAGAGAGACAACACCAAATCCTTGAAGGAGAAAATCGAAAAGCTCGAAGAGAGACTTCATGAGACTGCTCATGCAGTAAGTAATGGTGACGAATCGAGTGAAGATGCTGCGAAGCAATTAGAGGAGTTGAAGGTAAACCTTGAAGAGAAAGAGAGGCAAGTGTTGACACTAAAGACTGAGCTTGAGACACTTCGTCTAGTCAATTCTGAAGCTGTTACTTCATATGAAACATCGAGGACATCTCTGGATAAGCAATTGGCTCAGTTCAAGACTGGCACCTCATCATTGGAAGAACGGGTCCGTGATCTGGAGAGTACTGTGGCAAAGAAGACTCAAGACGTGAGCAAGTTGACCACCAAGTATGAAATGGCAGAGAAGGAATTGAAGACCTTGACTGCTGAAATGAATGAGGCATCAAAAGAGACAGAAATTCTCAGGGCCGAGAAGCAGAGACTGGAAAAGAGGGTTGAGGAGTTGGGTGCTTTCAAGAGCCAAGAGGTTAACCTCAAGCTTGACCTTGCCACAGCAAAGACCAGTTTGAGCCACAAGGAGAAATTGCTTGCCGAGGCTGAGAGTAGATGCAAGTTCTTAGAAGAAGAGAAAGGGTCTGTAAATGATAAGCTGATTGAGGTGCGTGTTCAAGTTGGTGAGCTTACATCTTCAAACAAGGCTTTACTGAAGGGTAAAGATGTGCTCATGACCAGTAATGAGAAGCTGAAGCAAGACTTGAACGAAGCAATCCTGAGGCTCAACAAGGTTGGTACTGAGAACAACAGGCTTATGCACAACATTGAAGCACTTAAAGACAAGTACACAGATGTTGTTGATGCCAAGTCAACATCCAATGATCAGATGGACACTATCAAGAGGCGTTGTGATGAGTTGTCAATGAGAACCCGTGAGGCCGAAGTGCGTGTGGAGACACTCCAGGAGGAGCTTTCAGATACACGTGCAATGTTGCAGGAGAGGACACGTGAGGCTGGCACTATGAGGAAGTTGATGCTCGATGCGGAGGAGAGTCAAGCATCCAAGGGCAAGGAAATGGAGGTACGTATCAGTACCTTGACAGAAGAGAAAGAAAGGATGGAATCTGATGCTGCTCTTGGCCTCAAGCGAAAGCAGAGAGAGGTTGAGGAGCTGAGATCTCGTATAGAAGACTTGGAGGGCGAGTTAGAGGCACAGAGAGTCAAGGTAAGAAGGGTCAATGATAGGATGACTCAGCTTATTGAGAAGAGCAAAAGTACAGCCCCTAATGTAGAGAACGGTGATGCCGGTGATCATATTACCATGGATGATAGTGCTCTCTCCAAGACCATTGAGGTTCTAAGAGAGTCACTGAACAAATCGGAGCTCAGACTCAAAGAGTATGAGAGTGTGAACTTTCTTCTCAAGAAGGTTAATGATGAATCCTCCCTGAAGCTGGAAAGACTCAACAAGAATTACAAGGTTTTGTCTCAGCAGTTCAAATCTGTCAAAGAACGTGAGAGGCGTGCTTCAGTGACAAAGGACAGTACTCCTGGTAGTCCCTCATCGGTCAAATCTAGAAATGGCAGCATCATCAGCGCACCCAGTGTTGGTGCTCCAGGTGCCATGACAGAGGAAGAAAACGAAAAGGAGAAGACCGCTTACCTTCGTAATGTGCTTCTAGGATTCTTGGAACGCAGAGAACAACGTAATCAATTGTTACCTGTGGTGAAGGCTCTCCTGGACTTGAGCAATGCTGATACAGACAGGTTTTTAAATGCCCTTGTTAAGTGATGCAGTATGTATTGTATAGATTAATATAATTATACATCATTATGCTAATTTCTATGTGCATGAAAATCTTTACAAGATACACCTCAGTCCAAATCTGTTTAGGCTACTGGATCTATTCTTTCCCTGCCATCCATGAATTCCCTTAGCGGCCGTGGAATCACTATGCTATCAGTTGCCTTGTCGTAAAAGTTTTCGATAATGGCAACTATCACCCTTGGAACAGCACATGCTGTACCGTTCAATGTATGTACAAATCTCTGTTTGCCAGTGTCGGAGTCAACGAACTTGGTGTTGAGTCTTCTAGACTGGTAATCCAAACAGTTGGAAGTGGAAGTAAGTTCACCCCATTGTCCTCTACCAGGCATGTAAGCCTCTATATCGTATTTCTTAAAAGCAGGAGCACCCAGATCATTGAATGGCATGTTCAGTACTCTAGCTGTAAGACCTAGAGATGTGATGAACTCCTTTTGGAAGGCAACCATTCTCTCAAATTCTTGATTCGATAGTTCTGGATCGTTTGGTGTCCAGGAAAACAGTTCAACTTTTGTAAATTCATGCACTCTGTAGAGTCCACGGGTCTGACGGCCTCTTGCACCTGCCTCAGCTCTATAACTTCTGCTTACACCCACATAACGTAGAGGGAGCTGCTTTTCGCTCAGTATTGCGTCAATCTTCATCGCTGCTAATGGGATCTCTGCAGTTCCCGTTAGGCAGAGATTATCATGTTGCAGCTCATACACCTGCCTTTCACCATTCTGGTCACGAGGTTTGAATCCACATGCATTGGTAACTTCCGTTTTTACAATGGAGGGTGGTATCACAAGCGTGTATCCATAACCTCTGGCCAGACGAAGTGCATACTGTACGAGAGCCTGTTCCAAGAGGGCACCATCGCCGATGAGATAATACCACGAGTTCCCTGATGTTGTAGCTGCTGCTCGGAAATCCACTAGACCAAGCCTTTCAGCAATTTCTTTATGATCAATCTCTGGGTTATGTAGTGATGTCAGTTCTTCATTGGGGTTAATCATGTCTACCAATTGTTGGGTCTCTTGCACAGATGGATCAGCCAGGTTTGGCAAAGACTCCACTGCAACGAAGAGTTTTTGAGTGAGATCATCAACCTCCACCTGGCGAGTTTTTAGTTTTGTCTTCTGCTCCGTGAGCCTGCAAATTATAGCCTGATGCTGTGTATTGATCTCTTCGGAATCTGCATTTGAAACCTTTCTGGCAGCCTGCAGTCTCTTCATATCCTCGTTGAGCTTGTTGCGCTCTCTCCTAAGAGAAGCCAGCTCAGTGTCCATCTTGACAAGGTTCTCATATAGAGATTTCACCTGTTTGGCATTGTTGACAGTGTCATCCGTGACTTCCCTCTTGATACAGCTATCAACATACAGCTGTTGGTTAGCTGCTATGGACTTAATGTCAAACTGGGGCATACGTAAAGTGTTTGTGGCAGCGATGCGGGAGTTAAGCCGCTTGGTCACAAAAAGGTGAGACACATTACGGAAAACACTGACTGGAGAAGGTCGCCTCACACGCATCGTGGCTGCTGAATAATACGACATGGATTCAGTTGCTAGAATTTATATTGTCAATGAGCTTAATGCTCTCCACTCTCAAATACAATGAGAGAACTCCATCACCCGTTATGCCCTCGGACAGCTTCGCGATGAGATGGTCTTATCGCACGCACGACCTGCACTACATTGTAAGCTGAGAGAGGAGGAGAGGGACGTACCTGGGTTCTTGAGGGGCAGGATTCTCAGACAAGCAGAATAAAGTCCAGAGCTGATCTGGTATAATATTTGAGAGCACAAAAGAAAATTGACACAAATGAAATCGTGTGATATTTTAGGAACAAAAAAGATGATTGAAGAAAATGGACAGAATGATGCACGATGTGATGGCACTCCGGCCGTGACATACTTGGCGTGCGATTAACCTCGTTTCCCCAGTGTGTACACGTGAGAAGCACAGATCAAGAGATAGCTAGAAAGCTATAAGGTATGACTAGTTTCGTTTTAAGAAATGGATCCAAGGGGCAACACAATGGAGACGCATGCTGGTTGAGAAAGCATGTTGGTATCAAAACTGTGTAGTCTATCGAACGAAGAATTGAAACCTATAGTAAGAGACGCTACTCCGCAGCAACCATTGAGAAGGTTCAGGGTAGATAGCCGGAACAAAGAACCCTTCGACTTCGTGACCACACACCCTCGTTTACACTAATTCATCCCTGCAGCTGGCCATTACAGACATCAATTCGGTTCCAAGGATCTGCCACAAAAGCCAGAATGTAAAGGTAGAGGAGAGAGCCTCACCAACCCAGTAACTGCATACTACTTGCACTTCCAGTGAAGGCGCAGGAGATTCGAGTGATCTGACTTTCCATTGCCAAGAATGTTTCTGCTTGATTTCTTGATTTCCCCTCATTCCCCCCTCCCCACCCTCCTTCCTGCTCTGTAAAGGGTGTTGCAGTTGTAGGTGTAGCATAAAGAGCGGGGTAATGTATGCCCCCCCACCCCTCTAGTGTGTCTCTCATCATGCAGTGCCCGGCAATTGAAATTTGGGGCTGAGGAAGCCGCATGAGACGTGACACGATGGGCGGGCAACTGCGGCGCCTAGATCTCAAACCGACCGGATGGCTGTGCTCTCAATTGCATTAGAACATAGAATGCGGGGAAATTAGTTTGGAAATGTGTGATAACGTGTTGATCTACCCGGAAATGGCACTTGAAATACATCTTGCACACTTATTTCGGATCACCTATTGCTCTTGCGACACCCTCTAAGAGCAGTGGCTCATATGGATTTAGTCATAAGCACTGTACAATCGGAAACCGAGACATCTTGAATGTGGCCCCCCTCATTGAATGTGACCTCGCAGCGTTGAATGAAGTAGAAGTCAAGGGCCATTACATATAATTATAGTTCCTAGGGTCACAAAAAGCAATCTTCTATCGATATTACAGATGCTTTGTCTGTAGCCCATGTTGAATCCTATATCCCAACAGGGACAGGGGCCCCCATTGTCGTAGGGCATCATAGCAACAGTAGGAAGCAAGGTAGACCGCAAGCTGATGCCTGTCACAGATTCCAACTGCTCGTGGCTTGCACATAATCCCTTTTTGTGCACCTGTCAGCGCAAGCGTTGGACGGGTGGGAACATCCATGCAGATTCTAAGTGGCACTTCGTGCAGTGGTCGGCAGGGTGTGGATGCACCATATGCAGGGAGAAGCATAACTCTGTGTACAAATTTGATATTTCACTCACAGTTGGCTCGTGCTATCCACATCCTGCCTCAGACATGTCAGTCAGCTTTTTGGCGGCCGGATGCTAAGCAAGCAAGCTCCTCCTGTCTACGACGGTTTTATGTTATCTGATGATGGTACCATGCCACCTCTGCTCATGAATACGAGAGTGTGCACAAATACGATTGGATCTACACTATATAATGCAAGTACATATTGTTCCCTCCTGAACGGCTTATGAACGTAAGCGTATATATTTATTCATTGTTGAGCATCTTTTTGTACAGTGAGGATTCCCGTTGTTAGGGAATGGCAGGATGGCATCCCTGATGGCCCCAAAAGTAGCTAAAATATTATATGTTGCTTTGCCTTTGCGTTTTGCTGCCTCATGCAGATGAACGTGTTCGAGACTCCTAAAAGCGGAATAAGAATACAGTCTGAGAATGCAAAGCCATAGCTCTCGCTGTGTATTCCACATCTCACTTAAGTTACCAAAATGCTACAAAGTCATTTCCCAAAAGGTTCTAGTGCCCTGTTGGTTAGTCCCCTCACCAGCAACGCGAGTTTTACCTCCTGAATCTCTCGGCTCTGATTGATGATCCCTTGGTTTTTTCTCCACCGCCCTCCCTCCCCCTCTTTGCCGACTGTGCTTAGGTATGCGGGTCGTTTTTGCTCATGCTGTACATATCTCCCCTTCGATATATACCTGTATGCATCTGTGGAGGTACGTATACCAGGAAGCATGACGGGTATTCCCACGGCTCTCCGTGCAAAAACCACAAAGCGAAATTATAGAAGCTGTTGTAACTTGCTACCACAGTAATATTACCTTTTGTCGCTTCTCCTTAGCTAACTACACCTTTTTCACCTTGTCTCCATTGAAATCGTGTTATCATCCACACAAGTCTACAGATATATATAAGGAGAGGGTCAAACCATTCATGGCCCACCCTCTAAGCACTCGCATCGCAGCTCATCCTGATTCCGATCTCCCATCAAAAAGTTCCATCCCCCCTCCCGTTCCGTCATCGCCGGCAGTTGCATCCCCGTTGTAACGCCAGCCGTTTAGAGAAACTTGCGAATCCAACGGGTGACACACGCAGGTTTTTCTCTGCGGTAACCTTGTGCGCTGTTTGCGAGCTCTCTCCTACAGACAGCGAGCAGGCGCCGTTATCAAGGCAGGTTCGGTTTGCACCTCAGGGAGTTTGCATTTATGAGAGTATCCGCGGTTGTTCATACATTCCTATCATTCTCAGCTATTCAGCTATTCTCGACCACATCGTAATCAGGTTTAATATCTGCAATTATTGCTATATTATTTGCTCCCACCTAGCGAGAACGGTGGCGGCATTCCACTCAGTCTATTTTACACATTGCAACAACCAGCCAAATTGCTTCCAAATATCATAGTGGCCACTTCCCATGAATACCTTCGACCAACAAACTGCTGAGCAGTTTGAGCAGTTCGACCATAGGCATAATGCATATCCCGCACAGCAAGGATATGAACATAGAGGGAGGTTAGATATTGATAACAGTAGTGATGATCCAACTATGGAGGGACGTAATTCTTCCTGTCCGCCTTCCAACTCTGTGACCGATGGAGGCTCCACTTCTTCAACAAACCTCAGGCGTGGACCTTGGTCACCAGAAGAGGACAACCGACTACTTGATTTGATCGCTCTTTTTGGAGCTACAAATTGGGTAAGGATATCGCAGAGTCTAGCTACTCGTACGCCAAAGCAATGCAGAGAGCGCTACCATCAGAATCTAAAACCTTCGCTCAACAGATCACCAATAACGGCCGAGGAAGGTGCTTACATAGAAGAGTTAGTTGCACGTTATGGAAAAAGGTGGGCTGAAATAGCGCGTCATCTCAATGGAAGGAGTGATAATGCCATCAAGAATTGGTGGAACGGAGGGGCCAACAGAAGACGCAGAGCATCCGCCACTGCCATAACCCCTGGTGGTGTTTCTATGGTGGTACAACCACAGCGCAGTAACGAGTCCGTCGTGGCTGCTGCATCCATCCAAAATACCCAACACTCATCGCCTGGTCCTTATCAACACCCAGGGATGGGTACACCTCCACTATCTGGTATTGTTGTTAGCACCAATCCTAATGTGAGCACACCAAACGCAGCATCGCATAATCCAAATCCTAATGGCATCTCACCTGCTTACCCACCCCAACCACAGTCGCGCTTGGCCCAGCCTTCCAATGTCGCCTTCAACACAAGAATATTCGGAGAGGATCAACAGCAACTCCAACAACAGTTCCCAACCACTCCTCAGACCATGAACACATTACCACCAATAAATCTCAACAACTTACAAGCTATCAATAGCAGGCGCGAATCAATGGAGGTGAGGCTGCCAGCATCTGCAGGTGAAGCCATCAAACATCCTGTGAATGGCCAACAACAGCAACAGCTGCCCCCACTCGGCAGTAACCATGGTCCTCATCTATTACCTCCAATCCGCAAGCGCAAGGTGTTTGATGATTCGCCTCAGCCCTTCCGCCGCCACAGTGCTGCAACTATTGGATCTGGCCTGGGTATAAGTAACTCGCTCACATCCTACGGAAATGTCACAGGTAACTCATCTGCCCCGTTCCCCGGATCACCGCTATCCCACCCTCCATCATCCACGTCAAGACAGTCATCGATCACATCTCACGAGTTTTCGCAATTGTCATCTTTCACAAACACTTCTGATGGCCCAAACTCAGTTTCTGCTGGTACTTCGAGACGATCTTCATTCGCACCTCCAATCACACTCACACCCGCTGATAGGTATGCTGTTTCGCCCTCGCTAAATGCCCAGGCTCAGAACCGACTTTCTGTTTCCAGTATCAGTTCCGCCAATGTCTTAGGCACAAGTGGATTGAGTTCCGGTTTATCTGCCACTGGAAATGGAACTACTTTACCATTCCCACCTCTTTCCCCAAGGAATTTCTTGAATGGAGGCAATTCCAATAATGAGAAGTTACCTCCGCTATCACTTGCACAGTCAACGCCACAACACCCACAGGCACCTTCTTCGACGTACCTGCCTCCTCTTTTCAAAAGGGAGTTCTCATTTTCATCTAGCAATGAGAGGCGAGGAAGCCAGGTTCTGAGCAATCATGGTACCACTGCCGCTTCTTCTGTCAATACCTCTATGAGCAGTATCAATGGTATCAAGAAAGAGGACGATTCAGTGTCTACTTTTGCCACACGCAATTCAGCAGCTGACAATAATACCAATACACACAGTCGCACTCATAGCCAAGGTAACAATAATAGCAGCGCTGACAACACCCCTACAAAGAGAATGAGCATTTCATATCTCACATGATATCAAACGTACGATCTTACCAACCGCATGAGCTGTCTGTACGCCCCAGTTAGTTTCTAGGCGATGTAGTGTAATCGGACTCTAATACTCCGTAAGTTGGCTAGCCTTAGCTCATGTATTGTGCATTCCAATTTCTGGATTTGTTTTTGCTAAGCTTCATTGGTTTGAGGATGGGGTGGTGTGCAACCTCCGAGGACATTCTAATATGTTTTTTCGCTCGCATTCTTCGTCTAATCACACAATTTTTGTTATATATTTTTCTGCTGCTATGCTTGGTTTTTAATTGTTACGTCTATAGCTAACTGTGTATGGTTTTTTTCTCGCTTTTTGCTGTCTTTTTGTTGACAATTCATTGCTTTTTTTGGTTTCCCGCAATTGTTGTGTATGATATTCTCTTCATGAATAATGTATTATCATATTAACTATTTTGTACTACAATGTAATTTAGACCTATCGCTGGCACAACTAATTAAAGCTTATATTATTTATTCATTTACACTGGTTATCATTTTATCATATCCAAGATCTGCTGTGTGAGATTTGCAACTTCGTCTCCCTCCTCCCCACTCAAGTTGGCCAGATTTATGGTACCATCCTTAATCTGAGCCTTAAGCTTATCCCCTATCTCTGCACTGTTGGACTCCAGGAGCTGCAATGTCGTCCAGAGAGCAATATGCTCAAAGGTGGAGTTGCCACTGGACAAAAACCTAGAGATGAACCCACTGATGCCTTGATAATTTGCAAGTACTATCTTGTAGTCGCTTATTCTCGAACATAGATTTGCAAGCGCCGCAGCGGCATTTCCACACACCTCAGCATTTTGCGAGAAAGTCAATGGAATCAATACATCCATGATTCCAAGATCCAAGAGCTTGCTCTTGAGATCATCTGCAAGCGCCAGAATGGCAAAACAAGCCGAGATCTCGCTTTGTACGCTGATTGGAGCATCCAACACTAGATCCTTGCATTTCTTCACTGCACCTGCATCCAAGAGAGCAAGACGGTTACGCTCACTGGATGCTGCAAGGTTACGAAGTGTTGAAACCGCATGACACTGAATCTCAACCGAATCTCCACCATAGTCGAGCAATGCAACCAGAGGTTTGAGGAAGCCGGCATCAATTATAAGTGCTTCGTTCAATGGATGGATAGAAATGTTACGAATACAAGCCACAGCAGCCAAAACAAGTGGCTGGTGGGTGCTTTGAAGTAAAGTGACGAGATTTGGCAATCCTCCAGAACGTACAATCTCTAGCTGGTAGTTAGCGTCACTTGCCAAGTTACGTAGAGCTAGAGTAGCTTGGCACTGAACACGTGGACTTGTAGAGTCCATGAGTTGGACCAATTGTGAAACCAGTTTAGGCTCGGTTGTTGCAAGCCTTTTACGGTTAGTCTCGTCAACGGCTATGTTAGACAATGCAGTAGTACAATAGTATTGGACATCCGGGTCAGGACTGCTCAATAGCTGTACAAGGACTGGGGCTGAGCCCGCGTTAACAAGTTCCTGTCTATTCTCCAAGGAGTGTGTCATATTAAGTAGTGCACCTGTTGCATTGCGCTGGACTCTAAGGTCTTTGCTCTTAGCCAGCTTGGTCAAAGGAATGAGGGCACCACTGGTTGCTATTTTTGTCTTGTTTTTGTCCTGGGTTGCGAGGTTGGTAATACATCCGACTGCATTACACTGAACCTCGATATTTGAAGAAAGCATCTGTCTGATGAGTGGCTCCAGTCCTCCCATTTCAACTATGAGGACTTTGTTGACATCGTTGACGGCCATATTTCCCAATGCAGCACATGCCGCTCTTTGAACTTCTGAGTCGCTCGACTGTAGTAAAATAAGAATGGGTTCTAAAACATCCCTCGTAACAGGACGTACATCCTTCTCCGTTATCTCTGCAAAGGCGAGAGCAGCACTTCTCTGAAGGTCAACGTTGTCTGAATAAACCAGAGTGCTCAGAGCTCTGAGGGGGCCATCGGAGAAAAAGTCAACTTCCCCACGGTTCTCGAGATACTGCAGCAATGCTGAAATTGCATCACGCTCATTTTCGGCCAATAATGGGGGGTACGCTGAATCGTTATCAGCCCTTGAAAGACAGCTACAACAGACACCCATCTTGAGTAGCGAATGTCGTGTGTGGATGTATGTTGAAGGTGTGGGTATGTTATAGACTTTGCAACGCTAAAAAAATAAAAGAGCGGTTACAAAAAAATTTTCCAAGCGGTGAATGAACCAGAGAAAATAAATATTAAAAGTAAGACAGAGAGAAAAGAACGAAAGTACAAGTGGACTTCAGTGTAAGTAGACTTCACTGTAAGCAAAAAACAACAAACAACCAGTTATCAGGATACAGGCCCTGCTTAATTGATGAAAGTATCGACTAACAATTAGTCTTCCCTATTGTGAATTTCAATTCAGGGTATAAGATACCAAAAGCCCAGTGTCTGTTGTGCTTGAGAAAGCGGTAATGGTATTTGCCTTCGTGAAACCTTGTGCCTCGTCGAATAGTTAGCCGTAAAGAACAAGAAAAACGCCTACACCGCTAAAAGAAATACACACAAAAAACAAGTCTATTCCAGTAATGTCCAATTTTACCAACTATGTGTCGATGTGTTCGTTTGTTCTATGTATTATAGTTTGTGAATATGTGACACACATGTGAAAGCACATAATAGAACTACCGCTTACCGCTTTCCTTTATTATAATCAAGGAGCCCTACGAGCCTTCGCATCTTGACGTGAGTATGCCTCTCTGTTTGCGTCACTCTCAATGGGGCTGTCTCGGAATGGGGGCTACTCTGACGCTCTATGGGCCTATCTGCAAGCCATTTGGCGTGTCATTAATGGCTACGAGCGCCGGCATTGTTAGGACCCACTTGCTGTTAACCGTGCGCATTTCCTCTGTATCGGACCGCGTACAAGAAGTCGTGTATCATAGAAGTGCTTATCTTGCTTTTCCCAAAGGAGTAATAAGATAGAAGGAGAAGTAACGGCTTAGAGATGAGGAGTGCAGGTTGGATGATAGGTTATCAAAGAGTGTTAACTGAGAAGCAAGAATAACCGGGGGGTGGGTGGGGGTGTATGAAGAGAGTTGTTGGCAGGGTGCCTTTGTGATTCATCATCAGTGCTGAATGTGAGGGTTTTGTGAAAGTAGACACAAATGGTACGATGTTGATAGAATAGCAAGAGTGGAACTGATACCGGAAACTAGTGGAGTAAGAGCTCATGAGATGTTGTTGGATTGTATAATGGGGGTGGTACAGATTATCAGGCTGATGTAACATTTCTGTGGCAATCAAACGTGATTCATGGAGCTGAAGCAAAGACATTACTTCTATCTATATAGTCAAAGAATAACTTTTATTTATTACGTACATGATTTTAATGGGTTCACAATTTATGCTTCTAATTATTCAGTAATACCTCCAGTGCCGAAGTAAACTCACTGGTGAACCACCTCCTGTCGAATTTTCTCAAAGAACCCTTTGCAAAAACCTTCTTTGGCAACCCAATATCTACCAAATAATGGATCCAATCTCCCTTCTGGACAACGCCCAACCTGTACGCACTGATCAATGCTGACATTGGCAAACCAAGAGATACAACCCACTTAGAATTGATAGGAGTCTCACCACCCTCAACTTCTCCAGTTCCCACATCCAATCCACTTGGGATATCCAACGACATTATACCCACACGGTGAGATCTATAATTACACCAATGAACCAACTCTCTTGCTGTACTAAGTTCAGGATCAATAAGATCAGATAGGTTATTGTCAAAGCCCTGCAATCCATCCAGTATAAATTCTAAAGGTGAGTCAATCTGTTGCAAGAGATTATCCAGTTGAACAAGGCTAGTGGTGGTTTTACCTCCAAATGCCACAAACATCTCAAGTTGACGCTGGACGACAGGCAAAACCTCATCACCACCAGAGTGTGAGTCTGGACTGGTGAGAAGGAATGCAACGGTACGCACACCATGGTTGGATAGGTGTCTTCCTGTTGCCAAAGCTCTAGCACCTGCACGATTGTTTCCAGCAAGTATCAATATAAGTGGAGGAGAGTTATGATTGGTGGATGAAATTCTGCCAGTGTTTCCTCCAAGAATCTTTATCACGAGCTCAGTGATACCACGCGAGGCATTCTCGATAAGGATTTCTGGGGTCACCTTGAAGTCATCCACGGTAATACGCTCAACCTCCAAGAGCCGCACTGGCGAACAAAGAGGGAGTGATTCTTTGTCGGCGGAAAAAGCAATTGAATAGGCAGATGAAGACAATGGAGTGGAGATTCTAGAGGTTGATCTTTCAGGTCTTTTAGTATTAGATGATACAGGTTCTATTGAAGTGGGCTCGGCTTGTGGAATGAGGCCAAATCCCGGTTTGCCCAAGAGAGATAAGAGCTCCTGGTTACCACTCAAGGATTTAGTGGAGTTCAACTGAGTAATGGGAGTCATCTCACGCGAAGAAAGATCCGTGGGGTTAGCAGTGATTCTGTCCCAGTTGTCATGTTTGGCTTCTAGAACCATCTCATCTATATCATAGTTGACCTTGGACTTTGGAGTGGCAGCACCGGCACCATTTGGCAACTTATTGTGTCCGACAAGTCTTTGAGTTGGATCGATGTTGTCCTGCTGTGACAGTTCACGGAATACAGAAGATTTGTCGAATTTCTGGAGATTGGTTGCAAAATCAAACTCTTGATCTTTGATATTGGCAACACTGTCAGTATCCTCCCATTCCACATCATGAGAATGATAGTTGTAAGGATGATCGGAGTCTGCGGTGGGTGTGTTACTGGTCTGGTTTCTCGACGACCTTTCCTTTTTACTCTTTCTGGTAGAACCGCCCGGTGTGCTGCTACGGCTGTAATCAGACATTGCATCGTCATCATTATCAGCCACGAACTTGTTGACCACAGATTTGTTGATGGCTTCAGGCTGTTGCAAATTTGCTTGTTTCTGTTTGTTTTTCTTCTTTTTATCTGTTTTTTGCGCTTGCTGAAGTGCAAGCTGAGGAAGTTCAATCACCTTCAAGTCCTTAATCTGAGATCCATTTACACTCCATTGCTGGTGTGTCTCATTAGTATCTGGATGGGACACTGAAAAATAATTAGTATGAATGGGATTGGCTATAACTGTTGGAATTTCGAACATGAAAACATACCATTATTCAAAACAAGGTCTTTGCCTGAAACATCTGAAATCATCCCCACCACTTTGGAGTCATTTCCATCAGAGAGAACCAGCTCCACAATATACCCGAGGAATTGAGACATAATGTCGTCGGCTTTTGAAAATAATAGCTTTTAGCTGTCAGTGAATCAAACAACAAAACAATAATTGTATATAGGAGTGTTTTCGCTATATATGTCATTCTTCAACTACTGTATTTTTGTAGTTGTAGATGATATATCTACTATACCATGAGTGCCCGCTACTTCTGCCAACGCTCATCGTTTTCAGAGTATGGCCATCTTCCTGATGGAAGATGGCCATAGTGTGTCCCATAGTGTGTCCCATAGTGTGTCCCATAGTGTGCGTGTACCTCATTGGGACAACATAGTGGGTGAAGCAAGAGCTTTAACAGCAGTGGCTCTCCTCATCAATTTGCAAACAACAACTACAGGAGGCACTGCACCTTCACTAAAACGACACATGTATAATCTCATCTACAAAGCAGTTGTTGATAATATACTTAGTGATGTCGTGCATAGTGTACCTCCAAGAGTTTCCTGTCCTTTGCCTGAGGCTACTGCTTACTCACTTACTCTCCTAGCTTGAAGCCCCAAATGCCCCACTGTGAATGCCCCACTGTTAACTAAGGTCCCACTGCATCTTCCACCTATGAGTCGTGCCTGCCAACGCTGGCGTCCTGCGCAATCACTGCTGTAGCTGGCTTAACGTAACGGCTGTCCCACACGACTAATCTTATCTCTGCTCCTGCCGCTTGGAGAAGACGCAATACTCGCCTGCGAATAGCGAGTGACAGTTTACAAAGTCTCTGCTTACAGAGGCGATACAAACAGTAACGATAGGCATTATATTTTGAAGCATATCTATGGATGTAATGCTGATGAATGAGATCTTTGTGTGTAAATTCAACTGACCTTACGTTTGTGACACTGTTATTTGATTTTGTTGTATTTTTGATTTCCTTTTGATTTTAAGCTTGTTGTGCGTTTGTGTATGCTTTTGTGTATGCTTGTGATTTGCTTGCCTAAGTTCACATAGCTTGCATATGTCCCCTGATTGTCTTAAGCCATCTACTGCTATCACCTCGAAGGTTCCTGGTCATCCCAGTCACCTCACCCTCCCATAGGTGAGAACCTCCACAAGCACCATTATCATCTCATCACATCACCATGAGCAAGCTGATATCTCGTATAGAGAAGCTGTTGGTACTCCCAGCTCGTGTTGACCAAGATGACCATATCCATATCATAAATGATGTCACTCCAGACTGTTCGGTGCTCTCTTGTGGATGTTTAATATCGGAGAGTCTTGTAGTCCTTCTACAAGACCACGAAACACACACTCTTAAATGTCCTGTATGCAGCTCTGAAGGTGTGCGGCTTCTGAAGGCTGTACAACCATTACGGGATCTATATATGCAACTGAATTCCCTAAAGGCAAAACTAGAGAACTCAGCAGCTGTAGAAGGTGATGTAATATCAGAGACCAGTACAGACAGACTAAAGAGACAACAGAATACAGACAGACAGAGGGATAAGGCAAGGCGAAAGAGTAGCTCCAGAAAGAGTTCTGCCAATCTCCAATCGGTAAGACAAGACACAGCAAACAAAATATCCTTACTGAGTGCTTTCCACGATGTGTTCACAAATGTGGATGCTTACCGTGCCCCAGTATCTTCTACGAATCTACCTACAGCAGATGGTGACCTTTCCCATCTGTTAGATAGTGATCATCCATATGGCGTTGAGTTCCCTCCTCCTGGTACGAGTCCTACAAACACTAGGGGATCACCTCCCAAGGCTGATGAGCTGCCACCTCCCAGACTATCTGTGACATCACAAGTCTCATCCACCTCACTTCCAAGTGCTTCTAATACGTCGGCTTTGCCAATTCCAATTGTCATCCCAGGTGGTGCCAATTCCGCTGAGATAGGATCCAACCTCAATCTTTCTTCCGGAGCCGCTCCGAAGTCTGGCACTTCGCATCGGTTCAGCTTTTCATCATCTGTTGGTAAACCATCCAATCTCACTGCTGCGCTACGTGGATCTCCAGCTTCAACGTCTCCCGTAAATAATATTATACGTACAACGACAAGTGCCACAACTGCCACTTCCACAATGGCCACAGCGCATAATGGTGTGGGGTTATCCTCTGGTGGTAGTAGCTTTTCCCGTCCAAATAGAGATAAAGAACGTGAAAAAGAACGCGACAGAGAAACTAATAAAGAGTTACTATTTGCAAAGAATTTTCCGTTCTTCAGAAAGCGTTACCAACATCATACTCAGCACTCAAAATTCTTTATAAAGACCCGTTCTTCAAGGCTCTTCATCAACACAGGCATATCACCTGATTTGAAGAGATTCGTTCTTCTGAGTGAGAGAAAGTGGGAAGTGTACACTATACATCCTGAAAAACCACAGGAGGCGCCAATATTACAGTGTTGTGGTCGTAGTACTGGGGAATATGGCCCCAACTTTGAATCTGTGCAGAGAGACACAGTGCCAGAGAATGTGGTGAACGGAGGTGCTGCTAACGGCAACCTGGGTCTAGGAGTCACCGATATACCAGTTTCTGCTTCATCATTTGGCGATACAGAGATCCTGGGCCTCTTGGGGTCATGGGAGCACTTGTATTGCCGGATATCTAATAACTTGCTTGTAATTGCAGGCACTCGTGGGATGTTGAGGGTGTATGATTTGAATAAGAATGGAAGACCATTGTATTCCTATCATTCTAAATTCCCTATTAGATGTATCGATATATCTGAATGCGAGCGTTTTATTGCAATTGGAGTGACTGGTAAAGACAAATTCACAGGTGTTGAGCAAGCCCTCATTGTTCTTCTGCGTATTAGTTTCGAGTCGGAAGAATATGGTGTTGAGGAAGACCTCCCACCTGAATTCAGAGACTTGACCATGGATTCAACCTTCGATGATTTTCACGACTTTGACGAAGGAATATCCGCTGGAGTGAAGGGCTTGTTTGATGCTGGTAATTTTGCCAATGGAAACAACAACAGTTACACTAAAACTGGAAACTTTGCTCATCTCAACAGAAAACTCAAAGTTCAGCCAGTTACCATCACACTCCCTTACAGAGATCCAATCAACATCCTTCAATTTTCTCCAAATTCCAGTTACCTCAGTTGTGCAACTGCCATGGAGTCACGTTTTATGGTGATATCTATCACAAACCCAAGTGAACCTCGACTCATTATGAAGTCCTTGAGGACATTAGACACATCTCTGGAGAGTGAGGGTATCACAGATCTGCAATTCTTCCCTGACAATCACCTCATGACACTCACTAGTGTTGCCTTCAATTCTTGTCCCATAATTATTGACACCAAAATCTCTTCCATCATGGGTGTTCAAGGTATAGCTCAGCCTATGATGTTGGTAAGAGTGGATGAGGTGGGAAGTACTATCCATAGAGCCGCAGTGTCGCCAAGAGGAGATTCTGTGGCTTATCTGGATCGTAACGGTATCTGCTATATAATGAGTAGCCCTCATATGGATGATAACGAGAATAAGAGGATAGTAGTTGTGGCTGAAGTTGCCAATGCATATCGTGTAAGAGAGAGCGCATCTCTTCGATTCGATAGGGACGGATATAAACTATTTATTCTTGATAGAAAGGGAGTGTTATATATAGAAGATTTCACCGCTGGGACTCCTCAGAGCCATGACATAACGAGGTGCAAGCTTATCAGTTGAATTGTCTCTATATATGTATATTGTGTCTTTTTTGTTGTTGTTCAAAATCCTCTTGCCCTTTGAAGAGGGGTAAGAAGGACATCTCTCTATGATCCTGTATCATTGTATTTTACTAAAGGCTTAATGCTTTACTAAACATTATATAGAAATCACAGTATTAAAGTCTTATTTTAAAGGGAAACTATAATATTAACATTTTCAACAGGTTGCAGAGTGTATTGTTAATGCAGCCTTCGTTATATACCCGTTAGCCTGCTAAATGCATATCTTAATGCTTCAACTGCCCCGTTGTTGCTACTGATGGAGTAATGCATCGACAGCTCTCTTTTGGAATATAACAAGTCGAACACCTTGTAGTGGAGCTTTGTAGAAGAGAACCTGGCAACATTGGTATTGCTCAACACAAGACTATCCTTCACACTCCCAACCAGATCTCCAACACTCATCATTACATAGTGGTACATTGACTTCTCCACGACACTGCCTTCCTGAGGAAACTCTTCCTGGATGGATGACGGTGACGGGTTATACCCTATATTACCATCATCGTATTCCACTGTCAAGCAGGTCATATTCACGTGAGTGGACCTGTAGTACCGGGGGGTATCACGGTTTTGGACATTGCCCGAATAAATAACAGAAGACAGAATGTTGAAGACAGATGTCATAGTGTCAACTATAGAAGAGAATAGCCCGGAGTTTGGTTGGCTGTTAATCTCCTTGTAGAGCGAAGAGTATAGACTGTCAGTAGCCTGATATGCCAGCTGCTGTACTATGTTGCTGGTGAATTCTTTACTTCTTACACTGGTGGGAATAATATTAAGAAATACCAACTTGGAATCTCCTCCAATATCATTGTCTATCATGTTTACTTCTCCGATTGTGGTTTTCCTGTCATTGTTCTCTCTGATGATATCAAGCAAACCGTTGTTCAACAACCCCACCGTGTTAGATACTTTCTCTTTCATGACTCTTGACAATTCCATCATGTTAATCTCTTGGACCTTAGATCTGGGCACCCTCGTCCAATCGGGCAGTATGAGCACACCCTTAAGGTTGAGGAAGTGCTCGTGTGCATTAGGGAAAGGCAACACTGGGGTATCTAGAATGCTGCTTAAACGTGACAAACCTTCCCTTATTGATCTATTGGAATCATATGAAATGGGAAGGGATCTGATATCCACAGAATCCTCACTCTCTATCACTAGTAGTTCCTTCTCAGAAGTGGTTGTGATATATACTATGAAACCCCGCATATTGAGATCTCTTGCAAGGCTCTGCACTGTTGGCGTGAGAGGAGAGGCAACTAATAGTACAACGTCATACCTTGCACCATTATTGAGTTTATTGGCCCTCCTGGGCTTTCCGTTTGCTTTTTGTGACAAACCTCTTCCTGCGTGGCTGGCATTCTCTTGGCGCAGGTATGCCACAGAAGTGGCGGCGAGGGCAGTCGCGACACCAATTCCACCAACTGTAGCCAATTTATGAGAAAGCACAAATTCCACCCACTTTTCCTCCCAACTTTTTGGGGGTGGAGGTGGAGGAGGTGCTGGGACTCCTTGAAATGTATACGATCCTCCCTTGTGCACCACATCACCTACCCAACCTATGGCATCCTCTGCCGCTCCCTTAGAAAAGGTGTAGGCAGAGTAACCCGTATTGAAGACAGAGTCCACAATGTCAGGCATATTGTTGGAAGGTCCAGTAGTGGTATTCTGTGTGTAGTTTATGTGATGTTTGGGGTAAACCAGTATAGGCAATAGGCAAAATCAAATAGATACCCACACAGAGAGAGATAGATTGGGTACAGACCTAAGGACAATAATATATTTATCTGCTCCACATTTGAGGCGACTTGCGCTTGCCACTGATGAGATGAGCAGTGGAGCTAGTAGACCTGTGGCTGGTTGTGGCGCATGAAGAAGGAAGATTAAGGTTTTACAGTCAACACGGTGAATAGTGGAGAAGTGCAATGATAAACCACTCAGCGTGGTATCCAATTATGTTCCAAATACTCCTTATATGCCAGCGAGATAAGCCGTGATCTCTCAGAGTAGATGGTGTAGCAATATACTGTCTCCTCCTACTCACTGCACGGCCTATCTATTTACTGCAGCTTAGGCTAGTTAACCAGACAGGAATACCGGCAAAGTCCGGACTCTGGCAGTTGAGAGTGCTGATGTCCCTTGACCTCAGCACCATGTGTTCACTATTGGTTTTTCTCACTTCTGCCTAGTGCATTTCAATTATCGTGATAAAGCTCTCTGTTTCTATCCGTGCCCAAATGGAAGTCACAAAGCTTCTCTAACTGCAACTACTACGCCCACCTATCTGCATGTGACCATGGAGTGCATGCCTAGCATTCACTGCGGCATCGCAACTGCCGGCAGCTGCTTCTATGAGGAGGTACTTCCCACCACAGCTCTCCTATATATGCACTGCATAATAAATGGATCTACATCTCCACGAATAGAGCTAGGCCGGCCGCCGAAAGCCCGGCCACATTAAACCCAACGGAGCATGGCATTCGTCATAGAAACGGTACGATGAGCCATTTGGATGCTCAACCGTCCCAACGCACCGAAAAATAATGAATTTGCAGCATTTCTCCATCACCTAATTCATGCATGGGGAGACCAAAAAACGAACAAAAAGACACACTACCAGCTTCACAGCCTTGATTGCATCACCCGTCACTCTCCTGTGCCCCAGCCAATATGCCTGCGTACGATCGCTAAGGCCATGCATATGAGGAACGGAGATGGCCCTTGCATCACACTCCCGGATCTTCCAAATGAAGGTGGCAGAGCGTTGCCCCTTAAGCTCTCTCCAGAGGACAATTACATGGTCGCGCATAGACTGGCTGTCTGTCAGCCCCCGGGTGATTGGGTGCAGAGTGGCTTCAAGCAGATCTAGAAATAGATAATGGAGTATATGTATTTGAATATTCTCTTCAATTTTTTTTGCGCCCTTGATGTGTTTCTTCTGTATACATTATACTTGCTAGTATTTTTTTCGAAAACATAACATAATTCACAATGGGAATTAGCAATCCTATTCCTCGTTCACTAAAGAGTGAATGCAAGTAAGTAGACAATCCATATTTGGTAGTAACCGATTACCCCGGTAGGGCGAGGTTCACTTACGGATCACATGAATGGTTGGGAGTTAGACAGACCAATTCCTCTGTTTGGAGTCATTCTAGTTAGTGGTTTGATTGATGTTTATTTCCCATTGGGAGTTGAAGTTTCAGCTAATGGTTTTGGAAAATACGATCTCAACAAATTAGGTAGTTCTCCTAGAGTTGAAGCTGAAGCTCTCTTTTCCTTCCACCATCAATTGATCCTATATATATCACTCTGCCTCCTATGACCCATATTACGGGTTTGCCACTGTTCTATAGATCAATCCCGATTTTACTAACAAATTCCTCAATCAGAAAAGCTGCAAAGACTCTTGCTTCCTTCATCAAGCCAAACCAGCTTCTTGGTGCAGATGAAGTTATCCCTCATGAAGTCTTGCAGAATGCCAAGGGTCTTGCGATACTCACTGTGTTGAAAGCTGGTTTCCTATTCTCTGGAAGAGCCGGTTCGGGTGTTGTCGTTGCTAGGCTTCCAGATGGCTCATGGTCTGCCCCATCCGCTCTGGTAACCGCAGGTGCCGGTGTTGGTGGCCAGATCGGTGCCGAATTGACTGATTTCGTATTTATTCTCAACAACCAAGCCGCTGTTGACTCCTTTGCTCAATTTGGATCAGTGACTCTTGGTGGTAATATCAGTGTTGCCGCTGGTCCTCTTGGTCGTAACGCCGAGGCCGCCGGTACCGCTTCTCTCAAATCTGTGGCTGCTATCTTTTCATATTCCAAGACTAAAGGTCTCTTTGCGGGCGTTTCTGTTGAAGGTTCCGTGCTTGTTGAGAGAAGAGAAGCCAACCGTAAGTTCTATGGTGATAACTGTAAGGCAGCCCAAATTCTTAAGGGCAGGGTGGAGGCTCCTGCCGCATGTGAACCACTCTTCCGTGTGTTGGAGTCCCGTTCTTTTAACAAGAGAAGCCCACAAGACAATGGATACTATTCTGATGATGACAGTGGATATTACAACGATATACCATCGCAGTTTAGCAGCGAGAGTGACGAGTATTCCCGCCGTGGAAGCTCTGCTGGACGTGGTCAGAGCTCACAAGCTCGTCACGGTGGCGGCTCCAGACGCCAGCACGATGATTACGATGATGACGGTTACTCAGATGATGATGACAATGCCGCTGGTTACTATAGCCGCAATAAGTCAGGAAGAACCGGTTCAAGAGGTGCGGCCTCGAGTCCTGCCAAACCGCCCTCGTCTTGGGAAGATGATGTATATGATAGGTATGGCTCCAGAAATGGAGGTGGAGGTGGAGCTGCTGTTGGTTCCGGCGGGTACCGTCCAAAATCAGAAAAGCCAGATTTCCGCGGTAATGGATCATCAGCTGCTGAATCGAAGCCAGCCACTTCAAGTGGTGGTTCTAGAGCCAATAAAGCCATAGCCCTCTTCTCATTCGACGGAGAGCAGAGCGGTGATCTACCGTTCAAGAAGGGTGATGTTATTTCGATCATCCAGAAGAGTAACTCTACAGATGATTGGTGGACAGGAAAAAATAACGGTAGAGAAGGAATATTTCCCGCGAACTACGTGCAGTTGGTATAGGTACTATGTAATGGAGAGTGGAATGAACAAGTAGTCGACAAAAGTAGTATAATACATATGTACTACTCTGAATCACTTGAATTAATCGTCTCTCAGTTTGTGGCTTACATTTTGGTGTTCATCTTTCAGTTTTTCTCGTTATTTTGGGTCGTCAATGCTCATTTGGAGGTGTGTCCTTGTGTTGCCTTGTATGTCCCACTTGTTTTATCCTGTCTTTCCTTTTACTATTGCAATATGTACACATACTTTTAGGTGGGGAGTTATAATGACAGGCCCCTCAGCAATTTTTATCGCTGCAATCCACAGAACAATAAAATTTATCTTGAATATTTGGAATGATATTTTTTGTCTAAGTCTATAAATAACGGTGATGGAAAGAAAACATGAAAGGCATATACACAGAAATATGGACAGAAATATGGACAGAAACAGTTTTTTGGCTGGCGCACCGCCTCTCCTCGTCTAATCCACCCATGAATACAATCAGTTTTCAAATACTAATAATATCTCTTCCGAAAATGCCCCTATTGAGCCAATCCATGAAAAGGAGAACCCTGGTTCTCAAACTTACAGATTGGGTGAAATATATACCTCTCCACAAGTACATTGCGACGAGGCCACCAACAAAGGAGTATCCAGGAAGATCAAACACGGCAGAGTTGCCAATGTAGGCCAATGATCCCAAATGCCTGTACTTAAATGGCTTTGAAATAGCATTGTCGATATCCCCACCCACAATATCATTGCGCGAAAGAGAGTCATATGCACGCACAAGCTTCGAAAGTTTCTTGCCTAAGTATTTACCTTGCTGGTTTGCACGCTGTGCTGTTGCTGGAAGAGAAGTAACTTTACTATCCACCTCCTTTAATAGCAGACTGATCTGATCAAATGTCAGCTGGCCCTTATTCTCTGGATCATAATTGGGGAGCAACTCTCCAAGAAGCGCCAGACTCTCTGTTGCCAATGGCTGGCGCGTGGATATCTGAGTGCATAGCTCCTCAATCTCAAAATATGTCAGCGACAAGTGTCTTATATCATCATCTGTGATAACTTCGTTATGAGATGCAAAGTCCCTGAAATGGCGACTAACAATGTACTGTCTCACATACTCAGCAGTATGCTCTGCCAGATCTGTGCGCACGGTCGAGCAATCACCAATGGCGTAAACATCCCCAAGAGGCGCACCAAGAACACGGAGGTGAGCATCTGTCTCTATTGCTCTCCTATTTTTTTGAATAGGAGCAAGGGAGGCAACCACTTCCTGTGCCAATGGGTTCTGTGAAACACCTGTGGACCACAGACAGAGGCCAAATGGAACGCTCTTAGTTATAACTTTTCCATCAGGGTCCTTCTGGTCAAATACAACTTCAGTTGGAAGAATCTCCTTCACACGGGAGTTAGTGAGCAGGTCAATGGAGTCATTTTCAAAGCGTTTAGATGCATACTCAGAGATCTTCTTTTCATATGTATTGAGGATATGCGAACGGCTCTGAATAATATGGATAGAAATCTCCTGTCTGAGGATCTTGGGGAAGCTTCTGATCAGATCCTCATTGAGAAGATCGTAGATCTCAGCAGCAACTTCAACACCGGTTGGACCAGCGCCACAAATCACAAACGAGAGCAATCTCTTCCTTTCATCATCAGTAGTAGTTGGGAGACAGGCCCTTTCTAAATTGCTGACAATCTTCTTTCTGATTAACAATGCATCCTCCGCAGTCTTCAATTGGAATGAATGCTGCAACCCCTGAACACCATGCGTGTTAGACGTGGAACCGACAGCTACGACTAGTTTATCGTAGGGCACGTAGAACTGCTTGAGTTCGCCGCTTGAAGGATCCGGTGTGGAAACCTGCACCAATTTCTCTGAGAACAAAACTTTCTCGGCATTGGCCTCCAAGTAGTGACCGTTCACACGTCTAATTATATGTCTTACACTCTCCATGAGCGACTTCACCTCAAGGGTTCCTACAGCCGCACTGGGAAGCATCGGGGTGAAGAGAAAGTAGTTAGTGGGGGAGATCACGGTGACGTCGTAATCATCAGGACAAATTGAGTTGAGGAGGGCAACAGAGCCCCATCCAGAACCGAGAATGACAAGTTTGGGTTTGTGTCTCAAAGTTTCTTTGTCTGTGGTGTCGAAGGCGTCCAAATGCTGTGACAATACAGGTAGGTTGTCGGGGCCTCCCAAGGGTGGATTAAGAGCTAGTGCAGGGACGACCAAACTGTCACCCAATTCTGGAGGAGTATAAGTGTTATAATCGTAAATGAAGAAACCAGCCAATAGCAGGAGCAGGGATCCAGAAATTAGTCCACATCCCAGGATGGTGTACCTTAATCCACGGCCAATGAATGTTTCCCTCCAGATGCTTTTTGGTGGCTGTTGCGACTTTTCAGGAATGGCAGCAACCTCCATGTCCAGTTTTTTGAGTTCTGTCAATTCTTTGATTTGTGGCTCTGTAGGTTTCGCTTTGTTCAAGATCACAGGTGCAGTTGAGAAGCTTCTGTGGTTATGGGCCATGTTGTATTTGTGGACGAGCAAACGTGAATCAAAGGACAACAATGCTCCCATACAGGTGATTCCAGTACTGGAACGGGCCGGAACGGGAGGCATTGATAGACCTACAAGTCTGCGGCACGCTATGGTGCCCACCTTTATCTTCACACCTATCATTCTTGCCCAATAAAAGGTTTTTCAATAGTGTCTCAGGTAAATCTTATAGTTGTCACTCGATATAAATATCGGCACAAGTGCCATTTATATCAGACATCATACAACCTACACGGATGCACAAAGGCATACATGGCAGCAGCAAGCCGCACAGGATATAAGCTGGCTCAGCAATACAATCGTGGGCCGTGCTGCTGCTGCCGTCTGATGTCTGCGAGGGTGGTGCCGGAAGATGGAAAAGAAGCCGGGGGGAAGCCGGCGTGCAAGCTAGGAATGCAAGGAAGGCGGAATACTAGCTATCATCCGATAAGAGGGTAGCATCCAGTCAGATTATCTGGGCATCGCAGAGGTTCGGATTGAAGATGCTAGCAAAACCAGCACAGACGTTACGATGTCTATTGTCGTGTACTAGAGTACTCTAATACATTGTATTTCACCTTGTATATCGCTAAGTCATTTGGAATAAAAAAATGTCCGTAGATAGACACCTGATGATGCGTGCATATAATTCCGTGTTGGGCCGGAGATAATTAGACGCTCACCTATTAATTGGAGCCTCATAGGCCGCAATGAGGTAATTCCTTCGGATGAACCTTGCAGATATCGGACATGGCCAAGGGGAGTCGAGTCGGGTCATCATCTGCAGCCGCAGCCCAACTAACTCCTTCCCAGAGTGTAGAGTGCTATGCAAATAGCGCAGGTTGGAGTGTCAATGCCATTATGTTATAAGGAGATATAATATATATTCAGGAACTCAATGGATATCAGCTTAACCGAACTTGGTATCATGAAACAGTGATGGACCATAATCGGATAAACCAATAATGCCGTCCTTCCAGTTTTGCATTTCTTTACGTGCTTCATTATTGCCGCCATCGCAGATCATTAAGCAGGACACATCTATCTCTACCCAAACTATAGTCCCATGGACATTCAGCACATATCCTAACCTGTAAAGTATTACCTGCCCAACGGATTCGTGACTTTTACGAAAAGTTATATGTCATGTTAAAGACTTTTACCCAAGATGGCTTTCGTGGGCCCCCTTCTAAAAAGTCTATAGCTCGAGTACTTACCACAGGCTATGTCAACCTCCCTTTGCAGGCCCATACGATCAACTGATAGCCTCTGGGATGCCCTGCCCTGCACGCGAGCGATCGAGATGCACGATTGCATGTATCAATAATGGCCTAGGAGCTTTAAGCGATATGGTAGATTTATCATTGGAACCTGGCGAATGTAATCCAAGATATATATGTCATGGAACAACACTATTATACTCAATTGAGAAAATCAGTCCCTCGCAATTCAGATTTGGAGTCAAAGTTCCTTGCTCAGTTGACATCCCCATCTCCTAACGGTGTCCTCGCTGCATATCCTTCCAGGGGAAGAGGCAGTGCAGCGCATATACACGCATATATATATAGGGAGATAAGCCCGCATATTAGTCAGTTGGTCAGAGATATCCTTTCTTCAAAAACATATTTCCAGATAGTTATTTTCACAGGATTTCACTCTGAAGCATTGATATACTTCATTCTACAGGTCATTGCATATATATTAATTCAATAACAGCACTAGTATGGGTATCCATTTGGTGGTTCTTGTCCATGGGTAAGTCGGATCACATTCTATTAGAGATTGGTAGTTTCCAATACTAACATTAGAACAGCCTATGGGGGAAAACAAATCACTTCGATTATATCAAGGAACAATTAGAAGAATTGCAGCGTAACAAACCTGACTCCACAGACAGCATAGTCGTGTACAGAGCAGGCAGCAATCAAGGATACAAGACATATGACGGCATTGACCTTTGCGGACGTCGTGTTGCTCAGGAAATTGAAAATGAAATACACAGCTTGAATTCCAATGCTAAAGTAACAAAGCTCTCGGTGGTGGGTTATTCCCTTGGAGGTCTCATTGCACGGTATGCAATTGGAATCATATATCACAAGGGGTACTTCTCCACAATAGAGCCAGTGAACTTTACAACATTCTGTACCCCTCATGTGGGTGTCTTGACCCCTGGGACTGGAATCGCTGTGAGGTTTTTCAATTCTCTCATTCCTTTCCTATTGGCAAATAGTGGTCGTCAGATGTTTCTCAAGGATTCAATCAAGGCAACGAGTGATGACTATGGGGCTCTATCCAAATCCGATTCCAACTTGTCACACACAGCTACAGAGGCCGCTCCTCAGCCACTACTTCTCTTGATGTCTCTGCCATCTTCTATATTCATGAAGGCCCTTCACTCTTTCAAGCACAAGAGCTTGTATGGTAACATTGTCAATGACAAAAGGACTTGCTGGTGGACTTCAGGAATATCGCTTCTGAACCCATTTGAAGTGCTTGACACAAACCCCAACATGAAGATTGATGACAATGGTATAATGACGTTTGAAAATGGCTCACAGTTTGAGTTTGGATTTGTGAAAAACTACGAGCAAATCGTAATTGATGTAAGCAAACCGATAAAGTTGACCAGGTACCTATCAGAGAAGGAGAGGGGATCGCCCTCTGGAAAGCCGTCGTCGTCCAATCATACCAATATCCGCAATCCGAATCGACCAGATGTTTCCACGGCCCATGTCGCTGGTAATTTTGTTCAGCGCAAGTTCAAATGGGTGATTGTTCTTTTCAATATTGTTGTATTTGCTCCTCTGTGGATTATATGGTTTATTGTCAACAGTACGATTCAAAGAACTAGGAGTATACTAAGGGTGCTGAAGGAAAAGGATAGAACTGGACTTGTTGCGGAGCTCTACCATTTAGAAACTGAGAAAGTCGTTGATGATATGATTGGTGATTCTGATGTTGACACTGATGTAGAGGGGTCTGATCAGGAGGATATGTCCGGCAGCCTACTATTACCACATCTCACAACAGCTATTTCAGCTACCTACGAAGAGTTTGGGAGAAGCGTGGAACAAAACTTCCAAGATCAATCTGAGGAGATCATGGAGAGCGTGTGGGATGCCTTGACCAGTAAGAGGTTAGCCGAACAGCAACCCAGTCTGCTCGAGCCTGTAATCATTGAGAGCAGTGATAACCTGAGATCTGGGATTTCTGATTCCGGGTATAGTCTGGTAGGTGATCAAGATAGCAGAGCGGGTGATGAGGGCATTAGATCATCTGGTGATCTTAATTCTAATGATGGAGAGACTGCAAGAGGTGATCTTCATTCAGCCAGAGTAGATGATACCGGTGACATCATTGCTCTTACAACCACAATAGGAGAACTCTCAAACTATGATTTCTTGAATCGAGCTGCATCTCTTGATGATGTCCAGTTTTCCGATTCAGAGTCCTCAAAATCGCTACAGAATGAATTGGCAGTTGTTCCGGTCTCATCGGCCAATGTACCACTTCTAGACAAGAAAGCAATAATACGTCTTCCTCATGAGGTATCAAAGGAAGAAGCTTTCCTGAAGCCTTTTGAATTAGCACTCTCCTCTGAACAGGTGTCTATAATTCGTAACCTGAATGCTTTGGACTGGAGTAAATTTCCCATCTATATTACAAAAACTGTAGCCACGCATGCTGCAGCCATTGTGCGACATAAGGATGTTAATTTCGAGGAGGGTGAAGTTGTGGTTCACCACTGGCTGACTGAGATTTTTCAGTTTAGTTGAAGACATACAAATCTTTTCGATAGGTCTAACGAATGAGAATATAAAATACATTATGATTCAGACTACTTGAAAATGCAGCTCATTCATTGATATGCTGTAATAATATACATTGTAGTTATTAATAAGTTATATACTCCCTTCCTAGTACCTTTCTCCTCTACTCGTTTATAACAGTCAACTCTTCCTCCATGATATCCAATACACCGGCAAATCTCTGAAGCAAAGCATTCACCTCTCCTACCAAGTACTCCTTTGGTGTCTCATCAGAGAAGAATATCTCGTTTAAAGTGGGAAACTGACCAATCCTCAACAACCTCTGCTCGATTGGCAGGCTCTCCCACGCTTCAACTGGTGGTGTAGGGATGACTTCTCTGTGATACGCACTAGATCCCGAAGCCATCTCCGCCATTGAATACGACCCAGCAGCTGATGTACCAGAACCAGTGGATGAGACAGAATTCTTATGCATGAACTCTTGATATTTGTCTGCTGGAACCGTTTCCAGGCCAGTGAGGTTTGGCGCGACAAGAGAGCTTTCGGTGTTCCTCATCTTACCATCATGTGAGAAGAATGTAACAGGATGACTTGGCTGAGGCAAAATGTTTTGCTGAGAAAGGCTTTGTGGACCAAGTGGCTTTTCAGGCGTGATCGAGGCACCACCGAAGATGGGTGGCACCTTCTCCGTTAGTGGAGTCATTGCTAATGGAATACCACTTGAAATCTGGGCAGCACTAATACCGAATTGATTTACATCCCCACCATGGGCGCTGTTACTGTTCTGGGTTCCTGTGTTCTGGGTGTTGCCATTTGTTGGAAGATTCGGCGAAGCAGAGTTCGAATAGAAAAACTGTGGTTGTGGCTTTGAAAGGGGTGGCGGCATATCAGTTGAAGATGCGCCTGCAGATCCATTTCCAGTCAATACATTCAGAGATGGTACTGCCTGTGTAGGTGTTGGCATCTGTAATGTCAGCTTCTCTGCTCTCTCCGCTCTGGTACTACCATTTGCTGTACTAGCAACCACATTCTTGGCACTTGAACCCACAACGGTGTTAATAGGCTGGAGCAGCAATCCAGTAGTATTGGAAGGAAGAGGTTTCATGGATCTTGGGGGAGTCATACCTATCTTGGAGGGAGATGTTGATGCTGACGTGTCACTATATTTTTTGGGTGAAGGTGTTCTCTTACCATTTGGAACGGATATCTGAGAAGCTGCAGTCGCAATGAGCGGCCTGCGCTGCCCCTGTATAGAAGTATCTTCATTGGACTGGTGTACGCTATGTGGTTGCAAGGAAGGCATCTGTTGATTATGGTGGTGTGTCTGCGAATGCTGCTGTTGCTGCATCTGCTTGTACCCCTTGATATCGATATTTCCAAAGGTGTTACCATGGTTGCTGTGGATTACAGCACCATTTATTGAATGGATATTGCCCACTGTTTCCGCACGGTGTCTCAATACAGGCTTTGAGTGCTCGATGGGGGTAGTGATAGAAAGATCATCCATGCTGGGTATTTCAATCTCTACCACATGCTGAGCGCTTGTATTCAAAGCGAGACTTGTCGATGAACCAGGTACTGTTCCAGGATGGGAACCATTGAGATTGCTAGAGAATGTGTTCACTACACTAGATGATGCTACATTCGAAAGCTTAGGAACCGTAACCATATCATATGGTGCATCCACTTCCTCTCCCTCCTCAGCAAGATCGTCGTGTTCTCCTCTGTGCTCCTCAAACAACTTCAACAAAGACCTTGGAGCCTCCCTCCTTGCGGCTGCACTATGGTTTGTATTGGTGCCTGTAACATGTGTATTTGTGCCTGTGGTATAATGTGTAGCAAGTATAGAACCATTCATGGCGGATCCGGGTGGGATAGTATTACCAATGGTGTTACCAACCGTGCTGGAATGCATTCTCAGTGTTGGATCAATAATAGTGCCCTGCGCAGTTGTGAGGCCTGTACCAGCCACAGATGCATATTGATTGGAGGGCCCCAATCTATTGGTGAGATATGTGTTGATATATGCCTGATCGTCATTTCCGTAAGCAGCTGTTGTATTTCTGCCAAAGGCCTCGGGATGTTCTGTATCGTTACCATTGGTATGATCATGGTGATCCACATTGGAAATGTCGTTAACGTCTATGTCGTTGTCTAATATATATTCTGCACTGCTTAAAGAGTCAAAGTCCCATTTGACGTCGAGATTTTCATCTTCAATTATATTGGAATTCTCAAGCTCTTCCTCCATATTATATAAAGCAATAGAGTCACGAGATGATTTATTTTCCCTCCACAGTAAGTATCGTGAAACAACCTCTTTGAGGATTGATGTTTGGAAAGTTTTGTATGCACGTATGAATTTAGACTTGAGTAGTTCTTCCGCAGAAGGACGTGCCTCTGGATTTTCATCCAAACAAAGTGCAATAAACTCCTTCAGTCCAGCAGAATACTGTCTGCCTTCTAAACGAGGTGGCTGATGATTGGAGATCAGCTGCATTGCTCTCCTAGCATCAATATCACTATACGGTGGATTACCAGTGGCAAATTCATAGACTGTAATACCAAGTGACCATATATCCACTTTCACATTGTAAGGAGCACCTTCCATTATCACTTCAGGGGCCATCCAATACGGGGTTCCTGCTATTGTAGTACGTTTTAAAGCGGATGCTGTCAACTGTGCGGCGACTCCGAAATCACACAATTGCACCCTTCCATCCTTTGTTATCAACACGTTAGCGGCCTTGAGATCTCTATGTATCACTCCTGCTTTATGCACAAATTGTAAGGCAACTAATAATTCTCTAGCAATAACAGCTGTATACTTCTCTTCAAGGGATCCTGGTTTCAGCAAGGTTCGTACACTGCCGCCACCACAGTAGTCCATGACGATCCACAAGCGTGTACCATTCAGATACGAGCCATAATATGGCGTCACATTAGGAGCGTTTTTCAGCTGGCTTAGAAAGTTCACCTCCTGTTGAACATCTTTCACACCGTCCTCTACTGTGTCCAGGTTTAACACCTTGATAGCCACCACGTGGTTGCTTTGGCGATGTATGCCCTTGTACACCACGCCGAACTTGCCTCGGCCGACCACCTCGGTTCTCTTGTATATCTGAGTAACTTGCTTTGATGGTGTTGTCATTGTGTATATGTTATGTCTAGGTTGCTATATTTTTATTCTTATATGAAATCGTTGAGTTTCTGCGGTGTCTAATTTCTAAATTATATACAGGTTGAGGTGGATCACTTACCTGCCTGCTTATCCTTGTTGTGATTCGTGGATATCAGGTGCTTGTAATATATTTACAGAAGGGAGTGAAGCAATGACCGCGATCAGCTGATATCCTGATAACATGTACCGTGAATGTCGTTGTTGTTTGTGGAGTTTTTGTATACTATCAACTGTGAAAAAAGGAGGTAATCGCTCCTTATACTATTTATTGTATGCGGGTTGATATAAGGTTGAGATCCCCCAGATCGCGTTTTGTAAACGAGTAAGCTGATCAAGGGGTCATGAAAAATGAACGTCACTTAGTCCCCAGGGTTATGTTACAAACGGCCTGAGAGCTGTGGAAGTATATCTGATCACCACAACGCTTCCCCATAGATACATATATAAATGTCTCTCCAATATATATATATAGTTATATTAGCACATTACGGGCTCAGGACGTGCCTGCAACAATCCGAGACGGTTTTACAAAAACCTGCTAGATCCGTCGTGCCCCTCCTACCCACCTGAGATCGCTAGGCGCAGATTTCGGGTAGTGCAGGTAAACGATCTGGCCTGGGCTCGCTGATTGGGAACTTCTGCTAGTGCAGATGCACCACCAACTTGGATTAGTACAAGAAGCACGCACACCTCCACGCGGTGTCTCTTACCTCCTGCCTGCCCTCCTACCTAGACGCGCAGCACCTGTTTATTCCCACATGGTTGTTCAGTTTTGCAGCACGGTGCAGTAACCCAAATAACCTGTTGCAGGCCCGATTCGGCTCCTGCATCTCACAGGTTAATTCTTGGAACTAAAGCAAGATACAGGGACTCCCCTACCCCTCCACCAGGGCGTTGGTTGTTCCCATGACGTCCCCAGCAGGTTGCAGGTGTAACTCCCATCTCGTAGTCTGGTATAAGTCCTAAAATCTTTCCTTTGCTTTTGCCAGCTTATAGCTCCTGGTGATCATTCACAGCTGCTCTGCTAACATCCTATGGCCCTTAGTGTTTCGCTCCCAGTGCTCCTTCAATGCTCCTTTAGTGCTCCTTCAGTGCTCCTGCAGTGTTCCTCCCGTTCACGCACTGTGGCAGCGCTAGTGTGAACCGGGTTGGCCCTGTGATTCAGGTGCAGAAAGGCGCAGCAGATTAGCGAGATCCACACTGCTTCATGGGCTGCAGCACGCCCATGAGATATACGGTCTTGGTATGCTACGTACATGCTGCATTGCAACTGACGGCTTACGTGCTGTGTATGATACATGGTTTATTAGCATTATTTCATTTCCCGATGCAATCCACTCTGTGTCTGTGGATGAAAAAATGGGCTCGAAACGACATACAGCCTTTTCTAGAATGTGATCCTTTATGGACCACATGAAACGTCGATCCCTGAAGGATCATCATTTAGAACCACAAGCTCTGTGGCTAATAATCGAACTTCTGAACTGATAAGAAGTGGAATGTCGTTCTGTTGATGTGGTTCTGTTGTTTAATAAACAGAAGACTACAAAAGAGGTATCCCACAATTTCAATTAGGAAAATTGATATATTTTTCCTGTTAATGTCATCGTAATTGCTGTGGGCAAGATTAACAAATACCATCCCATCTGTATGGTTATTTAATCAAATTCATGGAGAAAATCTACATAATCCCAAAACGCATTTACAGCATTAATTTATATTTTTCACCTACACTGGGAAACACAATCTGTTTCAAGCACATTTCTGCTCATTTCTTCTGCACGAAATAGTAAAGGAAATAATAAATATCTAAAATTCCGTCAACTCACAAGAGATTACGAAGCAGTTAATATAGCTATAAAACCTCACTATTAAGAATCTGGCGCTTCGTCGAAGGGCCTAATCCTTGCCCCATATGGGGCAAGCAGACTCGTACTACACAGCAGGGTTGGATCCTTCTCTGTAGTGCTCTGGCGATGAGAGAGCCTACACTTTTGTCCTACCCAACCCATCAGTGCATCTCTCTCTGAGCACCTCACCTCACCTACTCCTCCTCATCACAGAACTCTAACCACTCGACTCTTCATCGTGCTTTCCATCCGGGTAACTGTATGGTTCCTTGACTTTTCATCATCGAGGAAATCACAAGATGCTACTTACTGCACTCATGATGGGTTGTGGGCCTAATGGGTGAGTAGGAATCTAGTGACTATATATTTTTGATATCCATTTGATAAGGCATTTTTTTGACAGTTCTCATTCTGTTCACTAATTTAAAGTATCTTAGCTGTGTCATCTATTAGGGTGATTGTTTAAGCTGTTGGAAGCAGTGTCACATATTGTAAATCGTGGATCCATTTCTTGTTCTTCTTGCATGATCACCAACACATATTTATTTATCAGCATATAAATGAAAAACACTTGCAGCATATAATTACACATACAACAAAAAATGGCTTCAAAGACAGTGCTTGATCTTAAGTCCCTTCTGCGTGGGTCTAAGATCTCACAGATACCCAAGCCTAATGCTCCCATAGGTATGAACCCCACCAAAGAGTATCCTACACATATGATCCTGGAAAGTACACCAGCAGCTTTCCATAGGAGGGACTTTGGTCTCAAGTACAACTTGCCCAAGAAGGTCAACACAAGATACATTGTCACTGAAGATGTGGATAACCAGGAGCAGCTGCCCAACTTCGAAACCCTTGGTGGTTTCCACTGGGTGAAGAAGAGATTCCAGGAACTCGGTGTACCAGTTACACAACAGCTGGGAGAGAGCAATCCATTATTTGGTGGCTCTACCGAAGCCAAGGTTACCTCCTCCCATGTAGTGAGACTAACATCTTTGCTTAATATCACTGCCAAGACTTCCAAATCTCAGGTTGAAGAGGTGAAGGCTAAGCTCAGGGAGCTGCGTCGTCCATTTGCCAAATGGCTTGCTGAGATCCACCCAGAGAGATTAAGCAACACAGACCTGTCAGCAGAGGTGGTTGAATTTTTACAGACTTTGGCGGATCCTCCAAAGATCACCAGAGCCGTATCCCAGCTCGGAAGACTTCCTAATGGAAAGGTAAAGATGGCTGGAAGTGGTGGTCTCTCCCACCTCCTTAAGGGTAGACTCACCAACACTCCCAACGGTACCGAGGAGGGACATGTTGTTCCAGGAAGACTGTTGGGATCATCTCCACAAGGGTTCAATGTTGCCGTTGGTGGCTTCGTGGGTAGCGCAAACAACAACTACATGCACTCTCTTGCACAGCTGGTCGACTCAGACCCCAAGACTCACATGAGAGAGACACAGATTCCAGTAGTGGTGAACTCTGTCAAGCTTTCCGAGGGTAAATTGTCATTGGAGGTTGATACTGTCAGATCCAGAGGCCACTCTTCTGGTATTATAGATAGATCTTCCAGCAGAGGATGGAGATCGTTTAGAGACGATGGACGTGGAATAATGGAGCTCCTGCAGACTGTTCAGAAGGACAGGTGATTTTGGGGCAGATGTACATAAGGAGTGTCAGTACTGTATATAGATGGATACGACAAAAAAATTAACGTCTCAAATATTAGTGAGTTGTATGCTATACGTAGATAATATTTGTGGTAATGGTCCCAGTAGTGTAACTGCTATATACAGATGTATTTACAAACTATGAACAAGACATAAACACACGAGCCATCCCTACAATCACCCTAGTTTATGAACTCACGCAGCAACAATGCAGTTGCAACACTCACGTTCAAAGAGTCGATGGAGTGATCCCTTCCAACTCTTGGACTTGCCATACTCACCAACCGACTGCTTCTATTCTTCAGGGATGTACGGATACCCTCGCCCTCAGAACCAACCACAAGGAGACATGGCGAACCTGCAAGCAGACCCGATAGGTCTTGGGTGGCGACTGCTTTGGAAGATTCTTTCTTTGCAATATTAGCCACTGTTGATACTATCTCCCAGCCATTTTCCCTGCTTTGATCAAAGAATTCCAATGGCTTATTAGCTGAATATATGGGCATGAACTCAAGAGCACCTGCTGAAATCTTTGAAACCAGAGGTGATAATGAGGCACAGTTCCTCTCTGAAAGCACCACAAAGTCAACACCGAGGAAGTATGCAGATCTCAGGACTGCGCCAATATTATGTGGGTCGGATATCTCATCCAAATAGAGACCCAACGGATACCTTGGAGACTCGGCCGAGGCTTCCTCCGCGGTCCTAACCACTTCCATCTCTTGGGTCTCTTCGTGATTCAGCTCACTCTTCACTAATGAATAATGGCCATCTGAACTGAAGTCTGCACCCAACCGCTTGAGACTTTCTACCACTAAAGGTTTGGTCTCAAGCACATATCCGTTATGTGTACCATTGTTAGTCAATGAGTTGAGATCATTCTTTGAATTCACAAATTTGGCTACACAACCCTTCTCCTTTGATAGCTCAATGATTTCTTCGTGCTTGTCCTTTGGATTGTGAATGAAAAGTTTCCCAAAATGTCCCCTGCGGTTAGCCCGAAGTGCAGCAATCACTGGTGTCGTTCCATAGACGTATTCAATAAGCGGAGACGGCGTCAGCACTGGCTTCTTCTCTCTTGAAAACTCTCTGGTATTGTGCGCCTTTCTTCTATCCCTATCTCTTTCTCTCCTGTCCCGCTGCTCTATCTTCTGCTTAGCATGCACATGTGCATATTTTCTTCTGAACCAAGAGTCCTTATCCTCTCCATCTCTTTCCCATGCCTTTTGTCTTTGATTCTGATTCACAGGCAAGTTCCTGTCAAATGAGACAGATCCACTACCTGGTATGAAGGATGTCTTAAAAGGTGCCCTGATCTCCCTTTGGGCAGTCACCCTGCATGTGGAGAAAAAACGATGCGACACCTGGTTCCCAACAAACATTGTTCACAAAAAAAAGTCTACAATGCTTTGAGTTTGTGGAAAAACAGCAACAGAGCCAGCATTAATGTAGTAAGGCTGTATTTATTCACGTACACTCACTGGCTACTACGAAGTTGCCCGAACATCCACCGTGCATACGATAGTATCTCTCGCACTATGTTGTGTAGCTAGCTCATCTGCAAAGCTCATCTCATCTCCGCATCCACAGTAAATTTTTCGGTAGTGCATAGGCTAATCAGAAAGGCGAGCGATTACTCATTTGATAATATCGAAGGTTATGCAGTACAGGGTCCAAAGCGCACAATCAATTGTGAGTATAGGTGAATAAAAACAGGAGTGATCATACCTTTCGAGTATCATTTCTGCAATAGTTCCACATACAAATCACCATGACCGCATCTTCGAGGACATCAGTCATCAAGAGGATAACCAACGAGACTAAGATCCAGATAGCTCTTTCTCTGGATGGAGGGAAGCTTGTGCTAGAACAGTCACTGTTCCAGGACAAGGACTACTCTCTAGACCATGCTTCTCAGGCATCTTCATCACAGTTCATTTCCGTGAATACCGGCATTGGATTTTTGGATCACATGCTCCATGCACTGGCCAAGCACTCTGGTTGGTCACTTATCGTGGAGTGCATTGGTGATTTGCACATTGATGACCACCACAGTGCGGAAGACACTGGTATTGCTCTGGGCATGGCATTCAAGGAGGCCCTCGGACAGGTGAAAGGTGTTAAGCGTTTTGGAAGTGGGTTTGCGCCTCTTGATGAGGCACTCAGCAGAGCAGTTGTTGATCTGTCCAACAGACCATTTGCTGTTGTAGAGCTAGGGCTCAAAAGGGAAAAGATTGGCGACTTGTCCTGTGAGATGATTCCTCATGTTTTGGAAAGTTTTGCACAAGGAGCTCACATAACCATGCACGTTGATTGTTTAAGAGGCTTCAACGATCACCACAGAGCAGAGAGTGCATTCAAGGCCCTGGCAGTGGCTATTAGAGAGGCTATCAGCAGCAACGGTACAAACGACGTTCCAAGCACAAAGGGTGTCTTGTTCTAGGTTGATGTGTCCCCCTTTGTTTATTTTAACCCTAATATTAGCGGTATGTGTAATATAGAATCAGTGTTTCTGGTATTCCTGTTTATAGTAAGTCCATCACAGTCGTTGCGGCTGGCTAATCAATTGTAGAGAGGCAAGGCACGTTGGTGGTTGTTCTGTACACCTGTAGTGTAGCTGTCAGGTCATTTTCGGAGTTCCCTCAGGTTCCTGATATATACCGTAACTTACTTTCCTGCAAGTTAGAAAATATATGCAATTATGCACCAGTCCCAGTAGGGAAATACCGTTGAATGGAAAACCCACACCAAGTATACATATACCCTGTAGGATCACCCTAAATAGTATATCAGCCAGCGCGATTAACGTTGCATTGAAAAATCTTAAAATGTTGCAGTGATAGTCTATGCGAGGAGCGTGCCCTATTGCCCACGGATGAGGTGCCATCCATGCAGACCGTTGCTGCTGCAATACTACATATATGCTACAGCGGCAGGGATCCTGATGAGACAAATAACGTGGAAGCGACCACCAGGTGATATTACAAACGACCCCACTGAAACGCGTGAGAAACCATCACCCAACTGATAAAATTGCACTGACTTCAACTTGTGAAGAGCCAGTAAATTAATAACAGTAAATCAGAAACGTGCTCCACAGTTAGGTCAACTGGATCTGAGTAATAACGCTATCGAATGGGCTGCTTAACGCGTGCTTCCCTCTAGAAGAACCCCAGCCAGCTCTTTGGCTCCTTGGCCCTTCTCGCCTTAGCAGCTGCAGTCTTCAGTATGGTAGCATATAGCCTAACCGCATTTCGGGTCGTGTAAAAACTACGCATAGACTACAGAAAAGGTATGTCATATGTATATGCATAGAGTAAAGACGACAGTAAAGCAAGGTGGGGATTGAGGGGCCGGGAAAAAGTTGTGTAAAGGAAGTAGACGCTGAAGCTTTGTGTCTCAAACACGATAATAAATAATTGGTTGTTTTTTTGTTGATAATCAATACAGGTGCAGCACATCCATGTCCCACGATCTATACACAGAGGCCGGGGTGTTAGGAGTGCTAGCTAGTCAGTACTATCAGTCAAGGCAAGGCAGAGCTCGCAATAATCGGGAATACGCACCCCCAGACTTCCCATTATCCCCACCACCATATTCAGATTACAATCAAAGCGTTCAGCGCAGCAGGAGAGAAAAGCAACTTCCAAGGATCGTGGAAAGAGATAGCAGTAACATACGCGCCTGGAATAGCAATAGGGCAACCTCACCGTTCAGAGACAATAGTTCCATATCTTCACGACTTTCGCACAGTCCACAAAGCAACTCACATACCTCCCACTCAATGAAAATGGCAGACATTACACCAACATTCTCGTTGAACTCCTCACATTCGAGAGCCGAGGGATATGGGCTCCTGATGAACCCAGTGAGCCTGAGATATGAAGAGCCAGTTCCGGACTCCAATCTACAAAAAGAGACACAACAGCAGCTTCAGATCCAGGCCACTTCACGCAGCAAAGTGTCAAACTTTGCTGTGATGATGCAGCTGGTGGAAACTCTTGGTGGAAAAGACAGATTGGGAAAGGTTGTTCAGTATACTCTGCGTCTGCTTCTGGTGTATTCCAAGAGGACCCAGGCCACTCTCGCATCGTTTGATGTTAAGGACGCGGAATTCTTCCATGACACCAAGTTCGGCTTGCTTGTTAAATTGTTACGCAATCCAGAATATCTTCTTCTGTTGTTGCTGCGTATATTTGATTCCAAAGCGGCAGGTGTTGTTTCTACATTGTCCATTTACAGGCAGATGCTGCGTTGTGGAAAAACGCCTTTCCGTCTTGTAAATCTGTTCTACAAGCTGATGGCCTGCGCAGAAGTGACACGTAAGAAGGGTCTCTCGGTAGGTGTGAGCCATCTGAAATCTCAGTTTTTGACTGAGGCGTCTTTAACAGAACTCTGTGCTCTGTACTATTCATGGTTTGATGAGTCACTTCTGTTCTTCAAACTCGGAGTCTTATCCAATCCTACATACAGAAAAATAGCGGTCAAGCACGAGAGGCTAGCATGGATGGGTAATATTCTCCTTGGATTAAAGAAGGGAATTACGAAATACCAGGATCTCTGTGCCAGAGAGACAACGATAAAAATCAACCACCAAGTCAAACAAAGGGCAAGAGCAATGATAACCGGTATGAATCGGAGGAGTAACGGATCAAATGGTGTACATAATGACGGTTCTCCAAGACCATCAATATATAACTACAGTTCGCCTGCCTTGAACCCTCAAGGTGATGAATTTGAGTCAAACGGATCTCCTGTTAGATCAGCACAGCTGGCCTTGAGCACGATGAACGAAGAGTTGGAGAAGATTGCCAGAGAGAAGGAAGGTGTGAAATTGGATTTGCTGAAGTTTGCATGCGACTTCAGTTTTGACTGTGTACAGATCCTAGAGCTGAAGGTGGCAGAGCCCGCACATCTTGCGCTCGCTTTGGGTTCTGGACTGTTCGCCTTCACCAAGGTGTTCACAGAAACAACAGAAACCGTAAGAGCAAAGCAGAAGTAATGACATCTTCATCAGTATAATCTCGATTTGTATATAAGAGCTCCTTGGGCCTTTTAGGCGGCCATGGCCTGTTTATTTCTATTTATTTTTATCTTTCATTTCAAGGAATTCGGCGATAATGATCTCATTTTTTTCTTCTCTTATAATGTACAATAGATATAACAAGGAGTTTTTATTATTGTTACTGTATCATCATGAGCGTGGTAGCAACATCTGGAGCCCAAAGTGCACAAAAGAGACGTAACTGACATCAAATTCTACCCCAGATCAATTCCTAGTGAGGTTATTCCTTGCAGATCACTGTTTCTTCGTCACCTAGGCAACCCTCGGCATCTGTGGACACATAGTATCAAAATCCTAGAGCCAAGTGTCATTGACAGGTGCCACAAGGATAACCATAACTACATGACAAATTCAGGGCCAATGATATTACAGCGAAGAACTCACTCCTGGTCGACTTATCATAAGCCACGAACTACGTGAGTAACAGGAGAGTGTGAGATTGAGAAATTAGAAATGCCCCTAGTCAGGCTAGTTTGTAGTGCACCATGCAACAAATATTACTAGTTTGGGCCAATTGCATTTGAAAGATCGTCGCTGGCTCTGGTCATAATGAATATTACACTAGATAGCGATGCTTAGAGTTTCAAGAAGGATATGCGGAGAAAGCATACAATTGCACCCACACCATCCGCTATCGGCGGCCTTTGGTTAAGGCTGGGTAGGAGGGAAGGGCCACACGAGCAAGTGGGGAGGGCCTATTCAGCGAGACTGCCTCTGTCGAGCGGCCCATGCTGTAACGACCAGAGGAACCGCACTCTACCGGCTAGCTGCCAGTAGAGTACGGTTCAATCTCGGCAAAGCTGCCTGCAACGGAGGTGCGCTAGTGGGGAAAGGTGTGTTTCTGATTGGGAATACTTTGATTCTCAATTTGCTCAGGTGAGAATGCCCCTGGCCTAAAACAAAAACGACCTGCACAGCCAGCAGGCACTAGTGGGCCAGTATGTCCAGTCTGTATGCGGCGAGCGTATTCGTGCGTCTACACTTCACGTTGGCCCCTGTAAAGTGGTAGTTTCGGGTAATATGCTCTGCCATCGTATGCCGGCACCGATACAACAGGCGCATCTGTGCAGTTGCCTAGTAGGGAAAAGAGTTAGCTGCACTACTACAGTACTGCAAACTGCATCCCGTAGAGGTAATTGCACGAATGTCTTACAATCGCCGTCAAAAGTGGTGTGGCTTGGATACTGAGAAGTGAAAAATGCAAAGAATCAAAACCCAGGAAAACAGACCGTTTTCATACAGGTCTACCGGGACACCTACACGCAGCATGGGAGCACCCTGGTGACAGCAAAGACAATTAATTGTAATTGAATTGCTGGGAGGAAGATGTCGAAAGCAAATTCATTCCCCCCCCACCTCGGTTGCTAAATTCTCTATTCGATTACGCCGTGAGCGATAAGTTGTCCTTGTCAAACCTTAAGTTGTTGGGTTGCAAGTCTGTGGAGCAGCAGCTACCCACAAACGCATATGCCTTATGGACTCCTTGTAATAACTGAGAAAAGAACATTTCATTCACAAAACAATCGATCGACGTAGGACGAAAACAAGAAAAGCTATCAGAAACACTAGCATTAGAAAACAGTAAAAATGAGCAGGCCGAACTAATATCACGAGGGAATCTTGTCCCTATGATACGTCATAAAGAGACCTTTGGTAAATATACAAATACAGAAGCCGTACTCCTGAGAACTGAAACCCTTGAACCCTTTAAATCACAAAAACAAATCAAAACAATCTCACACCATTACAATAAATCAATACTTTTAGACCGGAACTTCGATCTTATCCAAAATTGAGAGAGCAACCAAGTCAGCAATCACCTCCTGAGATGTAGCAACTGGGTCTGTTTCCTCATCGTCTACAGAGGCTGAATCCTCGTGTAGCGATGCTTCGCTGACAATGACTCCATCCTTCACAGTCAGCTTCTCAATACGATCATTCTCTGTAGTGCTCACCAGGAAAGGATTATTGGCACCCTGGAGCGAGAAAAATCTGTTTCTCTGTGTTGTCGTGCTGAGTGGAATAGTGTCAACTGTACTTGCATCGGATACATCGCCTCGGGGGCTGGTCGAGCGAGGGTTGACAACAGAACCGCTTGAGACATTCGTCAGTACAGTCAGGTTACCTGTGGTCGGTGACATTGTCCTTGGAAAATAGGGCAGAGGAGAAATCGACTCAGATGGAGTAATTGGGAAACTTCCAGTAGTGTTCGATATTGGGATAACCTCTTCCTTATTTATTTCCTCCGATGAGCTACCATTGCAGGAGAGTTCATCCACACAATACCACTTTGATTTCTTCTTTTCATCATAATTAAAGTAATCATCGGTGATATCCGCCTGGTGTACCCAAGAGGGCGTGAAAGGACTCATAGGGGAATGTTCAGGCAGCGGATTTCCTGGCACTGAGTGCGAACGTGGCCGTGGATCTACTAGAGGTTTTGTCGAATTGCACTGACTATTTGGAGTTCCCATGTTCGAGGATATGGATGCCCTCGATGACGATGATGACGATATCATTGCATTCTTAATCACAGTATTGGAACGGCGAAGCTTCTCACGAAACTTTCTGCCCAGAGAAATGGTGCTCGTCTGATTCTCATTCTCGCCAGCGAGATGGGAATATGAGCCATATGAAGAAATCTCACCGTTGACAACACGATCATCGCTTGAGCAAGAGGCAGATCTCCATGAAACATTGGAGCTGTTTGTGGTTTGAGTTAGTTGCTTCTCGCGGAGATGGTCATTGCTGAAATAGCCTATGGAGTGGGTTCGCCTATGGTCATTGGAAGCTTGTGAAGCTTCCTCTAGATGCTGAAGCATAGCTGATGATTGACTGAGGATTCCATATATATTTTGGGGGGAACAGAGCCACTCTGAGTTTGAAGTAATGTTTGGGTATGATCTTGTGTGGGGGCACAAATGAGTGTATGTTAGTCAGGATGTTGGAAGTTGGTAGCTTTCAGCTACAAAGAAAGAGGTGAATGAAAAGTCTGAGTTGAGGATACAGTTTAGGTGTGAAAAGAGATGCGTCTGCTTGAGAATAAATAAGGGAGTGAGTAGATTGGAAAATACATTGATTCCAAGTAATCAAGGATAGAATGCCGAGGTTGTACATATATATATATATGTAGGGACACATATTTCTCGCGTTATTTGGTGAGAGGAGCTTATGATGCGTCGGACTCGGGATTCATGCAGTCTAAATGCGTACGGCACAGGGGACTGGGGATAGAAGATAGTAGAATCTGATCAGAATACGCAATGGCTTTTGATCTCCTCCGCTAACTATGCACGGCCTGCATCAAGCACGGTATATGCAAACGGCTCCTTACCGTGCATCCTATGCCGGTATCTTTTGCAGGACTCCCTCGCTGGGAAATCTGTACTGGCCCTGGAATAGTGCAGTAGGCTAGAAAGCCGGCTGTAACAAAAAGCCGCTATGCATAAAACCAGCTGCAGAGGTTTCGGCTCCACTCACATCCTGAACGGACTCATTATGTTTTATTCAGGCATATGTGGGCCAGAAGGGCCGAAGTTGCACGTACTGAAGATCACTGGTGGAGGAGGAAAATGTGAAGAATAATAGCAACACCAACAAGAAACGATCAGCAAATAGAACTATTTTAACACCAGTAGCTGTTACTTTGTGTCAAGTTATATCTACGGCGTGTGAAATTAGGCAGTCAGCTCCACTACCCGAACTGAGCTATTGCCGGGTTACGTGCAGTAATTGAGCATGCGCGGCGGATAAGGTTTACGCCTCTACTAACTTCTATTAAACGGGGTGATTCTCGCAGGATGCGAGATGATGTCCTAATTGGGTAAGGGAGAAAGCGTGACACCTCAGCAATGAATTGTCTAGACCCCGTTTTCATGTAATATCGGGTTCTGATTAGAGAATGAATCCCAACGAGGGCAGGCTTGCATGTGTATCTCAGAAATGCCCCCTATGGAGCATTCGGGACAGAGGAATAATGTCCCAAATATGAGCGCAGTTATGCCTCTCGAAACAATAGTCTTGGAATGTGGTACAACTCACGGTGGGAAACTCGGGCTAGAGAGATTAAACGGTGATGGGCATTCACTTTCGATGTACATATCGAATCGGCTCCTATTAGCTTCGATCAGCATCGTTCATGCACCAAGCGTTGGGGTATCTTGGCCCCCGGATCGACATGTTGTGAAGCTCCACAGTATATGAAACCGATACGCACCCTGAACCTTATACCTAGGAAGCTGTTATTGCGAGTGGTTGTTATCGTTACAACATCACCATCGTAGATGCCGATGCATCAGTGCATCTCGGTCGTATATAGAATAAATATATATTAAATAATAGAGGGTAATGCGGTCATCATCTTTGGCTACTGCTACCAGATCTCGGTTGATCTCGGTTGATCTCAGTTGCCCTTCACTCCTGTACCAGCCTTGGGAGGGTACTCGCTCTGGGTGTCGTCTGCAGGCAAACATGTGCACCTAAATAGGTGATATCGTTAGTGGATGGAACAGTACAATACTTGGAAACATGGAGATGAACACAACTTACCACTCGGCTTTTGGAACCTCAGACATAGCTCTGGGAATGTGGAGCCCACATCCGATCCAGGCGGTCTTGTCTATAATTATTGGTTAGTTGAGAGAAAAACCTTTGAAAGAAAAACCTATGAATCCACAGTGAGAGGGCAACACCAGTCCTATGGCCGAGGCGGGGGGGGGGGGGGGGGGGGGGGGGGGGGGGGGGGGGGGGGGGGGGGGGGGG